>CM023954.1:8608459-8711512 GCA_013407115.1 Glycine latifolia
TTCCAAATCAATTTTAATCAAATTTTATTCAACAATTAATTTTAGAAAGAAACATAACCCTAATAACAGCCAGCTGCCTCTCGCATCACGAATAAGCCCCACAAAGCCCGTCAAGCCGGACAAACTAACACGACTGCCATCAACATACACCATAACTGCAGGAGAAGATGGGAAGATGCACTTAACAATCCCCAGGCCATCATTTCGACCCTCCACCCCATATTTTATAAAAGAAAACAAATATCTTTTACGGTAGTTATTTAGAGCAAAAAATTACGTCAATAAAAATTAAATTTTAAGTATATTTGAGAAAGAAAATAATTTTTGTTGTTCATAAATCACACTAGAGGAGCAATATATAACAAATTCAAAATGCAAAATTATTTAATGAAAAAAACCCGTAATATAAGGCTTACATGTCCCTAGATAAATTTGACAAATCCACAAAATTTTAAAGGTTAATAAAGCAAGAACTGCAAAGTGAGGGTAATGCGGGGGAAGAAGGCCGTTAGGAGTGTGTGACTTTAGGGTTATGACAGGCTGGATTTTGGTGACAGGGGATATTAGTAGCGTTCATCCCCAGATTGTGCTACTTCAATTTGTCCTTTTCTAAGACAGCTCATCGCTTACCTCTCTCTCTCTCTCTCTCTCTCTTTGTTACATATTTCTAGAAATGTTTTTTTTAGTAACTTGTTTTTAACATACTTTTTAATTAATTTTAGTACAATTTTACAAATTAAATAAAACGAAATTTTTAAACATTACGATTTTTTTTATTTAATCCCTCATTCTTAAAACTTGTTATTAATATGTAAAAATATATGAAAATAAAAAGTAATGTTTAATTAATAGAATTAATATAAACGTAACAGAGGAACTGTATGAAAAATGAAAAGAATTATAAAATATTAAATTGTTTTTTTTTACAATGAGAAATCAAATGAGATAGAATAATTTAGCTAATTTTAATAAAAAAAAGAATTTATATTCACTGAAGAATAAAAGTAATAGAATAAAAAATTTAGTTAGAATCACCAATAATGTAAAATTTTGTATATTATCATTCAATTTTAAATTAATATGAATCTTAAGTTTATATTTTTTATAATAATTATTAAAAAATTATACTTAAAATGATCAGTAATTAAAAATGTTTAAACTACTACTCAAAAAGTAATCATTAAATTATTGAAGGTTCCTTTAATGATCCATTCACTACTACGGAAAATGCTTCTGACTTTCTCGGTAGGTTCCTTCCTAGTTCTCAAACCCGAAAGGAGTCAAAGTACCATATCCTCAAGACAAGTTGGTATTTACACTAGTATTTCTGTTTTTTTTTTCTTCTTCCTATTTTATTTGTGAGTTTAAGAAGATAATATACAGATTAAAAAGTATATTAATATTTTTATGTATGTTAAAATTAATTTTAATCTCTCAAGATAATTTTATTATCATTATTATTTATGATAAATGAGTAAAATATTAGTAAAAAACTAAGTAATTAAAGATAAAAATAAATAATATTTAATATTGTTTTTAATTTTTAAGTGGTAAATAAATATAAATAAAATCTTTTTTCAAATAAATATTTTCTTAAAGAATTACTTGCTAAATAGATACTAATATAAATATGAATATTTTTTACAATTGTTGTGTGCTCCTTATTGAAAAAAAAATGACTTATAATTATATATTTTATGAGATAATTATATTTGAGGAATATTGACTCATCCCAAGCATTGAGCTACAAGACTAAATGCTTGGAAAGCTATATACCTTCCGATCGAGATCAATTAACACTGATCGAGAGAATAATAGATTGACCACAGTGAAACAATTGAACTTCAAATCTTAGGTTTAGTTACATTTTATAAATAAGAATAATTTCTTCTTATCTATTCACATAATCTAAAATTTCAAGATGACTTTAAAATATTTGACTTTAAATCTGAAATTCAAATATGGATTACTAAATTTTTATTTAAGAAATCCTCATAGATTAAATCTATACTGGATTAATGATTCCATTAGGTTAATCCACTTACTTATTAAACAAATTCAATCACATACCACAAGAGTTTGCACTCGTGGGGGTAACAAACTTACATTCAAATTTCAAACCGTGTAACTTTGATTAAATACTTTGAATAAGGTCAACAGATCATGCATAAATACGTTTGATCAATTTGAGAAAGGTCATTATTATTTTATCTTCTATCTCTTAACTTCGATTTATACCGACCAAATTTAAGCTCTTGTACGCAACATCCCTGACGTAGACATTGCAATTTTTGTAGGTAAACACTCAACTATCAATGAACACAGAAGAACACCACCATAGAAAAATCAACTCATCTTTTAAAACTACAAGGTACGATATCATTACCCTTAAGCTAACAAAGAAAATATTTTAAACCTCTGACATTTATTGCTTTCTTTCAAATTTGCAAATATAATAAACATTTATAAAATTAATTATTAAATAAGAATTGTTTGTTATGAGAATTTTTTTTCTTTAATTAATAATTATCCATTCTTTTGTATTATTTAAAGGTATTTCAGCCAATAATTAAAGACTAATCTTTTCAAAATACAGAATTCATTAAAATAAATTTTATCTCTTTCAACAAAGTTTTTTTGTGTGCATAATTAGAAATTAAACACTAATCTGCATGTTTGAAAACTCAACTATTTAATTATTTTGAGCTTTATTGGTTAACAATATGCTCTTTGTGTGTGTGTGTGTTAGCAATATGCTCTTAAACACATGCTTTTATTATTACCCGAAATTTATTAGATGTTACAGTTAGGAATAACACCCGTTTAACAAAAAGTGAGACTTACTTAATTTTTTTGGGTAGATGACTTACATTTGTTAATCAGCCTAAATAAATTCGAGTTAATAATGATTAAGCATTTCATATTTCCTTTTTAACATACAAAATATCAACCTTCAGGTTAATTTTAAACAATTAAAATTAATAAAAAAAATCCAATACATCACAAAGGTGAAAGTATAATAACTATTTCTTAACAATTTTCCAACTTTTAATAATGAAAATCAGTTTTAGGCATTAAGAGCAACTTTAGTGCAATATCTTAAGCAAGGATCTTGAGCTTAAGATCTGGTATTCATTAGATTTCCCCTTAAAGGAAATAGATAGATCTTCAACATGGAGAATAAGTTCTTGTAGAAGAACCCTTAAGATTTGCACATTATTAAAAAAAAAATTTCTTTTTTCTCTCTCCTTCAAATCTCAAAAATGAGATCTACTACTAAAGAATAAAATGGAAGAGATCTTGAGAGATCTTAAATCCTATTTGACATTATGGGGTTTACTAAAAAGTGATCTAAGATTTCAATTTGAAATCTATCACTAAAGATGCTCTAATATTAACGATTTCTTATTGTATTTTAACACAAAAGAAATCTAAACGCGGTCAATTAACTTAATGTTTAATTTTAGATCTCAACTGTAACTATAAGTTGTTATCTTTCAGCAAAAAACGTCGAGTTTTAAAAGTAAAAATTTGATCTGATCACCGAAAAAAATTATCTAACTCCTTTTATTTTAAAAAAACTAAACAATCATTAATAATTTTTTAGAACCTAAATTGGTATGTATTTATCTTGTAAAACTAATCATATATACTTTAAAAACAGAAACAATGACTGAATAATCAAAAACATTTTCTGTTTACTGTATAACTTTAGGAAACTATTTAATCTAAATCAACTCGTATAAATTTTTATGCAATAAGTGAATAAACCAATCTAGATATTTACTCAGTTTCCGTATTTCTAGTTCTTTTCTCTCGTCGGTTGCTTGGTACTACTAGTTAGTACCAAGTAGTACCATCATGGTTCTAGAATTCGTTAATTAGTTTTTTTTTATTTATTTATCAAGGTACGGCTGGAAAATGGAGATTACCGTTTTTGTCTCGGATTTAATTAAAGATAAAATTAGATTGAGCAACGGTTCAACGGTCATAGTCATTAAGGAGAAGATATTCCTAAATGAATGCGTGGATTCTCTTAGCTATTGGTGGGCCTTTTTTCTTAGGCTTCAAATATGTTTTTTTTTTTACTTTTTCCGATAGGTAAGTTAATGTTTTTTTTTATTTTTAAATTTTATAATTTAGTTTTTTTAATTTAAATTTTTTAAGTTTGTATTTTAAAATTTTAATCCTATAAGGTATTTTGTTTATTTTTATTTCTGTAAATTTATATTTTTTTAATTTTGATTCTTATAAACATAAACTTTTAGAAACTAAAAATAAAAAATTAAAATTTTTAAAGGACTAAAACTAAAAAAAAAAAATACAAATTAACAAAAGATTAAAAATGAAAAAAAAACTTACAAAAGAATCAAAATTAGAAAAATTCAACTTACTACTAAAATTTAAAAAATAAAATAAAAAATGAAAAATATTAACAATCAAAAACATATTTAAACAACTGATAATAATTTTAACTTAATGCTATCTAATCTAACTGAGTTTTAAGTATAGCAAGCAACGGAAGAGGATTAGTTAATTAGTTACTGCTTTATCGATAATAATAACTAACACAGCCCCGATAGCGTGACCTTACGTGTAACCGTGAAGAGCCTCCAACTCCCACGCGTGTTGGTTTGCCAGCTGTATGCTAGTAAGTAACTGCTTCGCCAACCGGTCACATTCACCGGCCCATCCGGTCATCCTTATCGCCTTTCATATTTTTTATTTCTCTCCCCCAAACCCCACCCCCCTTCTCATTCTAAGAGTCATAACCAAACCACAAATCAGCACACCTCGCTCTCTTCTTCTTCTTCTTCTTCTTCCTCCTCCTCCTCTTTCACAATTTTTTATTTTATTTTTTAATGATACTATTTTGTTATTGTTATTGATGCCATCGTTATCGGGAAGAAGCAGAGAAATGGATAGGGTGAAGGGTCCATGGAGCCCAGAAGAGGACGAGGCCCTGCGGAGGCTGGTTCAGGCCGTCGGGCCTCGAAACTGGTCGGTGATAAGCAAGTCCATTCCGGGGCGATCCGGGAAATCGTGCCGCTTACGGTGGTGCAACCAGCTCTCGCCGCAGGTGGCCCACCGCCCCTTCTCGCCGGAGGAGGACGAGGCCATCGTCAGGGCCCACGCCAGGTTCGGAAACAAGTGGGCCACCATAGCTCGCTTGCTCAACGGTCGCACCGATAACGCCGTAAAAAACCACTGGAACTCCACTCTCAAGAGAAAATACTCCGCCGTTAGTGACGACGACGTCGTCACGCATCGTCAGCCTCTTAAAAGATCCAACAGCGTCGGCCCGGCCCACTTGAACCCTGCCAGCCCATCAGGCTCCGATTTGAGCGATCCGGGCCTGCCCGCTCTGTCAAACCCCTCACCTTCGGCCGATTACAGGCCTAATCTCATGGAAACTGCTTCTTCCGCTCCCGATCCAGCCACCTCACTTAGTTTGTCTCTCCCTGGGTTCGCTGTACCTCAACCAGTGACTCCGCCGCCGCCACTGTCACTTCCGGCTGCGACGGTGGAGGAGCGAGGGAAGCAAATGTTCAACGCGGAGTTCTTGAGAGTGATGCAAGAGATGATAAGAATGGAAGTGAGGAGTTACATGTCAGGGATGGAAGAACAGAAGAATGGGTTCAGAATGCAAACCGAAGCAATTGGGAACGCGGTGGTGAAGCGCATGGGAATTAGCAACATCGAGTAAAGGAAAAAAAACGACGGTGTCGTTTCGAGATTCGAATCAAGCCAACGAGCACATGAATGATGATGAATCACAAGAGTAGGAGAAAAGTGAGAACCGAGAATGGGAAACGGTGGTTTATTTTTTTTTCACATTTTATTTTAATTTGTAGTTAATTTTAAATTTTAAGTTTAATTTCCCTTTACTTAAGGGTAAAAAGTAGTAATAATTTTGGCACTGTACAGAACCTCAGCAGAGAAGTGAAGGATGATAATCAATCAAATAGTGCTTTTTCCTGTTAAATAGTAGTAATTTTTTCTATGAAAGTTGTCAGGAATGGGTCTAAGTAGTAACTAATTGGATGTTGAGTGATCTTAAAATAGTGTTAGAGAGGCAACTATGATTGATCTAGTGGGTCATGATTGAATTTATATCTTATAAGAATGTGAGTAGCGTGAGTTCTTTTTTTGCTTTTGAAAATGTTGTTAGTGTTGAAAACTTTGTTAGTGAGTAATTTATAAATATTTGCTTTGTCTGAAATCTGGTGAGACACAATTTATCTAAATTATTTTGACATGAAAAAAGATGGTGTTAGGGAGGAAAATTAATGTGAATGAAAGTATGGTTAATGGTATTGAAGTAATTAGGAGGAGAATGGAATGGGGAAAGGGAAACCTTAAAAAAAAGTGAGGATGAGCAGGGGAGAAGGACAGAAAGGACAGAACCGTTTTTGTTTGTGTCCTTCAAATTAAAGGAAGATCGGAGCGGTGGGATGTATGATTGACAGAAGTGGGGTCCAGTTGGAATATTTTGTTTTGCGGTGGGAACTTGGGCAAGTGATTGAGTGATGCCAACGAAATTAGGACATGTGAAAAACACGGAACAATGACAATGAGGCATGCGTGCGAGCTTGAGTTCAAGTCCAACTAATCGTCAAAATATCTCTAGGTTTTCAGTCATTTATCCAACGAGACTAATCTATGGATTACTCACGGCTTTATTATAATTAAGGATACGTTAATGTTGTGTTTACTTGTTTTTTTTTAAAATATTTTAGTGAGCTATATTTAAAAAAAATGAAATTATATTTTACTCAAATATTTCTAAAAAACAAGTAGGTATATAAGTTTGTAAATTGTTATTTATTAATCACGTTTGCTTATTTTTGGGGAAAGAATATTTTAGCGTGGCGAACTTTTAGTGTATTTCAAGAAAATTCAAGTTATAATTTGCTATTTTTAAAATAAGTGTTTTTTTAATAAGAGTCTTTTTCTTATCTTAATTATGTTTGTTTGAGTTCAAGTGATATTTATTAATTTGGTTGTAGTTGAGAGGGGTATCCTTTTTAACTAAGATTTTCACTTAGTCACAAAGGGGATTGAATAGTTAGTGTCAAGTTAGAATAGTTAAAATTTTGAAGAGACATCTTACCAACTTTATATTCATTCAGAAGCATTTATGTTTTCACGTCTTTTCAAAAGAGGTGTAATGATTATGTCCTTTGAATTTTGAAACGTTGTTGGAATAGCCAAAGGTCGTGCCTTTCCCCAATCGTTGATTTGTGACCTTCAAGGAAAGATTTAATGGTTTGAATGTGGGTGTTCTCTTGACCACCAGAAGCCACCAGAAGCTTCCAGAAGAGTATAAAAAGGCAATATAACTCTTATTCTTTCACTCTTTTGCTTGTGTGTTTTCTTCTTCAATCAAACATCATATTCTTCTGTCATATCTTTTACTTTAGTCTCCCCCCTCTTTCCAGATATGCCCTTTTGAACCTCCTCCCTTTTTTTTATAATGTCTTACTCCAAGGAAGGATTTTGTCGCTAAAAGTATGCCCATTAGTTAGAGTTCAAATGATGACCATTCTCACCATCACGCTGGCTTTGATGATGCCGAGAACCAAGGGTCTGGCGTTGCAGTCAATTGCATCGTTGTTCTTGCTAATGTCGTTGCCACCGTCCATCCTAACATAGGGTGGGCGAGGCCAAGTCGCCTTTGCCAATTCCGCCCACAAATGTCATTAACTTGAACTCGGAGGCTACTGTTATGTATGTGTTAGACCCTTGTCCAGTTATTCGTCCTTCTTCGCTAGCCAAAAAGAATTACCCTTCTATAACTCTTCCTAGTTACTTCTAGGTTTATAATGAAGTTGAAAGCTACTCTACTAGCATTTTGACTAACGAGTCAATTATCGACTTTAGACGAAGTCGAGTTCTATCACATCGATGGTCCAAATATGTGATCATCGATTATTGTCTTAAGAGTGACGCATCTTTGTGCGTGCCTACCCGGGCGAGATGAACTTCATGTATATGTATTCCTCTTTTTTTTTTCAAACCTCCACCTCATCGTCCCCTTCAACAAGTTTGAGATAGATGTGCTCTGAGAGTTGAACATCTCCCCTACCTAGTTACATTTGAATGCCTAGGCAACTATATGTGCCTTTAGGGTTTTATGCGATGAGTTATTTATTTCCCCGACTGCCTCGAAATTGCTTCATCACTACAATGTGAAGGACAATAATAAGGGTGGTTAGGTCTACCTTACCAGCATTTCTGGTAGGGCTATCATCAGTCCCTGTACCACCTTCTACAAAATTTCAAGGGTCACTTCTTCTGAGTTCATCCCGGGATCGAGTCTGTGCCAGATTACTTTACTAGGCAAGGGGCGACTTGTTTCCCTTTTTATTGGAGTTCTTCCCCCAATAAGGATATCACAAAACTTGTGGTGTACATGTCTTCTTCTGACTAGAAGGATATGGTCGTACTTCATAAGTTCTCCAGGGTGTAGTGAACATGCCTTTCTCAAAAACTTTGACTGTGGATTGGGATTGTGAGTATTTTCTCTGTTATTTTCCATTGCTTTCTTTACCGAGTTCTGACACTATCTTTCTCTTTCAGGAATTATAGCCAAGTTTCATTAATATTTTTCAAAAAGGCGTAGGTTGAGAAGGCTAGAACCGAGAAAGAAGTGGCTGAGAAAGTTAAGGTTGATAAGGCAAGATGCATGTTGTGGTGGAAGAAGAATAGATACCTCATCCTTAATTTGAATTTATTAATAGTACACACTAAATATAAATTCTACTTTTTTTTTATTTTTTATGGGTAATATTATTTATTCAACAAATTTGATTGATTGATACGGGTTGATTTTCTATTGCGATAAATTGAGGAAACAGTAGCCGGTCCGATAGCTGCTTCAGCAGCTGCAATTGCTATAACAAAAATGGAAAAAATATTTCCTTTTAATTGTCGATTATCAAAAAAATCAGAAAAGGTTACGAGATTTATATTAACTACATTCAGTATAAGTTCTCAGCAGGCCTTAGCTCGGCAAAAGACGACAGAGGCATAAAGGAAGGTTGCTGCAGAATAAGCGATGTTCTTGCTCTTCTTTCTCTTGGAAGAGCATCTCCTTTACAGGTAAATCAATCTTATTTCCCCCTATCTGCTCTCACTTCTCTATCTCCCTTCCTCTTTCACCCACTCCTCCTTCGAGCAAGGTTGTTAAAATTGAGAGTCTATGTAAACTCGTGGAAGCTCCGTAGACTTGACTCGTAGACTTTAATCGTAGAATCATAAGAGTTTACTTCAAACAAAAAAAATACCTATATATAAATATGAAACAATTCACAAATATTCCAACTATCCTAATTAACTACCCATTCCCCACTCTCCTAACAGACACCAAACAACACCTAATTAACTACCCATTATTTCTTCAGTCAATTTTTCCA
Source organism: Glycine latifolia (assembly GCA_013407115.1). Classification (NCBI taxonomy): domain Eukaryota; kingdom Viridiplantae; phylum Streptophyta; class Magnoliopsida; order Fabales; family Fabaceae; genus Glycine; species Glycine latifolia. The sequence goes on from CM023954.1 coordinate 8,617,879, forward strand.
AAGAAATCTTTTTTTTGGTGAATTCTTGAGAAATAATTTGAAAACACAAAAATAGCAGATATTTTTAGGACAATCTATTACCAAACACATAATAATAATAATAATATACAGAATTGCAATTTTATTTGATAGCTTATTCTTTGCTAACCTGAGAGAAGGCTAACAATTTCACATAGCCAGTTTTTGTGAAATGGCCATCTGGGGATCTATGAGGGATGATGGCACTTGATATTGGAGAGAGATTGATATACTCCCTAGGAAGTTTGACCTTCAAGTATATTATATCAGCAATAAAATGTTGTTAGTTTAAGTTCAAATATAAGTGGAAGTGTTTATTAGCTAAATGTTTAATTGCTTATGTATATTTACACAATAACATAAACTAAAATAGAAGAAATGAGTTAACATTTCAAGAATCATAATTACTAAAATGTCAATATTTCCTCTAGGATAAAAGAGGTTGTTCTTGAGTCTTTGACCTATAGAATAAAACTTTTTAAATTAGTTTCTAGAAAGCTTGTCAAATGAAATAGTTAAAACTATTTCCTAAAGCACTCTCTATCATATACTAGTGTCCATTTTTTTTTTTTATGAATGTAGGTTGAAAATTGAACTTTATCTTGACATCCAATGTTTCAGTAGTAATCCAAAAAACTTCTCTGAGGCATAGCTCAATAGCTCAACAGTCTAAAACACTTGTTCCAGCCTTCCCTCTAAGCCTTTGTGCTGCAGTTTCACTATCAATGCCATCAAGCCTTTCACCTGTAGAATCCAATTATTTTCAAACAAAAGAAAATCACACTTGTTTCACTTCAGAAATAAAAAATTAGTCCCTAGTTAAAATTGACTGAAACTGGTTGGAAAGTTATGAAAATGTAAAACATCAAATTGTTTAAAGGGCCTAAGGAAGAGGCACAGGATGAAATTATATTTTCCATGAGCCTATGACATTTTTCTACACCAATTCATTCTATGCAGCACAATTAAGTAAAAGACAACTCACCTGCAATTGTATTTGACATAACTAAGTTTCAGAGGTCACACTTATGAGAACAAACAATAATTTGAGAATCTTCTCTTAGACTAGAAGCGAGCATAATTCATCTTAAAAACATAGAAATAGTTCACTCAATTTAGAACAATCAATGTGTGTGCTATGTGGTGTGCCTGTATTCATAAAGTAGTAAACGATTTTAAGCTCCAAGATGTATGCCTGGATATCCTCCAACAGTGTGTGTGTGTACTATGAAACTTTCTAACAAGAAGTTGGATATCCTCCACTGGACTCAACTCATGGATTGAGGGGGAGAACAAGAACACAGAGTCACAAACTTACCAAGACAGGGGAGCGACGACAACGAAGCTACTCTACGATGACGATGACGACGAAGAAGCCACGACAATGGTGGAGCAACAACGACGCACGAGGACAATGACAGAACGACGAGCACGAAGGTGAGGAAAATGAATGCGAGGAACTAAGGAAGAATGCACAGAACGGTGAGGGGAAAATGATTTTCGAGACCCTTACATGGCTCGTCCAAAACGACACCATTTTGCTTACAACCAGACTCTCCAACTCACTGTACATTCACGATTCTGCTTGGAATTGGACGATTCTACGTAGAATCGCACGAGTCTACTCCTAAAATGAGTCTGCAACCAATTTAATTCACGAAGGGTAGGTGAAATCATAAAATCGATCGAGTTTGCTAGTTAAATCGCGAGTTGACAACCACGAATACGGGTCCTTCTCACCCCAAGGCTCTGATTAAGGGGGCAAGGGTGGAGCTGGTGTCGGTTGCACTCCTTCCCAAATCGACAGTCATCCTATCTTTATTTCTACATGGGATAGATTTAACTCTCTTTGGGGTAAGGACTTCAACCCCTATGCTCTCATTCAATCAATCCTCCATCCTCATCCAATTTGACTGTGATATATTGATCCCCGCACCTCCATGGATTCAATCGCCTGCTTCCAAGCAAGGACTTGAGGGACTGCTGATTTTTGAGCCGATGAGTTTGAGAAGGTTGATGCCAAGTCCAAGAAGGTTCAAATTGAACTCACCAAGGCTGAGCGAGCGTTAGTCGAGGTCACTAGGATGAATGCTACGCTACTACAATTGGCAGACGAATCTAGAAAGTCTCTTGAGAATACAAAGACTAAATTAAAAAAGGCAGAGACTCAGGAGGAGGCTTTGAAGTCCAAGATCGCTACAAGCGAGTCTTCGACAAAAACACTCCAAGGAGAGATTGAGCGTCTCATAACGAGTTTTCTCTCTCCAAGGTGAATTTGGAGAAGGCTGAAGAAATGTTGAAGAGTGATCTTAGTGAAGTTGAGGTCGAGATCCTCAAAACTCATGAAGCTGGCTTCTTCAAGGCTTCTTGACAAGCAAAATGCTTCTTCCAGGAAATCGACCTCTCTCTCTTTGACATCAACAATGACATAAATTGTGAAAGGAGAGATGGTTCTTGAAGTTGAAGTAGAGTGCACCATTGAATAGCCTATTCAGCCTATAACCTAGTAGTTTTAATTTTCCTTTTTGTAATAGGCTTGGACCCGGTGCATGTCCTTTGTCTTAATGAATTAAAACTTTTTATTCTAAGTATCATATTACTCTTTCATTCTCTAACTCATAAATTAGGAATTATTCGATAAATTAATCATTTTTGAATGTAAGCCAATTTTTATTAGTCTATTAATTTTAGCTGAATAATTTGATCTATTTAGTTAGTTAAGTGACTTATTCTAATCTTGGTTTTAGTCAAATAACTTAGTTTCTTTGATCTATTTTTAGCCAAATAACTTAGTCATCTTTGATACCAATCACCCAAATGACAGTCTCTCTGATTTATTTGCATGGCTCCTCAGTTTTGACTTTTAAAAGTTTTATTTTGATCATTTATATCTATAAAATTTTGTAGGCATGTATATTACAGCATGTAACCCTACCCATTTCTACATAATACATTTATTATATTTTATAATTAGAATTTATATGTTTTCAAAATAAATTTTTTTGTTCAGTTAAAAAATTCTGTTGTATATTTTTATAATTAGAAATTGAATTATCTTTGAATATTTTTCTATTAATTAAGTTGTATACATACAATTTTAATCAGTGATATTTTTTTTTTGTTTTTCATCATCAATGTTGTTATTGTAATGGTGTTCTTTTTTTTTTTTGGGTGTAGATTGTAATGGCATATAGTTTATGAAATAAATACCTTAAGAAAAGTTATATATTAAAGTTAATTAAATGCATGCTTGTTGGGTAAGTACCCAGCAATATTTTTTTTTGCACAGCAAAAGAGTATTTAGATTAAAAGCAAGGCTTTGTCACGAGGAGTGCAAAGATCAAGCAGAATATTAATAAATTGCTTACCAATAGCAACAACTAAAAAGAGATAGCAAACCTGAACGTAAGTACCCAGTAAATATTACAACAAAATAAGTACCCAATAAATAAAGATACACATATTAAAGATGTTATTTACACAAGTATGAATTTGAATCTGGTTTTTTTTTTTATTATTATTTTAGTACGAAAACAGATATTATAATATTTTATCTTGACCCTAAACATTGACATTATATTCGTAATAAGTAATAACATGTAATTTACATAGATAGGAAGGCAAACTCTGGAATGCTATATTTTTTTTTTCTAATTATAACTATAGAATATAATGAAATTAAACAAGAAAATTCAGAACATTTGTCTTTTTAATTTTATCACTTTTATGATATTTCATGTTCTTTAGAAGTCTCATTGCCTCAAAACAAAGGAAATCCCATCCCCTTTCAATTCCGCCTGTGTATAGCGTATAGCACGTGCATGTCTTCATCTTGATCGGCAGTAATCTTATTCTAAAGAAAAAAGTTTTAAAAAAACTTTCAATCAAAGTACGGTCATTGATAGCATGCTCAAATGCATAATAATATAAGAGTTGTTTTTAACTTGTACTTGTTAATTTTACACAAGTCACCACTTAGATATAAGAGATAAGTAATGATGGGTATCAAGCGGGGAGATCAAATAATATGTGATTAATATTGATGTAATTTAATTAATGATCTTAAATGTAAATTTTAAATATATAATTGTGTTAAGTATTTAAAAAATATATAATTTTAAGAAGGATACCCATGCTATGTAAAAAAAATATATATCTATACGATGAATAGAGATGAATTTTGGTGGTAAGGAAAAATGGCCATCCACTCATCATTGCATACAAAAGCGAAGAACGAATATAACCAGTAATTTTTATTCAATTTTTTTTGGTACATATGTTGTTTTTTTTTGGTGCATAATTATTGTTAAATTTAATTATTCGTTGGAGTGCTTAAAATGATATCTGTATATTAAAATTAGAAATGTGACATGCATTATATTGGCTATTAATATTTGTGTTGCAGTTTTTTTTTTTCTTTCTATTGATCACTAGCTATTCATTTTTTTATTGACGGTGCGTCTAACGTACAATTCTCTTCTTTTTTTGTGAAATTTGAATTATAACAACTTTCTTTGCGTTAGATGCACCGTGCACGCCAAGCATGACTCACTTGTGATTTAATTTTAGGAAAGCTTATGACTTCCTTACTCTTTTTTTTTTCTTTCTATAATTTTTTAGAAGTGGAAGCTTACTGAGTTCTATCGATAGTTAATTAAGTGGGGCGCCAAATTCTCTAGTTGATTAAGTAAGACCATTATTTTAATTAATGTTTATCAAGCTAAAGTATGTACACCTCTTAGCTTACACTCTGCTACGTCCGCGTCATTTAGATGAAGGAAGAAAAGAGGCTTTTGATTTGGTACAAATAATTCTCTTTTGATTTAATTTAGAAGGAGTATTAAGGAAGGGGAAGTAAAACACATTCACTGTTATATACTCTTATAATAATAAATAAGGCTGTAGGTTTTGAAACATAAATAGGATAAGTTTGTTAACATATTTTAGGTGAGACAGGTCAATTTGAGAAAGAAAAGACACTCCACGCGTGATAAAATATTTAAAACATGGAAAATAATGCTGGAAGGTACCAAATATTTTTCGTTAAAACTACACGAACAGTGTATTTCATCAAATTCCATTTTTTTTAGTTGCTTTCTTTTTCAATCAATATCTGTTTTAAAAAAGGTTAACTGTCCGATATTACTGTTCGTGCTATTAGTGCAGCGAAGTTTCGTACCAAATTGCAGCTCTCTTCAAACATATGTGATCATTCCACTTTAATTACATATTTGCATCCAAAGAAATCAATTTTATTATAAATAAGGTTATAGTTTTAAGATTAGATAATAAACCCTTACCTAATACCTTGGTTGCGTGGTTATTAGTTTTATCTATTATCTATCAACATATCAATGTATTAAAGTTGAGTTGTTTATTTTCAAGTTGAAGAAAAGTACGCACGTCTTGTGTAATTAGAACACTTTGCGCTTTATTTCCTTTTGGGATGATATACGTAACTAGATGCCTGGTAATTCTTTTGGTTCTTCAGATGTAAATAGGCAAGAAAAAACACACCCACACCCATATATATATATATATATATATATATACTCTTATCAATATATTTTGCTTATAAAAGAAAACCCGTATCTGTTATTATTATTTTTACAACTTTTGTTCGAACAAAATTACAATCATCATGGCAAGAGCATTCTTGTACTCTTATGCTGTTTGTTCTCTACAGTAATAAGCCTATTTTCTTCTCCCTCATTCTCGTAACTTAACAAACTTCTAAAAATCTACTATATATAGATATCCATGATCTGCAAATGCAAAAGAACAGAAGAACTTAACCAGCAAGCAATCATTTGATCTTTATAATTTTTCTAATTTCATGTGAGAAAAACAAATTTTACACATATTTGGTATATCTATCTATATCTGTCAATATCATATAGAAGTATATGTTTTTCAGCTATCTTGATACATTACAAACTAAAAACAATCAGCGATCCTACGGTCAAAACATAGTGATCCATACAATCTCCCCGTCAGAGTCCCCAGTTATCTGCATAAGCACAACTCACTATTCAGATCATTACTTCTAAAACATAAGACATTAATAGCCTTTCCTATGTTTAATTAACCTCAATACATGGTATGGACATTCCAAGAGGCATATAAACTACAATACATAAGAAATTCACATGCATGATGATGTACTTTTTGTTCCTTCTATTCCAAATATGCATTGCAGATGGTAGAATTTTTGTTTTTGTTTAACTTGGGTATGATCTCTAGCTGAAAGAAAGACACTAACTAAGATTCATTTAAGAAATTAATATCTTTCAACAAATGCTCTATTACATCAGAAATTGGTTTAACAACATATTTAAGAAAGATAGTTATATGTCAATCATATCACACCTCAAAAAAAAAAATTGGTTTAATCCACCTTTACTAAAGATCAAAGAGTACACTTGTTTGTATTCCGGCTAATAAGGAAAAGGTTTAGTGGTGATGCCATATGCAAAAAGAAAGAGACTGAGGTAAATAGGGCTTTTGCACATTTTTGTTAATCCATCGTGAGGTTTTTTAAAAGCACTTGGGAGATACACACGAAATACATGTAGGATCATCATTAAGATCTTGACTTAGCAATGAAAAAGACTTTTAGGCCATACCGAGGTCAAATCTCATCTTAGTCCGATCATAAGATATCCCACAAGAAGATGTTCTTGAATACGGGGTAGATTTTTAAGCCTAAGCACTAAAGTGGAAGACAATGGAGAAGCCTTGAAGAAATCGTGTTATTGTCTGAAATTAATGAAGACGTACCTAGCTTTTTAAGAAATTAGTTTATGACCAATTCCTCCTTGACTAGGACCAGATAAAGCTCGAGCCATGTGGAAGTGGTTGATGGGCACGGAAACGGGTGAACGCTGAAACGCTCGCGGTTGAGGCCTTGAGGCTTCCGCAAGCAATGATGATGTGAAGAAAATCAAGACAAGAATGAAGATAATGAGGGAGAGTGTATGGTGGTGGGTGAACAAGCTGGTCAAACTGGGAAGATGCTTCTTCTCCGTTTTGTTCTCTTGATTTGGTGATCTTAGTGGCTGTTTGGATAAGATTAAAAAACTTGGATCTATATATGATTCTCTTTCCACATTCGATGTTTAAAATAGGCAAAGCTATGAGTACTACTAGCTAGCTTCTGATTAACGTGAATCAATTTTGTGTACACAGGAAAGCAACATGCTGTTAACTACTATTTGTTTGTTCTATTTGCTTGTGACACTTACTTTAATGTGTTTAAAATTGATTATGAACTGAAGTAATTTTAAGTAATTTTTTAGTTAAATCAGAAAATTTATATTTAAATTTATTTTAAAATTAATTTTAATCAAAATCATTTAAACATAAATATTAAAAATTAATTTTATTAATGCTTATCTAAACACACGACACACTTATATATTGGAGAAATTTGAAAAGGAAAGATGGGGCAGCTAAAAATAACATAATCTGATTTAAAGTTTTCATAATATCTTTTTAAATAACTCTTTATTTTTTATTTCTTTCTATTACGTTATTTATTTTATCCTACAAATTTTATATCTTTTTTTGTTGTAGAAAATATTGTGATAATTTCAAATAAAACCAACATCATTTACCTTATTCTCATTATTTGTTAACATTTTGCTCTTTCGGTCCTTTAAAGTTGTAGTAGTGTTATATTTTTTTTATTAATTTTTAATAATTTATTTTATAAAAAGTATGAAAAAGAAAAACGGTACAGGCGACAAGTTATAATCATTTATTAAAAATCTATATAATTATCGTATAAAAGTTAATAGCTAAAATTATATATATCTACACTCGTTGAGTTATATTGTTTAAATATGTGTTTATAAATTATTTTTTAATTTTTTATTATACTAATTATCAAATTTTATTTTTCAATTTCTTTTTGTTATAGAAAAAATAATACAAAGTTGTACGAAAGCAATATCTTGATAGTAGTGTATATGATTATATCTCGTTTAATATTCTTATTTTGTCCTAAAATTGATTTTGACGAATTAGAGTTTTAAACTAGATTTCGTATATTTTGAAGATTAATTTGAGTTATATTTTAGATCATTTCAATAAACAATATTTTGTGCAATATTCATACTTTGGTATTATATTTATATCAATATTATTTGTTTTAAAATATACATTAATTGTAATTTACATTTTAAATTATATAATTTAAATATCCATAATATTAAATTAACAAATCAAGTCGACCTATTTTCATCAATTATTTTATAGAATTTTAATTGGATTAAATTTAAATCCAAGTAAATGATAGAACATAGAAGCAACATTTTCTTTTTTGAATTGAAATAGAGAATAAGACAAGCTTAAATTATGCGCTGACCCTAGGTACGGCTTCAGGGATTTGTTGGTACGAATTATCACACATTCTAACATTTTTTAAGCACTTCAATTTACCCGTGTAACCCATCCACTTCCAAGAATAATCAAATATTTGGTTTAAGATTAAAATATCTATAAGGATTAAGGAATATAGGATTATTTTTTCTATAGTAGCTGGTATGGGGTTTTACACATTTTATTTGTGAGTACACATGAAGATCTGGATGGCTTCATAAATTTAATAACGTCACCAACTACCCTTTGATTCACACAAGTCGCAAGAACGAGTTATTCACGTTTCAGAAGCCGAAGTCACACACAGAATATTTTTTTGAGAAAGTCACACACAGTATATTAATTACATAACATATGCCTATTTTATTAACCAGCTTGTCTGTATTCGATCACCACTTCCTTTATAAACCAAAAATCATTATTAATTAGTAACACTCCATGATAAGAAATATTGTTACACAAGCCTCACGAGATTGCATCACTTCAACTTGAAATAGTTGACAATTATTAATTGTCGACAACAACAATTTTTAAGGCCCCCAAAGAAACACATTGCGTTGACGTACCATTAAGCTTTTGTCTTTTAGTAAACTAGAACAACCCAGTTTATCAATCTCAAGCTTCACAAGGGCTCATACATTAAACATGATTATAAATTGCATCTTTAGTTTTCGTACACGATATGGGCTCATGTGGAGTCAATGGCTTCTTCACATAAGGTACTCTCTCCATTCCATTGTAATTATGTTTCTAAATTATTTTACAAAATAAATAGATGAAAAAATAATAATTTTATAAAATTAATTTTATTTTAGTTTTTTTACTTATATCATTAATATTATATGAGATATAAATAAAAAATATAATTAATATTACATACATTGAAAACAAAAATAATAATCATTTTGAAACAATTTTTTTATACGACGATTATTATAGGACGAAGGGAATATATGATAATTTTATAAATAACTTGTGAAATATATAAATATAGAACTACTCGGGGATCAAATAGACGAAAATTAAACTAAAATAAAGATACAGAGCTTATTGATTTTTTTTATTTAAAAAAAGGACATAGGACTTGCCCTATATATGCTCAAGAAAATAGAAATTTTGGGATATAATCTAATCAAACTTTTGACATTAGATTGTACCAGCAAAAAAATTCGGGTGTATTGTAATGCCCCCGTGTGATCTTTTATAATATCTTGCCGAGTGGTTTGTTAGGTTGTGCAAGAAGCTTGGGTTGATTTGGACTTTCATAGTCAAGTGGCAATTAATTTCTTTTGCACGTGATCTATGGACGCAAGTTTGCTACGTCTGAATTATGTAAATGACTTTTGTGTGCGATGAAGGGTATCCATGAAGGACAATATTTGGATATTTTCTTTTGTTCTTTTTTTGAAGTTCCATTCTAATTATTTATACTCATTTTAATACAAATCCTAACTATATAGAAGAGCGAGATAAAATTATAATTTTAATTGGTGTATAGTATCAAAAACACCTTAAAATGTAACTAAAGATTATTAGTTATAAATAATTGCAAGTATGGGTCACCAAAATCTAAAGCGACGTGAAACCTAAAGGAAATATATATGTTAAAAGAAGTCCATCTCTTAAATAAATTTTAATATATTAAAAGATTAGTTCTTGATTTTCGACGAAAGAATACCAATGGTTCAAAAAAAAACTGTAACTGAGTTAAGCAAGTATTAGGTGCATGATTGCCCCTAATTAACAACAGTGCAATCAACAATATGATCTAAGCATAACAATTGGCGCAGTATATATTCATGTCAATTGCAAATTGATAACACAATATGATTAATAAAACAATTCGAAGACCTTTTCGGATTTTCCAAATCGCCTTTCTAAAGAAAGGGAGAAGTAAAAAAGCTTGGGGGGTAGGCTCGGCTGTGTTCCCTAATTATGCAACAATTTTGTAGGTGAAGATTGTATGCATATTTTGAATTACATAAAAACGCAGGGGAGTTGTTATTCAAGTATTGCGGCACTGGAAAGGTCGAAGGTCAGATTAAGCAGGGAAAATAGATTTCGTTGATTTCGTGGTCCTTCAATTCATAGTCCTTAATGGCTTAATTTCTATCTGTATGTTACTAAAATTGAGCTAGCTATGTACCAACACACGACGCCAGGATCATTCCTCCATAAAAGTCGTGTATTGATAACATTTCTCATGTGAACATTCCTCCAAGTTGTAACAAAACTAAACTACAAAGCAAGCTAAAATCGGATATTGTTAAGTGTAAAGGAAGGTGATCAATGCATACGTACCTTAAGGACACGTGTGAGAAGGAGAGTGGGATTTTGACTAAGAAATTAAAATCAGAGATAGATTTTTTCTTCCTCTGGCTGGTGATTCATGGTATCATAAAGTACTTTTCTCTAGATTAGAAAAGTACATAGCTTTTGCTGGCTACACTAGATATGCTTTGGTTTAATTACTTTACTAATGCATATATAAAACACTAATGTTTCCGGATAAGAAAAAACATTAATCATTTAATACACGCGCAACAGATAATAGGATGTCTATCATTTTTTTTATTTGTTATGATCTATATGGCTGTACAAAAATAATATATCTATACCTAAAACCCATACGCTTTCCTTAGACAACATCTTAAAAAAATGATAGGGAGTGAGACTACATTTAATTTATTTCTTATATAAGTTTGAGAGGTAGGTGTAGTAATTATAAATTAAATTTCCATAACCATGTTTGTTGTGAACTGTATTTTGATTAGATCCATAAAGATTTAACTAAATAAATTCACTCGTGTTTCAAAACTTAAGAAATATGATTATGATTGTCTCCTCTTAAATACAGAGGCTCTATATTTCTATTTTCCTATATCTGTAAAAGACATCTTTTTTATTATTAAAACTTTCCTAATTTTATGAAAGGGTTCTAGTTTTCATTTTAATTTCTCAACTATTTAGATCTAAAATCTCTTTCGTAACTGTATTAGAATTTCTTTACATATGATATTGAGGTTTAATTCTTGGTGAAAGAATGTGTCTAACAAATTAAAATATTGGTTTGTTTTACACACATAAGTATCATCTACAAGAAACAATAATGCTCAATTTAGATAAAATAACTATAAACACCAAAGGTTGATCAGTTATTGAATTTTTAACATGATTACATATATTCAAAACCATTGATTTATGGATTGATCCACACACCCTTGACTGTAAATCAAACATTGGTAACAACAATATCTAAGAGGAAACTACTTAAGTCTCTCACATTAGGTTAGAACCCTTGAGCCACGAGTATTGTGATTGTGATCCGATAAATTTGCAAGGCTTGCTGCATCTTTTAGTGTTAAGCACACATATATCCGCGTGATTTTCATAGGATGGCCCAATAGCTACACCTCAGATTCCCCAAGCACCGCCGTGAACTCAAAGGAGGTGACAGTTCAACCAAACGTGTATGTGCCTTTTCCTATGGCACCAAATTTCAAATCCACCTTCTAACTGGTTTTCAACCATCGTGACATGAAAAAAGGGAACACAAGCATTAAAAAATTACAAAAAAAAAAATAGTGAATATGCACCGCTTAACAGATTGTACATACAAGCATAGAATCATAAAAACCGTGTGAAGCAATGGATTCAACGTGGACATGCTAAAGCATGTTCTTATGCTAGTAGACTATATTTCACTAACCTTCCTTTTGTCATGTGTTTGAAAATTAGGTGAAAAACAACTTTTGAGACAAAAGTACTTTTGCAAAATAATCAGATCATTACTATTTTTATTTTGTTTTTATCTGTTGGATCTGTATTAAAATACTTGTCATAGCAATTTCAATTGCAAACCGGACATCTTCGTTCTAAAAATTTAACATTTTGAGTAGTAGCATCAGTGTATCAGTAACAGTGTAAAGTCAAATTTTAACAATATTGGAAGAATTCAAAGCAACCAATTCTTTCTCTGCAGGTGGAGCCTTACGGCAAGCCGTAATTAACCCCACACAAGTAAATTTTTAAATAGCATTACACGAAATACATATGAAGTTGGCCAAAGTCAAATCATCTTGCAGCTTTTAAGGACCCCACTTAGAAATAGCTTCACCGACTCTGCCAGAAAATTTCTGTATATAAACTATGTAGCATCTCATAGTTTAGGCCACAACTCAACACAAGAGCAAAAACTTCATACACTGTTACATTTCTTGGCTCAAAGAGAAGGAAATTAAATACTCAAAAGAATAGTACTTGTTTGGAAAAACTAAGATGCAGATGAAGAAGAGTAGTCTTTGGATTGTGATAATTATCACAGTGCTTGTGGTGTCATCGCAATTTTGTTCTGTGCATGGAAGAGTTCTTCGATCAGAGGTGTTAAAGACACCGGTAGGTGACGGTTGTGAGGATTTCAAAGGAGAAGATTCTTCTCTTGGAATGGCAACATTTGCTGTTGCTTCTAACAACTCCAGCACACGTCAATTTGCACGAAGCTTGGCGTATAAACTAGCTTCTGGACCCAGCAAAAAAGGCCCCGGACATTAGTCTTAGTTGCTTGTTACTATGGCTTAATAATCTCTTCCATTTTTGGTTTTGAAATTGTTCTTTTCTTTATAGGTCTTTGACTCAGATGTCGAGCCTCTATCTCTCTCTACGTTTTTTTATGTTTTCGCTTCCTCCAATACATTAATTTTGTGTTATATATATGTAGAAGCTGATTGTAAAAACAACGTGTTACACTTTTCTGAATATTAGCAAGAGTAATGATATATCAACTCTCAGTTATAGTAAAAACATCTTATTGATATGTAACTTTTAACTTTTTTCTTTCTTTTTTGTTGCATTATATCATATATTACCTTTATACTTTTCTCTCTATGTATGGATGAGCAGTACTTCGGTTGTCTACAGATCAATTTTGTTCCACCACTATTAATGTTGAAGTCTTTATTATATTATATATCATGAAGGCTATTCAAATTGCACGATATGCAAAGCAAACGAGTGTTCTTTATGATCTCCAACTCAACTCATAATAGGTGGTGCGGGTTGTAACCTTGAAAATATTAAAAAAATATGAGATGAATACAATATATATTACTCTAATATCCTTTAATGTTTGGAAATATTTATACTAACCCCCTCTTGTATATTACCCTGACACTCCCGATAAGGGAGATTGGTGTGAGCATTGAATTAAATATGAGGAATATTGTGTGTACATCGAAATCAAATAAATCTAAGGAAATGTCAATATAGTTTGTTCTTTTTATAATATATAATATCTAAAAAGTTTGTTGATATGATTGGTAATGAACTCAATTTTCTTAATAAGGTGTTGAGTTCGAATTTTATGAATAAAAAAAATGTGGTTAAAAGAAAAGAATTTTATTAAAAGGTTAATAGTTAAATTTTTCGACGGATATTAATCATTAGGAAAATTGGTAGACATTAGGTACCAATAACATGATAATAAAAGAAATATATAACATCTAAAATTATATGTATCTAATTTAAAAAAAGTTATATGTATCAAAAAAGATGATTTATGATTGATTAATAGTATAGTTTTTTTACATTAATAATGTTTTTATACACACTAATAGTGTATATATGCCTTTTAAACTTTTTTTTTTGTTTTGTCTCTTTAATCTCAGCCCATAAGATTGATGTTAACAAAATGATTAAAATGATGTCACATGCATATATTAAAATTGGCAGTTTACTCAATTTTAAAATAAGTTTAATGATAGCTTTGTTGGTTAAGTTGCTGCTCATATCATGATTTTAATTTATAGTTTTTTATCTTTAAAAGATTATAATATTTCTTTTAATAAATTGTACAAAAGAAATAGAAACAAAATGAAAATAAATAAAAAAATCCAGAGTTTGGATGAAAATTGAGTGGTCAAATTCTTTTTGGTTAGTATCTTTACTAAGCAATCTCAAACCTGGTTAAACCCACCGGAATCAAAGTCAAAGATAAAATCACAAAGCCAGGTATTGAGGATGACATTCCCCTGTGGCCATGCTTGAAAAATGAAAATGTTGACCCCGCGTAAGCACTTTCTTGTAGCACGAAAGGAAGTCTATGTAACATTATGTACTCTGTTAAAAAAGCAATATTTATTTTATATAAAAATAAACAATCAATCCTATTTTGTTTATTAGTGAAGCTTGTGTTGACATATTGTTCCCGAGTAGTGTTAAAAACTAAACCGAATTAATTAGCTGATTTCAGAGGGTGTTTGGTTATGCGTTCTCCATCCTCAAACGCGAAAAAATGGTTAATCAACATGTTTGGATATACTAGCAAACATGATTGTATCTCACAAAATCGATTTTGTGGTGAAACTACTATGGGTAGCTTCTGCTTCAAGGGATAATCAATTTTTAACTTTGAATTTGATTTTTTCTCATTTTGTCCTTCATTTTTTCTCAAGCTGCGTGTGTTTGTGAGTTGTGTGTGGGTTTCATTTTTTCTCTGCTTACAGAAAACTGCACTTGACACTCTGCACACAAAAATTATACATTATCAATGCGATGGTACCAATAATACCTTAACAGCTTACATAATTATACAAATCACATAACAAAGTTCATTACCCCATTTGTTCATACCCTTCCCATTTAATAATCACGACCAAAGAATCAAAAAAAGCCTAACAGTTTTTGCTTGCATTATTACAAGCCACCCCATGACTTACTTGTTTGGCATATGAAAATCTGATGGAGCACTCCCTTCGTATTATGGTTTCTTGGTTTGAGATGGATTATGTTCAAGATTCAATACAGAATCAAATGATACATACACTTCAAGAAAATAAACTAGTATTGTTAATCTATGTTAAATTAAGTTGTTTTGTAATATGAATTATTTCTCTTATTTGTATCTTTTTTTGTTATATACTTTGCATTTGATTTTTATGCTATAATTTTCTAAGTTTTTTATTTGTAAATAAAAATCAAGCTATTTAATTTTAAATTATATACGTATACATATATAAAGAATTACAATAAAAATATAAAAAGTATACACGGATACTAAAACCCATTTTGGTAATTATACACTCAAAATCAATTTTAATTTCAAGTTTCCAAACAACTTTGTGTCATAAAATCAATTTTCTAATGTATGTCATTTAAACAAAAATCACATTATTATAAACTTGATGAAGAAAAAATCATTCAGGAAACGGTAAAAATCATATATGAACGCGTACTAGCTAGTTAATTTAAATAGTTTTAAGAAAGCATTTTTTTTTGTTAAATTAAGTAAAGGCTCATTCAAGATGTATATATAAATTACTATTAACTATTTATCATAATACGATCCTTTTACTTTTATTTTTTTAACTCAATATGATCCTTTTATGTTAATTTAAAATTATACTTAATATTTTATATATAATTTATACTAACCGTTAAAATTTGATTTATTTCTGATTTAGATCAATTTATTAAATTAAGCACAACTTATTGAAAAAGTTATAATTAGAAGAAGAGAATCCGTTGATAAATCAGATTTTTTGATGAAGATTATTCATCAATAAAATTAGTGGATGCATTATACTAATAACATGATATATAACAGAAAAAAAACAAACAATTTATTGATTTCATCCTCCATGATCGATCGAATAGCTTGGATCCCACCTTGTTTTAAGTGAACAAGTACATTTATATGATTGTTAATACAATCTCCCTGTTCGAGACATAAACTCCAATATTAGAGCTCTTGCATTGGTTTGAGTATCTAAGTGCCATTTACAAGAGTCTACTCTTCTACTCCTTAGTGCTCAGGAGCAAGAAGACTTAAGCTCACTTGTACAGAAAAAAAATAAAAGGTGATCAACTATTCAACTTACTAGATTAATTTCTCATAATTTACTCCTTGTGGTTGTGTTAATCTTATGGATGAATCCCACTTTGCACCATTTAAATTAATTATCTCACTCATACATCTATCTATCTTCCTCCTAATTAGTTAAACGCATATTCATAATGCTTTCCTTGAAATGTTCTTCGTAACAAATACCAATGCTGGTTGTTTCCAATGTCCATCCTTTTTTTTTTTTTTTTTTATCTTGTTGAGTTGTTGTATTCAATTGTCAAAGTTATCACGTGTAAACGTTTAGATACATGATCATTCCTGGCAAATAGTTTTCAATTGTACCAAACTGATCCTCGTGTGTCAAATAAGTGGTACTAGGCTACTAGAATATTCAAATACGAAGTTTCCAGGTAAGTTTACCGAACATTTTAGTGTAAAGACCTATAGTGTCCAGTGGTGCAAACGTTACCGACAGTAGTCAATTACGTGTGTGTTTAAATTGAGAATGATAGTAAAATTGGTTTTATGGAATTGATTTGAATAATTAATTTTGATAAAAGTAGAAGTTACTCATACTTGCTTTATTTCTATCATAATTTTTTTATATCATAATTGATTTTGTCATGATTTTAAAAATAATTTAAACATGTAAAATTTGATTAAAATCAAAGTCAACTCATTTCATCATAGTTTATCATGATTTTGGAGATTATCTAAACACACATTACATTATATCCGCCACATGAGTTTTCCTAGTTCTTTACGAAGTTCAATAATCTCCTATCCCATCCAATTGTTTCTAACTTAATCGAACAAGGAAGTCCATGAATATATACAGCATAATCATGACTTTAATTTATAATCAACATACGATAATGGATCAGCATATTGAAGGTCAAAGACTGACTGTGGCAGCATGTGAGATTCGTGAACGAGTTAGTAACGTTGGGGTTTGGGTAGCAAAATCTTCAAAGTCAAAGCTTTTGCGCAGCGGGCACACGCACACACCACAGTCCAAATTCTTGGCTGCCTATATGTCAAAAGTGGTCCATAGAATTAGGAGGAACAGTTATCCCAACATTCAGTTTGCTTGTAAACATGTGTTGATGCAAACATAAAAGACATAGATCATAGTTTATTATTTAATTACTATTTATCATATATAATAAATTTATTAATTTTTATGATAATTATTTTAAAAATTATATCAATAATAATTTATAATTTAATGATAATATAAAATTATTTTACCTTTTATCACCATCAAACCTTAAAAGTAATTAACCTATCCTCTTTGAGTGTAATTTTGGTTGAGCCAAGTATAGGAGAGATAACAAATTTTTTTCTTTAAACATAAATATAACAAAGAGCAAAAAAATAATATTTAATTTCAATTTAATTAATAGAAAAAATTGAATTGTTTAACTGTGTTTTTTATACTTTCAAAACAGTTTAATTTTGATATTCAGTTAACCTAAAGGTTTTTCTGAACAAAAATTGGGTCCAGGTACTTTAGTACTCAAAGTTCACTCATCCGTTTTCATTCTTCCAATTTTTTCCCACATTGGATGAGCAGTATAAGGAGAAAAAAAGAATATACTACGCGTATAATATTTTACTTTAGCCAGACGTGTAATAATTTAGACACACGTGTCAATTATATTTAATAGTTTGAGATCAATTCTGTCAAAATAATACTGTCAAAGTTAAAAACAGACAGACTCTAATTTTGTAAAACAGTGTAAAAATATTAATTCAATTGCATGCAGAGTAGAGACATTATTCTATTCAAAATTTCACTTGACTTAAATTTTATGATTTGAAGTTACGTTACTAGTACTTTAGATATAGAGACATTAGGATTAAACTAATTAATGAACAATAAATAAACGCCTTTATTAATTGATTGGCTCTTTAAAACATGGTTGAATACCAAGAACATAAGGATAGGAAGGAAAGGCCATGAGATTTCCATGTTTCTCTCCACCTAGTAATACTCTCATGTAGCTATTCATTCATGTACTGAGTTCAAAATTTCATAAACTAAAAAAAAAAAATTATTATATTAAAATATGAAAATAATTGAAATTTTTTAATATGATTAGCTTTTAATCAAATATACTAGACACTAATTGTCCGATACGCATTGTTCATATTGGTAAAAGAAATACTATCTTTTTTCTGTCGAGCAATGCATAACATTGAAAGCCCAGAAGCAAAGCAAAGGTAATATAAAACAGGCAGCCCAAGAGTGAACGCTATGGCAGTTCACTAGGGGGAAATGCTAAATGGTACGAATACGAATTTATTAATGGAACGCGATGGGCGATTTAGTTTTCTCTTTTCTATCCATTAAGTCTAACCCTGATTTGCTCAATGTTATCTTTTTATTGGTTAAAATTTCTATTCATGCAAATTCGTAATGAAATTCGTCGTAACATACAGCAATCCTCGTTTCACTAGGATAGAACGTATGCCTATCGACTGTAGACACAAATCCAAAATTATATGTTGGATATTTGTTGAACCCTTTATGCTTAAAAAGATTTATAAAGTTTTGATGATAACAAATAATGAATGTCACATTATTAGATTTATTGCACTGATGATAATTATTTGATATTTTGAAGTTATTAATATTTTTGATTTGATATTTTGAAGTTACTGATATTTTGGATTTATGAAGATCAACATAATTGATAAGATTATTTGAAGAATCCTGAAGAAGATTGATATCATTCAAGATGACATGGAATTAAGAAGATTTGTTTCTATTTATTTTTTAGATTTTATGTAAGGAGATTAGAAGATTGATCTTGCCAATATAATTATCTTTAAGATTACATTAAAAAATAGGATAAAATATTTTTAAGATTACATTGCATAATATAATAGAATATCTTTAAGATTACATTGCATGATAAGATAATTTTTTAAAGATTAAATTCAAAATTTAGATAAAATCATATCTTTAAATTAGTATAAATGGAAACATATGTTTGTGTTTTATGTATGCATTCCATTCCAAATAATATCAGAGTTTAGAGAGTTTATGTTTGCATCATTGAGAGAATTGTTGTGAGATCATATAGAAGCATTTGGCAAGTCTGATTCTTCAACTCTCCATCAGGATTTAAAGGTACCTATTTGCTTAAGGAATAGAAGCGTAAAGGTAACTATTTTATTGTATTCTTCTTCTTAAATTTGGAAAAGGTCGCAGCTGGGAAACTAGGATACCAGTTCTGTCTCTGTTCTTGGTGAATTGAGACGTGCGACTTTTGGCTGGGAAACTAGGATACCAGTCTGGCTGGGAAACAAGGATACCAGTCTGTCTCTATTCTTGGTGAATTGAGATGATAGCTTTTTACTGGGAAACAAGGATACCAGCTGGGATAATTGTTGTGTAAGGGTAGGCTAGGAAACTAGGATACTAGGAACTCTTGTACACAAAATTATCATAGTGAAATTGTCCATTGGATTGATTATCCAATTTGGACGTCGTGGTTTTTTTCCCAATTGGGTTTTCCACGTTAAAATTGATTGTGTCTTCTTTATCTCTTATCTCCATATTATTGCTTTGAGTTTGATTTTAAATTGTGAATTATTTTATAAAACTCAATTCACCCCCCCTCTTGAGTTCATCTGGGACTAACATTATATATGTTAAATCATATTTTTTTTATTTGTAAGAATTGAAGATGATATCAAAAAATTTACAATACTTAAATATCATGTTCAACCAACTACATTAAACTCCCTTAGTAGCTAAATGTTGACTTAGAAATAAGCAATATGATAAATCAAAGTAAATTAGAATTTTAGGTCATTCTTGTAATTGACTCCCTTTTCCAATTAAAGGGCGTTACTATTGGTCTTATCAAGAGATTACTCTTGACTCCTATCACCATTAAAAAAATTCAAATTTACCCTTTCCTATAGTGCACAACAAAATCACAATTCTACTAAACTAGCGAGATGTGAAAAATATTGTACAATGAAATCTCAATTATGTTGTGCAATATACAACAAATTCATTATTCTGTTGTATTTTTTTCCACATCTCCACTAATGTAGTAGAATTGTGATTCCGTTGTACATAGGAATAAATACAACATGTACAACAGAAGTATGATTTCATTCCACAATGTACAACATAATCATACTCAAGGTTATCAAACTCGAGTGTCTACGTAGAGTTTCATAGACTCAACTCATAGACTTGTAAGAGTCTACTTCATATAAAAATAATAACAAAATACCTATAAATAACATACCAATGAAATATTTCAACAACATAATAAAGAAAAATAGTAAACCATAAATTCCATAAAACTTAAATAACCAAGTCAAGTAATGCATCACTACTAGATAATAATCATTGGAGGTGATAGTAGTGGTAAAACATTTCCATTGAGGGTTTTGATGTTGTTGAAGAACAAGGGTTTGATGTTATTAGAGGTGAGAATTCTTCGATTCAGAAACAACACACTAAATGGAGGTTGTTGAACCTTAAACACAAAAAAGTAACTCAAAACGACATGTGATTTGGTCTAATTTTTTTAACTTGCTAACTCATCGATAAACTCAAGAGTCTATCAAATCTACCCAGATTATACTAAAAAAAGATTTTGCACATGAGTCAACTTGCAAAAGATAAGTGGACTCATAAATTCGTAAAAGTTAGTCAATTAACTCGAGAGTTTGATAATCATGATTATACTTTTGTTGTGCATATTTATTTAGGAAAAGAATGTACAATGGAAGTATAATTCTGCTATACAACATTTTTTACATATAAAATACTTATATATTAAATCAAATTTCATAGAAATGTCTACTACATATTAATATACACATCTGTAAAATAATTAGATACACATTCAACGTTTAAAGTTATTTCAATCCTTAAAAATATGTATTACATATTGAGATCCTCTAGCTGATTGAAATTGTATTGAGTTGACAACTTGCATTCATTTGACATACAAAGATATTATTAATTCCAACGGTCTTTCTTTTAAGCCAAATAATTAAACATAAAGAACATGTAATGTTTGAAGTTTCCGAATCAAATCTTGGCGAACAAGAGACCAAGACTCCTCACTCTGACCTAACAAAAGCTGCAATTGTCCTATAGTCACAATTTCCATTCAATGTGACATCTACAATGTTCATAATATATTGTTCCAATTCATCGAAAAATTCATCCATATAATGATCCATTTTTTCTTCTTATTGTCATGGCCACCCTTGCGAGCCACACTTAAGAGTTCCCAAACTATCAACCATCGTGTTTATTTCATCGAAGTGCTCTTACATTGAAAGTTCACATTTGGTAGATTTCACAGACTTTAGAGCATCCTTTATTTTTATCTTCGTTGGAGGGGTACACATTGAAGTGATATTTGGAAATGCAAGTTCACTGACTTTAGTCTTTAAGGTGATTTTATCGCACACGTCTAGTTGTGAAAATCTCTTATACATTGCATCAACCTCATGTGTCAGAGTTAATTCCCTCCAAGAGTCACCATGTCGCCTGAATTACGAATGGATAACATCTTCCAATGTACATGAATGAACATCAA
Organism: Glycine latifolia; assembly: GCA_013407115.1. Lineage (NCBI taxonomy): Eukaryota > Viridiplantae > Streptophyta > Magnoliopsida > Fabales > Fabaceae > Glycine > Glycine latifolia. The sequence continues at coordinate 8,639,704 of CM023954.1, forward strand.
GGGAATGGTGCCATATATATTGATAAACTCAACAAGTTCACAAGCACATGGTAGACCATGGGTAACTCCAAGTGTGCAGCCACAAGCAAATTGTTAGTACCTACAATGTCAACCCATTGTAACTCATGGAAAATTACGTCTTGTGCTTCTCTTCATACAAAGCCACATAACTTCTTATACATCGGGTATTAAACTTGTGGTCAACCACATTTTTTATTTTCTTGAACAAAGCCTTAATCATTTTCTTAAACAAAGCCTTAATCTTCATATGCTGCAAGACAAATATTTTATTCATTGTATCTCAACAACTACACAAATCTATCATGCTATCACGAAACAACCTTTTCAATCTTGCATGTGTGCCTTCAACCCTATTATGTAACAAAATGAAATGTAAAAAATACTTTTAATTTAACAAAATGAAATGTCAAATAATTTATGTACCTATTTGTTGTTGTGTTTCCAAGATGCATGACCCGACCCATCCATGCTTGTAAAAGGTGTCAACCATGCTTCTCCTTAAAGGGCGTCAACCATGTGTTATGGACCTAGTCAATAAGTACTTTATAACATGCGCACCGGTTTGTAAAGTTTTTCAAACATTACTTATATGATCTTCATTTAGAGATTGCAGCAATAGTTCCCAAGCACCCATGATATTTTGGCACTCTTCAGTCTTATCCACGAGGATTTTATATGTTGCGCTGGCATTTTTTGTAATGTGTAATAGACATAACAAGGTGGTTAAAGAAGGAAACATAATATCCAATGTATTCTTGAAAGCAAGAGTCCTATTGTTAACAATAACATGAGGATCTTTCACAAACAATCCTTTTACCAAACTTAAAGCTCATTCAAAATTATTTATTCTCTCAAAACTTAAATAAGCAAAGACAACAGTTAAAGTCATTTTTGTTGAAGTGATACAAACAATTTTTAACATAAGAAGACGATACGTGTTTGTCTTGTAAGTTGTATCATAAATCAACACTGATGGAAATGAATTCAGGAGTTTAATGGAATCTAGATGTGCCCACAATATATCTTTAACGACATCTTCATTGTCCAACTGTCTAAACTAGTAAACATATTTGTCGTGTTCTATCAACTTCATCAGATATTGTATTCCTGTTCTTGGACATCTTTGTTTGCAACAATATTTCTAGCATTCATTGTATATGGTTTTGATGGTATCGACATTTGTCTGATCATAATTTTTGTTTGTCAAAAAAATTTAACCCGACTTCACCATGCTTTTGGTCAATTGATTAACTATAGTTTTTTTCTTCACTCTTAAAATCTTCAATGACTAACATAAGAATAACCAGACAATGTTGTCATCACTTTATGGTTGTGTAAACTACACTCTACATTAAGTCTCCACCCTATGGTTCTCACAAATCTCCTTTTTCATTTAAAAGGACACTCACATTTTTTGGTTCTAGTGAACTTGCACACTAATTTGTCTTTATATTGTTTTTACTCCCCCCCCCCCCCTTTCACAACCCAATATAACATATGTTTTTTTAACTTTTGACTTTTGAATCACAACTAAAAACACATGCTCCTTTCCCACACATTGAGCCCAATTTAACATATCATCGCGCTCTTGAAAAACCTAAAAGAATCGGAAAAAAATATTCAGTAACAAAATACAAGGCTTCACAAAACACATACATATAAAAGTCATAGAAAAAAACAGGATAGTTAGGTTGTGACTGCATATCATTGTTATCACCACCCATATTTTCATCATTATAATTTCTTATACTAGTATCATTAGGCTCGGCTCCATATAAAAGGTCAAGTAAGTAAAAGAAACATTGGCTTCTATCATCCATATTTCCCAATCCAGGTGGCAAACCTCATCATATATAAATGTTTTTCAATCCATTGACCTGCATAATCAATATGAAAAAATTGGTTATTTTAAAAAATGGTTGCTACATAATTTGCATCCTAACAGAATCATTGTAACAAGTTTTGTTACTAGATGGAATCGTGATTCCATTGTGTTAAAATCTTGTGATTCCATTGCTACATCATTTGTAGCCCAACGAAATCATTGTAACAAGTTTGCTGCATAAATTGTTGTGTTACATAAGAAGCAAATTTGCAGCACGACAAAATCGTGATTTTGATGTGATACCAAAAACCGAGAAAAAAAATCTGAAATCATGATTTCATTATGTTTACAAGTGCAGAAAAAAAAATACCTTCAACAAGAGAGACATGTGTGAGTGAAGAGAGGGAAAGAGGAAAGGAATAAATGAATGAATAAAGGGAAAAAGCAAAGGGTAAAAGGAATGAACGGAAGAAGGGAAGAGTGGTGGGGTGGGGAAGGGTGGTATTAAATATTACAAAAGGTATTATGGTCTTTTCTCTTAACTGGAAGGGGCCAATAACAATTTTGTACAGACCAATAGTAGTTTCCTAGTTATAACTAAGCCAGACCATGTTGACAAAATATTATAAACGAATCACAAAGGCCAGTTTTGGCCAGCTAAGAACTAACTAGTATGACAGGGGATTTAAATATTGCACTCCCATATGTTTTCCTACACCCCAATTTCTATTTAAAAATACTCTTGCAATGACAACTCCTTCACTTGCGACAACAACTTCTTCCCCCACATCTTCACCTTCTTCACAACACCACTGAACGCCCCCCTCCTCCTCCATCCTTTGCGTGTCACCATTGAAGGTAAGAATGCAATCCGAAACATGGTGTTTTGTATTCTGAAATGACAATTCTTGAATGTTTTTTTTTTATATTTCCAACCATAATTTTGGAGACATGATTATGGAATCTATATAATACCCTTATGGAATAGTTATCATGGAACATAGATTGAGTTCCAAAATAGGCTTTCTGGAATACGTAAAATATTTTTTATTTTCAACTATTATTTTTTAATATTATGGAACAAACATTCTAGAAGTTATTTTTTACTATTATGGAACACATGTTCTAAAAGCTATTTTTTAATGTTATGGAACACATTTCAAAAGTTATTTTTTACTGTTATGAAACACCTTTTTTTTGAAGGCAAGAGTTACTTTTTACTACTATGGAACATCTATTCCAGAAAATGGAAGTTATTTTTTACTATTATAAAACACCTATTTTGAAAATATATAATATGAAAATGGTAATTTAAGTATTTTAAAATTTTGGGAGATGCAGGATTCAATATGAGAGGTGCAAGATTTAAACCTCATATGTCAGTCCAATCTGCATGTTTGCTTAATGGTTTAACAGATCCGTTCTTCGTGTTTTTCTTTTTTTAATTTTACATAATTTAAGTAACGGAATAGTTTAATAGAAAAAATGTTATAAATTGACAATGTAAAAAATTTTACACAGTCATCCATTCAGCATTCATCATGTTTGATAAATTTATTAATTTTTAAAATTATTATATTAAAATAATTTAAATGGTGATTTATGATTGACTAATAATGTAAAATAATTTTACAATTAGTAAATATGCATTTAACTCGTAATTTAAATGGTTCCAAAGCCGATCTGAAATAAAATAATCTTTTAAAATGCTAAAATAACTAGAACTTTAATTGTTTTTATATAAAAAAATAGTATAAGTGAATTGGTCTCAACTTAAACCCGTTTAGCCAGTAATTTTTTCAAACCAACCCGTGCAAATCCATAAGTAATCAAACTAAACTTGGTGAATATAAACCTGCACGGGTTGGTTGAATTACACAGACCGATTCTCGAACCGTGATCTATATACTCACCCCTAGCAATAAAACCACGTAACCCCATTGCCCGGAGGCTCCACGCTATGCGCAGGTAAGGGGGAGGGATATTGTACGCAACCTTACCCTTGCATACGCAAAAAGGCTATTTCTGGATTCGAACCCATGACCAACAGGTCACCAAGACACAACTTTATCGCTGTGTAGCAATAATGGGTGATATATTAATTAAATGTCTCGAGTATTGACTAATACTCATAGGTTAGGTTGAGAGAAATTCGCTTTTCAAAAAAGGAGTGAAATTTAAGATATTCTTTAATCCAATATACTCATTTCGTTGATAGGCTGAGTTAAAGGATTTTTTATTCAAGTTAAAATGATTTAAACCCGTGGATTTATATACATACCAAGAAAAACCTTTGCTTTTGATGAAAGAGAAAATAAAAACACTATGGATACATAAACAGATATATACATGTTAAAATACATGTCAACATAGAAATGAACTAAAGCCCCACTAAAGATCATTACACACAAGTCCCCACTAAAGCCAATATAAATCCCAAATGTACTAAACATTGATAAAGAACTATAATATATGTGTCAAATAGACTAAGGTAACATACATATTAAGTTATGCAAGCTAATTTAAGTTAAATGTCATTGCAAGTAACATTTGAATTGTTGTAATTATTTTACTTAATGTGATAATTATCTCTTTAAAAAAACTCATCTTCCAAGTGATTCATCAATATCAATTTACAATTGCTCTAGATATGCTTTATATTTCTTATTTCTATTTTCTTCACATAACCACCATTTATTATTACAATGATTGTGCTTTTCATCAATTTATGATCTTTATTTTCTTTGAGAGCATTCTCAACTCTCAACATAACCAGAAATTCTTATCACGATAATCCACCAAATTCTCATTACAATGATCCATAAGGTGCTTCATCATTTTCTTCAAACATATTGTTAATCACATTACCAGTACTCAAGCTTAAATGGCATGCACAAAAGTAAGGGAAAAACAACTTTTATAGAAAATAAATGTGTTGAGTTCTGTTGCGTGGATTGATAAACACCCACAACCAGACCCATGACCAATTTACTTGTGACTTGTATAGTAAGTTTGGATGGAAGGGAAGAAAACACAGATCAAATAAAATAGGAATATCAATACATTTTATTTTGTTTGAGATAAGTTGAGGTGTAGAGACAAAATTTTAAAATTTTATTTCCTCTCATTTTCTTCTCAATTCAAAATTAAAATTTTTTCTTTCCTATCCCATTTTCTTTCCTTATAAAATCATAGCAGAGTTGGTGAAATAGCGGAGTGCATTTAGATTTTTGTGTGGCCACAAAATTCTCCTTAAGATAAAAGGAAAATTCTATAAGATAATTGTAAGACCTGCAATGTTATATGAAGCTGAATGTTGATCAACACATAAGCAACATGAGCAGTATCAGTGAGGATGTTACGGTGGATGTGTGATTATATAAAGATGAATAAGATAAGAAATGAAGATATTCACGAAAGGTAACAGTAGTACCGGTGAGTAAAAAGATGAGAAAACATAGGTTGAAGTGATTCGGGTACGTAATATGACGACCCTTGGATGCTCCCATAAGAATAAAAGTTTGTTACCAAGAGTTCGACAAAAAGAGATATAGAGGCAGACTGAAACTTACTTGAGAAAAAATAATTAAACAAGACATAATGGAATGAGATATAGATTGGTGAATGATGTGTCTTAGGATGGAATGAAGAAAAGTTATAAGCTTGATGAAGTATTAGATTCGTTGTTATCTCTATATTCCAGATGGTCCCTTTTTAGTCTTTTTCCTCTTCATCTCCCCTTCCTTTTTTTCCCCATTCTTTTCTTTTATCTTATTTCCCCTTTCCATTTCCTTTCCCCTTCCATTTTTTTTCAACCTCGTTCTATCTATCATTGGATTCATCTACCACCAACCCCAATTAACTTGGATTAAAGGTGTTGTTGATATTGATGTCTCCCATTTTCTTTCCTTCAATCCAAATAAAGGGGTAGTTCCAACCTGACCATAGCATTCAGTTGTGTTACTAACATATAACAAACCACACATTGGTGTCTACACTACCAAGTTCATACGGTGAAACTGGTTCTCGTTCAATTGATAATTTTTCAGCAATTCATCCAGAAAATCAAGATTAATATAAATGACAATATTTGAATACACTTGTTTTTTCTCTACAATAAATACTCTTCTAACTTCCAAATTGCTCATCATGTGCTTACATTTCTACTCAATCTACAGGCTCCAAATGTGACAACAAAACTTGGGTCACCTACTAGTCCAAATTTTCCCTGACACTTTACATTCATGAGTTATGATCCTCTCATCTTTATATTTTTAACTGTTTTTTTTTTTCTATTTTCCACCCGGACTGTCAACAAAACTCCATAAAAACAAATTCAAAAAGTGGGATGCCTTCACCAATATCAACCACTTTATGGTCTATGCTACCTTCCTTAATCACAAAAAATACCCTAATGATATATTAATCAAAGTTTTGTTGTGAATACGGGCTAACATTGTCCTGCGAAGTAGCATCGACACCACACGTGACACATGACACGACACGACTCTCCGACATGTCAATCTTAAAAAAAATCGATTTCGACATGTTGGGACACGTTTTAATATTAAATAATATTTTTAATTTATATAGTGTATATTTCATTTAATATTCAATAATTTTTAAAAAAATTAAACTAAAATAGTCATACCCATCAATGTAACCAAAAAAAATTCAAAGTGGATGCATTTCAATTTTTAATTTTTAAAGATAAGAACTAAATAGCCAATATTATCATTAAGAGAAAGCAAAAAAAAAAACAGAATATTCATAGACAAACATAAAATATGAAGATTACCTTCATGGAGCATTTTCATCAATAACATTTGACTCCATCTCTGGCTCATCAAGTGAAAGAATAGTAACTTCAAGAATTCCAAGATCTTCAAATGTATCTCGAGCAATGTCCCACATTTTATTCTCTCATTGTGTATATTGTGAACTCTTTCTTGACAAGAGCCGAAGGTTGCTATGTATATAAACCAAGTCTTCAGCACGTTTTGGAGTACTTTTATTCCTCCTTACAGAATGCATAAAAGAATAAATACTCCAATTGAGTTTAGCACATGATGAAGAAGAAGGTTGTGCAACAAGTCGCAATGCTATCTTTTGAAGCATAGGTGCACAAGCACCATGAAGCACCCACCAAGCTTTGGGCTCCATAGAATATCGATTTTGGATAGCATCATAATCTCTAAAACCCCCACTTGTACTAGCAAAGATCACATACTCCAAATTTATTTTATTTCGGTCCTCCAAGTTAGGAAAATATCTCTTTATCCATTTTTCTCTTTCTTGATTAATCTCTTGATTCTTCTATGGAGGAACTCAACTAGAATCTTCATTAAGCCATTGTTCACTATAGTATCTAAAAGAAAAAAAAAAGAAAAACAATTAACAGATTATATCAAATGAGAGAAGTATTAAATCCATTCATATTTAAAAGCTTACTTGGGATTCAAAGCATGTGTCAAACAATGAAGTGGAGTTGAATTTTTGGTCCAACGATCCACAAGAATGCCATGCACCACGTCATAAAAAGTTGAGGTCTCATTCATCCTCTTCAATTCATGCAAGTATATAGCTTTCTTCACTTTCTCAATCATCTCATCCCACATATCATAAATCAAATGAAGACAAAGTTTATCAGTGTCACAAATCCTGATCATATTATAAATGGGAGCAGTGAAAGCAAGTATGTAATTAATTGAACCCCACCAAAGGTCATCCAATATCTTTAACAAATCTCGCCTCCCTAGATTATCATCTTTATACACACTCCATTTTTCACTGATTACCATATTTTGGATATCGCCTTTTATCAATTTGAACCTCTTTAGCATCACAATCATGGAAGCAAAGCAGGTTTCAGCTATAGAAAGCAACTTCAATCTCACAAATTCATTAAACATTGGCAGTCTCATAGAATGATTCATTATGAAATGCTTTATGAATGAAACTTTTCCAACAATATTAGAAATCCAACTACATTCCTCATATGTTATTTGATTATTCTCCACATTTTTAGCGGCACAAATATTTTTCACAGCTAAATTCAGTGTGTGAACAACACATGGTGTCCAAGTAATAGATGAAAATTCTTGCTCAATAAGATGCCCTACTCCCTTACAATTTGCAGCATTATCTGTGATTACTTGAACCACTTTTTCATGCCCAACTTCTTGAATTACTTATTTTAACAACATGAAAATAAAATGCCTATCCTTAGTTTCTCCTGAACAATCAATTGATTTCAAAAACATAGCTTCACTATCAGATACTGTCATGAAATTAATAAGTGGCCTCCTTTGTAACACCCTTCTCATTCCACCCAGCTCGAATAGGTGTACACAACCTATCAATATTTTCCTTCTCTTTTTGCAAAAGAGTGATTCACAAGGAGTTATATCCTGGTGGCAAATAACCTCCAATATTATTATCCGTAGCATAGTGAAGGCGGCTTGAAAGTATGGGCTCATTGCTAAAGTGAATGACAATCCTGCTGAATAAAACATCCTAGCAATCAAGTGGTTCAATTCTTTCCACGCCCCAACACTGAAGGCCCTCTCAATAGGATTTCTAGATGAACTTCCAACCTCACTCCCACTTCTTCTTTTTTCAAGTTTGAATCCATGGAAAAACTAGAAGGGGGTAAAGGCAAATTTTTGGGTGCAATATTCTTCAATCTCACTAGCTTATTGTTCTAATTTCTCCATCTCTAGCAAATCTTTGGTATGCACATGTAAACATTTTACAATTCCTTTACTTGATAGCTTTAACAAATGAGCCCTTATTCTAGTATACGAACTTTTAAAATCCTTTTCACAAAAATTGCATTTTCAAGATATATTTTCTCCGGTTTCTGTTCCGGTGTAACATATTTCCATAATGGCTTCCTTAGAAATTCATCATCTCCACTACTTCCAATACTTGAATCCATTCTAAAAAAATTAAGATAGCGCAAGCCACAAGATTCAGTCCCAACCATACATATATTTATTTTCTTTTTAAATAAATGGTGGTTATTTATTATCCATGTATGTTTTCAGAAGCATATCAATGTAACACATCATACAGTTTAATGAGAAGCTAATTACATATCAAAATTTGTGAAAATTTCATAATGCACCTATGGTTGGAAAATGAGTGTGACTAAACCAAACACTTTAATTATCATGTATTAAAAAAAATGGAATCAATTGAGAATAACATTATGGTCAAATAACAAATCGTTTGATAAATAAATTTAGTATCATTATGGTCAAATACCAAATTGTTTGATAAATAAGTTGCACTAGACGCTAGAAAGCATAGTTGTAAGAATGGAATCGATTGAGAATTGATATGATTACTCAAAAATATCAATCAAATGAAAAAAAAACATAAATTGACTTTATTTACCTTGTTTAAAGAGTAACAGATTAATGATTTTTTTTAAAGAGTAAATTTGCTTTACTACATAAATGTGAAAGAGTAACAGATTAATGGTTTTTTTTTAAAAAAAACCTAAAAAGAAAAAACATAAAAAAAATTCAGAACAGTGTGAGTGAGAGAGTGAGAACAAAATTGGGTTTTTTTTTTCATTCTTTCCGTTTAGGTGCAAATCGAGAGAGAGATGAGATATGTGAATTTTTGCAAGCATATCAGAGAAAGAGATGAGATGAGATCAGAGAGAGGTCAAAGCAAGAGCATTTACCTATGAGAAGTGAACAACAACAGTGAGAAGCAAAAGACGGTCGACAACATAGACAAGTGAGAACTGAGAAGTGAACAACGAAGACTGAGAAGCAAAGTCACGTGAAGAAGAAAAATAAAACAAATCCAGAAATGTTTAGTTTAGGGTTTAGTTTTTATTAAATGTTATGTTTTTATGAAAGTGTCATTTGACCGTGTCGGACACAATCAAATTCGCATGTAGAAAATTGTCAATGTGTCGGGTTTGTTGACCGCTGTCAGACACCGTGTCGGAGCGTGTCGGACACGATGCTCCCTTTTTTTAAAGTGTCTGTGCTTCCTAGCTGCCCTGTCACTTTGATCATCTTCAACATGGAAAGTAAAATCTCTCCACAGGAGAAGGATTATGATCCAGCCATGGGTATATGATTGGAGACTTACAAGGTATAAGAAAATAAGAAGACAACTTGTGTAGACATGCATATAATTCATTAATGAATATATAAAATGGAATAATTTTCAACTTCTTAAACCACAATTAATGTAGTTAGACATGCATATGTCAGTTCCAGATTGCTACATAAGTAAGAAGTTGCAGATCACAACTTACAGAAACAACAAAACAAAGTTAAATGGAATGTTAATCAGCCAGAATCGAAGGGAGAAATAGTTGATATAGTTGCAATTAAATAACACAAATGATTGACACAATAAACTCTAAGGTGCTTGCAGAACAAAAGAAGCACCATTGATTGGAATCTTAGCACATGGTTTGATTCAAACAAACGGCAAATAAATCAGAACATTTCAAATAGCAGCTAATCAGTAAGTTCATCTGCCCATGGAAGTAAATATTATCACGGATACACTCACAACATCACCTGAAAGTAGAAAGCATAAACACAAATATTTAATAAGAATACACTCTTCTTTACACTGTCAACCGATCCCGAATTGCCATATCATTGAATTATATGATAATTATTTTAAAAGTCATATTTAGGGTGGTATCTAATTGGCTGACCGTTGACAATATGACAGTGTATCAAAATTAAAATTAAACTCTTCTGATCACCACTCAGGAATTCCAGCCAAGTAAACTTCTAACCTTCAAGGAAACAGTCTTAAAAAAAACAAGAACAGGTTCAGAATAACGATTCAATCAATCTACATTTTTCTCCTAACACGAGAGGTATCTAAATTCTAAAAGGCTACCACCAACGAAACAGAATAAAACTCCATCGTCACATAAGAGAGAAACCAACATCACTATGTAACTATTACTAATCCAACATCACTATGTACTTATTACTAACCTGAGATAAATATAGTTTCAATCGCGCACAAAATCTGAGAAGCTCAATTTATAACACTCATCACGCAAACACTACATAATGAGAATGAAATTGATGGATTAGTATTATTACTACAATTGGATGCAACAAAAACCTACACGCACACAAGAGAAAGTAACTCTACATCATCGCAGAACACACAATTAGTCGGAGACAGAGGCGGCGACGCCCTCTACGGCGGAGGGACTCGGCGGAGCTCTGGCCTTAACGGTATCGAGCATGCGCTTGCTGATCTCCTTGGAGTAGACCTGGAGGGTCTCAATGCCGTCGGCAGAGGAGGCGGCGGAGGAGGCGGTGGCGGAGAAGGCCTCCTCCTCGATCTGGCGGGCGGTGGCGGAGGCTTCGTCGGAGGAGAGAGTGCCGTAGCGCTTGGAGAGGACGGAGGGGGCGGAGAGGGTCTCGATCAAGCGGTTGACGACGGCGTCGCGGGTGCGCTGAGTGGGGGGCCATATGCTGAAGGAGACTGCGGCGGAGGGGTCGGGCTGCGGCGGAGTGGAGGGTTGCTCGAGCGTGGTTTCCGTGTCGGACATTGTTACGAGGAAGGAGATATGTGTGTTGTGTTGTGCTGTGGAATAGTGGTTTTTTAAAGTGTGGAAAATAAAAAAGAAAGAGAAGCATGTTTGGACCAACAGGTGACAGGTGGGAAGGGTTGCCTTCGAAGGAAGAAAATCTATGGGTGGGACGCTTCACCTTTTTATCATTTAAAATCATATTTTCTTTTTCTCTTTTTTTTCTTCTTCTTAATTCAATCAATTGATATTTTTTTCTTTTTGGATATTCCCTGTCTATTTTTTGAAAGAGGACAAGGATTTAATCTGATTTAACTTAATTATATAATTGATCCTTAATTATGATTAAAAGTTCAATAGAATCTTTCAAATATTAAAAAGTTTAATTAAATTTTTTAATTGTTTAGAACATTATAATTATAATTATGTTCTTTGAACTTAAAATTAATATGATAGATAGAAATTAGATAACTAGATATTTTTATATGTGTTATATTGACACTTGATGTATCTTTTTTACATAAGATTTATTTGCAACCAATGTAAAAATGTATATTTATTTGACCAAGTTTATTGTTTTACATATTGGTAATTGAAGTAAAAATTGTTTATTTCTATCAATCAAACCAACAAAGCCAATAAAAAGAATATAATTATAGTGTTTTTAATAATTAGAGAACATGATTGAATTTTTTAATAACTGAATAATCCAATTGAATTTTAATTATAATTAAGAGATAATTAAGCACTACTCTTTCATAGAAGTATCATTACTTGAATACTAAGGACTTGTAAAGAGACATATATCCATGACCTTGATGACGGTTTGAACATTAGAATATATGATAATTTTTAAGTTGTGATTGACACAAATAAGACAACAACAAAGAGTGAAACAACACAACTTTAAATGAGGGCATAGTTTATCACTATCTTTCTTCTTTTCTCTTGTTGCTTTATCACCGGCCACTGTTGCCGCCACCATAGACAATTTTCAGCAAGGCTGTACCCTCCGCACCACAATCTCGACAAATCAAGAAACTAAGCTACCTATTGACGATTTTCGACACTTAAAAATCTTCATTAAATTGTGACTATACAAATCACAGATGGCACTTGAAAGCCAAATACATGGTTCTTTGACTCCTGACACTGAACATCCTCTTCGAACTCATCTACTTTTGCTCCCTCTGTCCCTCCAAGAACATTCGCCACGTGCGCGCACTTGTCCACCACGTTGCCGCCCCATCACCCATTTTGTGGAACATTATCATCTGAGGCTACGCGGCTAGCAGTTCCCCCCTCCAAGCCTTTTGGGTGTTTCATAAAATGCGAGAACGCGATGCCATGCCCAACAAACTCACCTTCCATTTCCTTATCAAGTCTCGTGCTACGGCTCCTGCACTTTTGGAAGGGAAACAGATGCACGCATACACTATTAAGTGTGGTTTGGACTCTGATGTTTACATTGGAACAACTTGATTAACTTTTACGGGTGTTGTAAGAAGATTTGGAATGCAAGGAACGTGTTTGACCAAATGCCTGACAGAACAATTGTTTCTTGGAATTTGGTTATAATTGCTTATGTTAAGAGTATTATGATTATTTTTTTAGACTATGTGCGGAGGGTACACCATTGTCAAAAATTGTCTTCAGTGGCGGTGAACGGTGGGTGACCAGTGGGAGTAGTTGGAGAAAAGGAGATGGTGGTAAGGCGTGGAAGGTGCACTGTAATATTATGGGAAGAAATCAATTTAAAAAATCTTTATTTTTTGTGCGTCATACACTAACTTTTGTAGGTAAGGAAAAAAAAAAAGAAAAAAAAGGAATAAAAAGTTAAAATATAAAGAAAATAAAGAAGGGAGTGTGTTTGACATAAGAGAAATATGTGGAAAAAAAATTTAAAAATATGAGCACTTTTTTTTCTCATGATAACCATAGTGGCATATCATGTTTAATGCCGTGACTTTTAATTTTATTTTCTGTTTTGATTTTAATTTTTATTAAATCAAACATCCTTATTTTTGCTGTAAAAAGTCACTCTTATTTTCTCTCTGTTTCTCTTCTCTATTTTCATTTGTCCTTACCTTTTTTACTTTCTCACTAACTCATTCTAAAGGAACCTATTGGTCTAAGCATAGGAAATAAAGGAAAAATAGGAAATGGTGTTGTGTGTTTTAGGTAAAGAAATGATGAGTGTTTGGCCTAGTAAAATTAAGGGAGGAGAGAAATAAAATAAAAAAAAGTTTTACACCTTTTGTTATAAAATTGCATAAAATTGAATAGAAAAATGTTTCATATTAAAAATAATTTTATTATTGTAGTTGATAACATATCGTCACAAAGATTAGTCACAATTTTAGGTGTTTATTGGCTGCAGTTTCAAACAATCAAAAACACATATTTAATTTTCAAAAAATAATAATTAAATGTCAAAATACAAAAATTGATTTTTAAATCTAACAATAGATTGTCAACAATCTAAAATTGATTGTTTTTTATATTTCTCTATTTCTTATGGTTTGTGCAGTCACAGTTTATCAACCATGAATCATTGGAACAGTTGCTTGTAGCTATTAAGCATGAATCATTGTAACAGTTACTTGTAGCAAAGCATGTTGCAAAAGAGATGTTCATCCTCTTGTCCCTCCGTGGTCACCTTTGTCTCCTCTGATTTAGACTTGTAGATTTGATCTACATGTCCCAACTAACCACACTTGTGGCATTTAGCGTCTAGCCTCCACCTACACTTGTTATGCGAATGATTTTTTTCCAATAGGGATAGGTGGAGAAACACCAGTGTTGCTATTTTGGTCGTTTGTTGCCTTCAAATTTTTCAGGTACTATGACCAGAATTTTTTGAACAAATTTATCATTTGAAAAATCAATACCAACGATCCTTATATTGTTAACTATGTCAAGAAGCTTGTGAGAGCGAGTGTTCCTTAATTGTTTCTAATTCCTTCATTCTTTGCTTCACAAATTCTCAAATCAAGTTCAACGCTTGCATTGCTTTCACCTTTTCATTTCCACCGTACTTTTGCTACAAAACCTCCCAAATCTCGTTGGGTGTTTTCAACGTCATTATTCTGATCAGCATAGTGCATGATACTGCTCCTAACAAGGTTGCTCTTGCCTTTGACTTTCTGTATTTCCTCTCTTTGTGAGTTTTTTTTATTTGAGCAACCGTTGGATTATCCAGTAGGAGTGGAACTTCGTACACGTCTTCAACGGCTTCCCATAGATCACAAGCATCAAGGTAGGCTTCCATTCTAACTGCCCAGAAGTGATGATGTTAGTCATCAAACAATGGAAATGAAATTGGAATGGATGAAACTTCTCGATTCATTCTGGTATGTGTTTGTGTTTAGAAATTTTGGATTGGCTCACTCAATCTCACAGCCCCCTTAGACGAGAGATCTAGATATTAATTTGTTGTTTTTTGGGATTTATAATAGGAAGAAAAATAATATGCAGTATCTATTATTTTATTGAAGCATCTCTAATCACAAAATATAACTGATATGCATCCCTCATTTGTAAACATAACAATATAATTTTAAATGATACAGAATCATAAACTCCTAATATCTTCTAATATTTGAAATGTAAATTTAAAATTAAATTCATAAAAATTAGGAAAGAGGTTGCAGTTGTTATTGACACATTTGTAACACATGTTAAGGGAAAAAAATAAAGATCAACAAAGATAGTTAATCTTTTCCAATTTCCTGAGTAACAAAAAATCATTCTCAACCAAGGAGTTCTATAACGGTTGAATAAAGTACATAAATTATTATAATATACAAATCTTTATCTCTTATGAATAAAAATAAGAATATTATTCTCATTTTGTATTATTTGCTTGGAGTTTGGAAGCTTATTTGCTGGCTGGGCGACATAAAGGGGAGAGCAGGGCAGGTACAGTTGATTGATTATATAAAAGAAAAGTATACAGCTGCAGATGGAACAAAATGAGGTCTTATCCGTCGTATCCCATCTGATCACAAAATCAATTGGCATGCATATATGGGAATATTGAGAAACTGCTACAGTTCAGATCGATTGACTCGCAGAATCTGCCCTTTAATATATATATATATATATATATATATATATATATAATCCCTGACTTTGATTGTGCAACATGCAGGTTGAAATATTCCATGCATAGTACTTTATTAAACATTTGTTTGCTAGTGGTTTGAAAGGTTAACCTTGGTGATACACATCACCAACGTTGATGATACATAAAAGAGCACATTTTTAATTGTGAGCTTGTCAATATCTCACAAATCTTATAAAAAAAAAAAAAAGACAATTAGTTCCGTTAATTACAAATTATTTTTGGATTTTTAAAATACTTTGTAAAGAGGTCGAGTATTAAGTGTTTAGGGAAAAATAATGCTATTAACTGTATTTGGAACATATAACTTCTGGTATAGCATCTTAAACTGAACTTTTACCTTCAACTTGTTGCAGTAGAAGGTTTCCTTTTATAAATAGGAACGTTAAATGATGCACTCAAACGATAGCATTCATTATTTCCTCTACGGTGTGAAAATGTATAATTTCATGAGTTGGTTTACGTGGATGATCTTATGATTTTGAGAAATAACAATATTGTCATCAAAGCCTTCCAATTACGCTTGAATACATGATTTTATATGAAAGACCTTGGAGTGTTTTATTGAAATATTTTTTGGATATTCAGATGGCTTGTAACTTTATTGACATTTTCTTGTGTCAACATAAATATGCATTGGATATCCATATCCTATCTAAAGTATGATCATTTCGAAGCCAAGCCTGTTGGTTTTCCAATGGACCAACATCGTCACCTATATTTGGTCGAAGGTACTTTCTCTCTCTCTCTAGATGTAAAACATTATTACAAAACTTTTATTATTTGTGTGCATAAATTTGGTCAGTTTGTTTCTGCAACATCCGAAACAGGAAAATTGGAACGTTACCCTACGTGTTACATTGTTTGAAAGGTCAAACAAACCTAGACAAGGAATTTGTTGCATGTTGATTGTGATTCATCACTATATGCTTGGTGTGATTTAGAATGGGTTAGTTATCATTTGACTAGGTGATCTCATACTGAATGGTTTCCTTTCTCTCGAAAAACTAAGAAACAACAAATAGTATTGTCTTGCTCTGCTAGTTCTGCACAAGCAAAATATTAATCTATGGCTACTAGTTACTACCACTTGTTAGCTAAAAATGGTTGGAAAAAATCTTTGGCCCAACAAATTGTTGCCCAAATTTTAGTTTTCCTGATGCGGCTGACTTGCAAAGGTTAATATATGATCAACCTTTATTTAGTCGTCAAGTAAAAAAAACTATACATTAGTCCAATTTTATTTATTTATTTATGTTTTTTTATATTCATATTATACCTTTGCATTTAGAGCAAACTTAACAAAAAGTGCATTACAAACTAGAATTTGAATTAAAAATTGAAAACTTAATTAACTCTTTGAATCAGAGAAAAATTAACACATTGATAACCTTAATTTTTTAGACAACAAAAATCTTGCTAAAGAGTAAAGAGGGTAGTCCATGTTCTGGAATATTAACAGAAAGAAATGGTTTAAAACTTTAAACCTTCAAACCTCTTTGATTTATAATTTCATAATATAAAATGTGTTCTTGGCTTTTTTTCAAAAAAAAAAATCTCATAATATAAAATAAGCATTGACTAATCCCCCCTGAAAACACGTAGGAAGAGTATGAAGTACTCATCAAGAACCATACTTGATCATTTGAATCTTTACAGGCTTATAGAGATGCTAGTGTTTATTGTTTAATTAGAATTAAAGAAAACCCAAATGAATAAGCTCAAAAGTTTAGCTATTTATGGTCAACGTAAACATAACCAATATAATTTCATAACAAAACGAGAAAAATATATTTAAAACCGAAGAAGTAATGCTCATAGATTTCTCTTACGTACGTGAATTGTTTTAGAAACTTGACCTTCTTTGCATGCTATGACTCCAATTAGCTTTTCCTTTAAGAATTGCCCTTTTACTGTGTAGAAAACGTCCTCTAGGTAGCAACATGAATTTTTCACTCAAATATACAACAAAAAGTTTATATATACGTAAACATACATGTGCAATTTTTATTTACAGTATATGTTTATTGTTTATAGTGTCAATTCAAATTGAAAAAGCCTAAATTTATACTATTTTTTTCAAAAAAATTCAAACCAAGTTAAGAATTTGGGTTTCCCCAACCTAAATTCTTAACTGTATTTTTTTTTTTGAAAGAAAAAAAATATTTTTTTAAAAAGATAATACAATAATAAAAATAAAAGAAATTAATTAAAAATAACAAATTTAGATAATATAAATAAGGAAAAATTAATTTTAAGTAGTATTTTAACATGTGTGTACTTGCTCATAATAATAAAAAAAATATCAATTTTATTAGTAAGTATCTATTAAATTGTATGAATCATTTTGCACATTGGAATTTTATCATTTTCTTATTTTCTTTAATATATTATTTTTATTTTAATTTCTAATCTCTTTTTAAATATATTTTTAAAAAAGTCATAGTTAAAAATAATTTTATATCACAACATGAAATATTTATCATAAATATAAAAGATAATTTATTTTATAATACATAAATAATTTATAAATATTCATGTATTATAATTTTAATTATATAACATAAAATTATTATTATATGCAAGCACACATATTAAAATATTACTTAGAATTAATTTATCCTTATTTATATTCTCTAATTTTATTATTTTTAATTAATTTCTTTTATTTTTATTATTTTATTATCTTTTAAAAATATTATTTTCTATAGAAAAAAAAACAGTTAAGAATTTGGATTGGTGGGGACCCAAATTCTTAATTTGGTTTTGAAAATTTTTGAAAAAAAACTGTAAATTCGTATTTTCTCAACCAGAATATATATAGTGAACAACATTAAATATGTATGTTCCTGTAAATAAAAATTTCACAATGTATGTTTATGTATATATTAATTTTTTGCTGTATGTTTCAGTGAAAAATTCGTAGCAACATAGCTACAAATTAACAAAAACAAGTCTGGGTCAATGGGCCAAAGATAGGCATGTGTTTATGTTGCAGCATGCCTTATTTCTTTGAGTGAAACATGCACTTGTTAATTTAGTGCTTATGCCTCGAAATGCAATATATGTCATGTTACAACATGGGTTGAAAAGTAGGCCTTTTCCGCTTGTAATCACACCATTGTTTCTTTCTTGGATCCTTAACCATTCGGGACCCTAATAAACCTTTAAAGGCATGCATTGACACCAAAAAATCAACATAAATGCGGCCATTGAATCTCAAAAACATAATACATGAAAATAAGGATAGAAAAACACCATTAAACAATCATGCTCAAACAACTCAAATTGTAGGAATTATACTCACTCTCGTATTGCATAAGTTATGTTTTGTCATCACCAAGTGATCTCTCTCACTCTTCATTGAAACAAATTCTATGGGTTCCACCTATGTTCTAGATTTTGTTGTTGGAATCATAACCAAAGGCATAGAGACCTGAAACGAGCCACAACAGAGCACTACAATCACAAGACCTGAAATTTATCCATAACAGTGGACCACAACACATTAAGGTATTTCAGATAGACAGTAGCTTCTCTGTTATAGGGGATATGACGCGTTATAAGTGTGTTCCAAATTGGAATTCCAAAGACACTAAGGAACTTAATGTCCAAACACTAATGGCAATCATACACTGCCATAATCATAGTACTGTTATGTTGACATAATCCAATTCTACATATATGGACAAAAAAATATATAGAATTCCATCAATTTTCTTTCAACAGCATCCAGAAATTTGTCATATTACTGGTATATGGACCAAAGGGATTATGCACTTACAAAACCCCTCTCCTATACGATTATCATGGTTACAGTATAGTCAGAGTAGAAGCAATTCTGTTGGGATGGTTGAGTACTTGAATGTTAGCTACACTATTAGCACTGTTTATGATGTCCATGTATGCAATGAATTCAATAAAGCAAGCAAAACAATATTCTTATTGAGTACTTTTCTTTCCCTTTCCCTCTCTTTCTATCATTCAATCTTTTCACTCTTCTTATTCTTTGCTATTCACTTTAGTTTCGGCAACTAAACTACTATCGTTGGTTACCCCACTGGTATGATGAGACTAAAGTATCATTCAAAATTTAAGGAAACATAATAATATAAATGATCTCCTAAAACACTCAAAAGATAGAAAAAAGGTTTGCCTTTATCCCTATCCATTAATAACACAACAAAAGGCTAATAAATATTAAACTTGTATGATATATATATATATTATTTCCACCAAAATTAAATAAGTAACAAAACAAAACGCGTGCTAATGGTATTCTATAACGTTCTAAGAGTATCTCACACTAGGGACCCCGACACCAGTCAGACAAATATTTCTATCCGTGCCTTTTGTCAAGTTAGAAAAGAATTTTGGAATCGATGCTAAAGAAAAAAGAGAGACAAAACCGAGAAAGAACAAAAGAAAGGACACTCACCAAAGAAGAAGAAAAAAAAGACACTGTAAACATTACTATATGTTCAAAATTTACATATCCTGTATAGATTGCAATACAACATATGAAAGAAAAGCAAAAAAAGGGCTAACTGAAGAACAAGCTAAGTAGTACTAAGCACTAAGCATTGGCGTAATTTTTTTCTCAGAAGCAAACAGCACTCTTCATTTCTTCCCCCCATAGAACTCTTCATTTCTACACAATAAAACCAACCTCAAACCTCAATCTTAATCTGCTCATTTTTTAAACCTTGACTCACTCAATAAATAAGTAAACAACACATAACTCAACGGTTATGGAGAGGATCTGATGCATTAGGAACCTTTCTCTTCTGTGAGAAGTAAACACCAAAAGGGTAACGTGGATTATGGTGTTGATTCGGCTTTTGTTGCTTCTCTGTCACTTTGTGTGGCTGGTAGTGCTGATCACCAACAACCGAAGGCTCTTCTTTTTCACCACAGACTATGAATGTGAGCAGAACAAAAACCATGAACCTCTTCAACCCCCCAACAAGAGAGCACTGGTGAAAGTGCATGTTTTGGTGGCTTCAGAGGAAAGGAGGGGGTGGTAACACTGATGCATACATATATTGGGTGTAGTGCAGGTTAAAAAAGTTAGAGGAATTAAAGGAAAGCAAAGGGCACTTGATGATCTGAGATGAGAGAAAAAAGCTAATAGGCTTTGTTTGAAGGGAAAAGGTGATGCAGTGTTTTCAGGAGAGGAACATTATTTTCACAACTTTTTTTATTATAACAATTTATTTTTTTATTAATAAATGTGATAGAATAAGAAGTCACTATTGATATCAATTGAATGACATTCTGAAGTTGAGTAGAAACTATTTAGAAAATTACGACTTATAAGCATTTCGTAAATTTATAACTACTCAACTAGTCTTAAAATTGTTAGGAGAGAAACATTTAAAAAATCATTACACAAATTTAAATCGCAAATAATTTCACTTAATTATAACTATTCAATTAGCCATAAAACTTTAAGAGATCTTCTTTGAAGAGGTTCTCCACTAAATCATGGAAAATAAGGATAATGGAATTTTTGAAACCTACATTATTCGTACTAAGTTTTCATCCACTTGTGACTACCAGATAAGTATAATAAGTGTAATGCTATTTGTAACAATTTCATCAAGCTTAACATGTCATATCTGAAACTGATATCTTTTTGTAACGTGTATACATAACTGTTAAACTTTACTGCTATAAAAATAGATTACTACTGTGTTTCATAATGCACACACTGGAAACAAGGGGGGCACATGTTACGAGAGGACTTTTTTCTTACTACTACATACTTTTGCTTTAATATATTCTGTGTGTTTCACGAGTAGTCTTTTTCTCTCGCGCTTCTGTTTTTTTTTCTTTCTCGCTTTCAGTCCCCAAAATAAGGGTCACTCCAAGTCCAATTTCTATGGCCTATGTATTCAGATTTTGGCTCTTGTGCTTTTTCTTTATTTCCTTGTCCTGGCCTTGCTTGTCGGATAGTAAAGGAGCCAAGTTTTGCTTCTTATGGCCATTTCTGCTACACGCAGGACCCAGTAATCCACTGTTTGTCACCTAAATATGAGCAACTTCTTCTCTTCAACTTCCGGGTCCCTTCTGCCATAGCTTTTTTTCCCGTTTGAAAAAATGTGATTGAATGACACAGATCCTAATACTCTCCTTTTAATATTTTATTTAGAATACGTTTTTTCTGTCTCTTAAGAAAAATAAAATTAACACATTTTATAAATATTAAAATAAATAAAAAAAATTATAAGGATAAAAAAATATTAAACTATAAGGATAAAAATTATATTTAAATCTTTTATTTATTGATAATTGAAATTGATTGAAACATGCAAAGTTATAAAGAATAGTTTGTTTGTAGAGAGAGAAAAAAAAATAAGGAAGTGTATTTTTATTTTTTTATCATGTTATTAATACAAATTTTTTTTGTCAAAAATAATGATTAATCTTCATCATAATTGTGTGTACACGAGATAAATATTATTTTTTTAATATAATTTATTTCATATTTAATGATTAATTATAATT
Organism: Glycine latifolia; assembly: GCA_013407115.1. Taxonomy (NCBI): domain Eukaryota; kingdom Viridiplantae; phylum Streptophyta; class Magnoliopsida; order Fabales; family Fabaceae; genus Glycine; species Glycine latifolia. The sequence goes on from CM023954.1 coordinate 8,661,724, forward strand.
GAAATCTTAAATTACTTGATTGAGTTAAGAAAAATAAGTTGTTATTACTTGCATTAATTATTGTTATTAATATTTTGTGTGTATGTATTAGAACGAGTGTTTACATTAAAATTAAATTTAAATTAAAGTACTTTATACTTAAATGTTTTTATTCTTAAAAATATGTTGTTACGTTAGCTGTAAACTTAATATAAAAAATCTCAATATAAAATTAAGGGTGGGTTTGAAAACTCGTAACAGTGAAGCTACTTTGTGTAGTTGCTGTATTTTTTGTTTAATTTAATGAAAAAATATGGATATACACGAGTTGCAAACGTCACTTCAAATAATATTAAATATGTAAATATTTACTTAAAATTACATTGGCTAATATTTTAGTGTTATTTTAGATGATACAACATAAATTTAAACACACTTAAATTTTGTCCAATTATACTATCTATGAAACAAATAGCATAGTTTCGTAAGTTTTAACAAAAAAAACATTGTTACGTAAGTTTTAATTGAAATAACATTGTTGCTTAAGCTTTCTTTTTATTATTAATTCAATAGATTTGAACTAATAATAAAAGTGAGTGAGAATGCGTATATAGCATTTTTTTTTTTTTCTTTATGGTTATGGTGTGCGTAACACTAGCAGGCTAGCATGTCCCTGTCTGAGCTCAGCCATCACCCATAATTGCCCTCTCATTCTTTCAAGAGCTTTTTATTTTAGTTTCAAATTGTTTTTCGATTGCATGGCATATATGTATTGGCATGCAAACGCAATTACTCGTATGTTGCAGACTCTTTTTAAAGTAAATATTTGTTTAATGTGAGTATTACCATAGTGAAAATAAATAATTAACAATGTAGGCAATGTTTGCTTAAAGTGGACGTTTTTGAGTGGTCATCTCATGCGTGCGAGACCAATCAACTTAGAGCGATTCACCGAAATGCCTGAATAAATGGTTTGATCGTGGAGACTGTCTTTTATCTGGATCAGTGTTGAGAAAATTAATTTTTGAGTTATGTAATAAATATTTAAATATCTTTATTATAAAATTAAGTCAATGATATAATTTAGTATAAAATTTTAGATTTAATATAAAAATTATTTAAAATTATTTCATTCTGAATCAATTTTGATTTATTTTTTAACGTATATTAAACTCAACATCAATTGTACATCGTGTAATCATACACAGTAAAACCCAGAGGGTATTAGATACTTTGATTTTCTCGTGTGGTTTCGTGACAGGTGGTGTTTTCCCAAAGCAATGTCTCTAAACTTAATTAATTATGGGCATTCACAGGAACCGTAGCTAGCCCACTCTCTCTCTTTTACTTCTCTGTCCAAATATGTCTAACATATGCTAATCGCAGGTTTTGGATCTATTCTAATTCTCATTCTTTGTGTAGACTACCGTTGGCTTCATCACTATCAGAAGAGATACCCTCTTTTCAAGAGAGAAAAAAATCCTTCAATTTTGTTTTGAAAGAAACTAATTCCTCCAAACTTCCGTAGTTAGTGGGCATTTGAAGAAATTTTAAAGCAATTGTTGGCATATGGTAAAATGAATGGTAACAATAGATTTATAATCTAATGGTCGGGGAAAATATCTATAAAATTTAAAATTGAATAATAATAGGGTGAAAATAATTTTTTATTAAATTAATATTTTGGATTTAATTTTTAAAACTCATATATATAAAGAGAAATTGAATTACATCGTTATAACTTTTATTAGTCATTACACCATCAATGATCAATAACGGTAAATTTTGTCAATCTAACCGTTAAATTAAGTTTGTACTATTTGATTACATATATCAACTTTTATCAAAATTGAATAATAAAAAAAAATTATTCATAATTCATTATATTTTGTAAATATATATTATATCAATGTTGATGTATATATTATATGTATAAAATTTTGTACATAATATAATATAAGTTGAAAGAACTTGTAAATATGAATTTTGAGAAAGTATTATTTAAATGAAAGTTATTAAATATTGTAATACTTGATAAAAAAAAGATATATTATATAATTTGATCACTCTTATATGATATATTTTTTATTTACAAATTATGATAACACTCTTATTTGCATTTATATTTCTTATTTATTTGTGAAATTATCACATAATTTATATATTTTTAATAAGTCAATAAGTCATCATCTAGTTTTTAGTACTTTAACTCTTCAAATATATTATTAAAACTAAATTTACACATCTTAATAATTAAATATGCGAATAAGTTATAGTTATGTATGTCTTTCCTGAAAAATATTTTATTCCGTGAAGTAAACAGTAGAAAAGAAAGGAAGAATCGAAGGTCATCGAACTGATTGAAGAACGGGGAGAATATTCTAAATTTATAGTTTTGCGCTAGTCATAATTATTTGCATTTTTCTTGATTTATTTTTTTCTCATAGGTAGAACCTCTCTCCTTTCGTTTATTTTCTCTTGACTTGAACAAATACACATTTGCCTTTAGTGAAATATACAAGAAAAAAAATATAATTACCTCTATAATCACGTCTTACCTTATTAACAAAATCCATCTTAGCTTTTAATTTAAGCTCATAAGTGTGGTTTATTTTTTGGTGTACTAATGTCTTTAGTGTGCTTCAGTACATGATGAGAGTGTTCCAGGAAAGGACGAAAAGACAAAGGATTAAAGTAAAAGCATGAATGCCTCTTAATACAAAGAATAATGCATGTTTGAAACACATTTTGTAGGGTCACATCAGTTTACATTTGAGATAAAAGAATTCAAATATCATCAATATGCCAAAAAATGAGATAAAATCAGTCGTAAACAAATAAAGCGATGTGTATGTTTAATACCTATCTACCAATTACCATTATTCTAATAGAAATCTCATCTTTATCTGCCCTCAGGTTCTTACTCTTCTGCAGGTTTTTTTTTTCTTCTTCAAAATACACTCCTGTCCAACAATTTCCATGACTGGGCTTCTTTCCAGTTTGTTCTCTCTTCTGATTCGTCTGTTTTTTTTTCTCGTGACGGTTCACACTTTGTTTTTTTTCTTTAATGGTTCAGATATACCACATCAACCTTTGAAGTCAACCTTATCAGCCAGAAGCTCTCATATGAAAGGGAAGCTGCTTCCTGCACCTTCAATTTTTCTTCTTGCATCCTTTTAAGCTTCCGGAACACCTATTCTTGAATTTAGTCTTTCTAGAATGTAAATTTTTACATTCTGGTTTAGGTGCAAGAAGCAATTTGAGAAGTGGAAGAAGTAATTGCCATATGATGGCCTAACGAAAACCCAATAATTAACCCAAGAGCTATAAGTAACCAGACCTACCTATAGGCCCAAAAAAAAAGGCCGAAACCCCATAAATTGCTACCAGCATCCCATTACATTTACGAAAAGTTAAATCCGGATTTTTGAATGAGCTTGGGCTTTTTAGGATTGAGCTGAATGTAATGGGATGCTGGTAGAAACTTATGGTGGTACAAAAAGCAACAGTAGAAGCAACATCATCTACAGGGGGGCGAGAATGTTTTAGGCTTCTGCTAGCAAGCTCATTGATCAGTTATATTCTATCATAAAGACATTTGTTCATACTTCATACCACAGACAAACCCATAGCAAATGACTATGTCAAAGTAACCAATCGAACACCTGTTTATTGCTGAAAAGTGAAAAGTATATTTCTGAATATCAGAGCTTGGAAATCTTAAAATGGAATTACTACAATGAAAACGTATAGTAGTTCCCTGTACATAGAAATTGTCAATCCTTCAAGGAACTCTTACAAAGACAACTCGTAATTGCTTAAACAAAACCTAATTCTCGACTAATGGGATTTATCTCATTTTCATGAAAGTTCGGTCACAAAGTCAGTGTGAAGTCATTGCATTTCATGGAAAGCACCTCTCAAAACTCAATCAGCATCATCAAGTGCAAATGAAAGTCTGAATCTCTCTAGTGGTAAGAAACCCTTTTCTGCCAATAGCAAAGTCACAATAACCTAAGAATCTTTTCTTCTAAATTTGAAAAAAGAACGAGGTATCTTGGGAGATGGTGTTGTTGCCACGCATTTGAACTGTACCAAAACATCCAATGCAACAGAATCAGCACAATTCTCCAATGTGACAAGTAGAATGAAATTAATCATGTTGAAAAAAAAGTTACTCAAAATGGAACAGATTAAATCCTTTCAATAATATATGTTAGAAACTAGGGGAAAAAAAGGTGTAAAACATTATTACCTTATGCTGTTTGTATTTCTCTCTTCACAGCTTGCAAACGGCCTTCTCTACTACTGAGGTACAAGGCATGTATGTTTAGAACACATTCCTTCAAGTCAGCGGGTTTATATCTAGTGAGTTGATGTAGCTCCGAATTCTGAAAAAACAAATAAATTAGCAATTGCCTCCACATTGAATATCAAATACACAACTACAAAAACAAATCATTCATTACCCAAGGATGTGTCTTTGTGCTGAACATAAATCTTGCTAGGAACACAGCAGATGCTGCCACCAAAGATGGCAAGAACTTCACACAATTATAATCGAACAAAGTGAGCTCAGCAAGGTAGCAGAGAAACTCGAACTGGAGATCTCCAGAAGTCTGCACAACGAGACAAGAATATTACATATTTTGCACGCAAAAAATAAAAATGTGTGTGATTTTGTATTCATAGAAATCGAAAACAATATTAAAAAATTTATAACAAGAACTCTGTTCAACCTAACTGTGTACATTAGAAGGACATGATTTTCTAATTCTATTGAATTGAGCAACTTGGCAAAATTCTTTTCTTGGCAATTTCATCTAACATAGAGGACATTGCTGTTAATAAAATCACTCTCAAGCTTATGAATAACGTGTAAGTGTAACTAATGGGTCAAAACAAATGTAAACTTACACCAACAACCTCTTGACCAACTCTAGAGAATCTCCTGCAAACAAGGGCACAGCATACAGAGTGAGCCATTGCCAAGAAAAAAACCAACTAAAACAAGCAAAATCAATGCAACATGGACGTCGAAATCAACAAAGAAACACAGTCGGACAAGTGAGAAATGTTGGAGTAAACCAGAAAAATTTAGGTAGAGCCGGATCTAATTCTTATTATTTTATTTCTTTTTTTTTTTTTAGTTTTACAATGTACCACCATATAAATATAAAATATAATATTTTTACAATAAAAGAAGTTTGACCCCTCCTTATAATGTGTTATACAAAAATACGTCTCTTTCATTTACAGCAAAATGGTTCGAATCCGAAATAGAGAAAGAAACGGGTTTGAAAAAAACCGTAAAAATCTGTATACTGTACACCCCTTTCCCTGGGATTGTAGTTCAATTGGTCACCTTAAGAATGTCTTCACTGTAGGAACGCCCAACTCATACTTCAATGACTTCAATATATCAGCTTCCATGTTCACAACCTTCATTACCCAAAAAAAAAACATTAAAAAATCAGCAAAATCTAAAGCCAAATCATGCAGTAACATCAACAACAAATTAAAACCCAAGAATCACCTCCTCCTTGGAGTATGTAATCCGTAATGTAACAAAATTTCTCAACCTCAGGTGCCTTAATCTCTTCGTATTTCCTATTTGCAAAACAAGATTAGCAAAATATATGCACATACATATATAAGAGAAATACACTATGCAGTATGCAATAACAATAAATTGTTGTTCAATCACAAACCAACATGTATGATTCACTTGTTGACTTTTACAATGATTATCTTAAAAGTCATAATAATAGTTATTTCTGATTGGTTGAAAATGTTACATTGACAATACATGTTATTAAACTCATTATAAAATGTTCCAATGTATACTTCCATGTTGTTCAAAAATTAATTTTAGGTCCAGAATTAATTGAATTGAATTGAAGTAACTTTAATAGGTTTTGCTTTATATAAAAAAAAATTGTAATGAATTTTACTGCAAAGTTGTTTGTCGAATACAAACATCCAAATATAAACCACTTTGCTTTAAAATCAATTTTTTTACACCTAATAACAAACAAACACACTTGAAGCATTTGGAAACTCACGCAGCAATAAGCATCGCAGCAATAAGCATCGCAGCAACCCCATGCAATTGCAACCTCTCTATTGACACTGCATTCAACGACAGAAACCTATCGATGCAAGCGACAGAAAGGTAAAGCGTGTCCGATACAAGCTAGTACTGCTCTGCAACTTCCACCAACCAATCCACCAGAACACCGCGCATGTTAGCATTAAGCTCCCTCTGAACATTCTGAACATAATCCGGCAACGGTCGCTTACTAGGATCCACCTGAGTCACACAACATAAACCAAACACATATACATGATTCGTTGGTCCGAATGATATTGGACTCAATTTTTTTAAACAAGATCTCGGATTCAAATATTGTGAATGAAAAAATATGATTGATCAGTCAGTTCCCCACTATATTAATCATGACAAAACCTGTCCAGTGATATTCCATACTGTTAAAATTAGAAGTTGTTAGCTTATTTTGACTTTCTGTTTGTATTAGATTTAGATAGAATTTGCTGATCTGTTTTTCGTCTAGTAGATTTGATTTTTTTCAGTAGAAAGTTGTTGCAGATACAGTTAGTTGTTCCTAAAAGTTAGGATGTTATTCAAACCAAATTACTGTATATATACATCTCCAATTGGAGAAGAAAACACGAATGAAAAATCAAGTTTATCAATACCTGTGTTTATGAGTAACTCAGTATTGGAGTTTTGACATGGTATCAGGTTCATTCTGATCCTGGGACATGTTGTTTAACCCCACATCTTTTTTATTCCAATACCACCGAACCCATCCCCTTCTCCTTTTCCCACGAAACTGACCCGACCCAGTTCCTCTTTTTTTTTTCTTCCCTGAATAACACTCGTCCCTTCCCAAATCATGGACTCCGAAAACCCTATCAATTCCCCAAATGACTCCACCACCTTTCCGTCGTCCACCACCGCAAACCCATCCAACATTGTCATCCACCAAGATAACTCATCATTCCCAATCATCGTGGTGCTCGACGACACCAACTACCCTTTGTGGTCTCAACTAATGGACATGCGCATAGGAGCCCGCAACAAATCAGGTTTCCTGACGCGTGCCACGAAGAAACCACCGGTTGAAGACCCTACCTATGAAGTCTGGATCACTGATAACAAGCATGTGAAGAGTTGGCTGATCGACTCCATGTCTCCTTCCTTGATGCAACGCTTTCTTCGATTGGAAACTGCCCATGAAATTTGGGATGCTACGCTTCACACCTTCTACGACGGATCTAATGAGACATGCTTGTTTGATCACAATCAGAGGTCTTTCAACACAAAACAAAATGGTAGACCCCTCTCCGTTTACTACAACGAACTATTGTCGATCTTCCAGGAGATTGACCATTGGACGACTGCACAAGAAGGCTCTGTGGCTGGTGTTATTCACATGCACTCAGCCATGGCTCGACTTCAGGTCCATATCTTCCTGAGCGGTTTGGATCAAGAATTTCACTTTGTTCGGGGTGAAACAAAGATCCAAAATTGGATCTCGAACGAACGTATGCCTATGTTAGGCACGAAGCTCAACAACATCTCACTATGGAACATTCCTCTGCAATCTCTGACTTGACGGCCCTTGTCACCGTCTCACCACGCCCTCCTTTTGGATCATTCTCCCAATCCCAAAGGCCTCACAAGGATCAGTCCAAGACCAGTCCACTTCAATGCTCTCATTGCGGTGATTTGGGTCAGACCAAACTCAAGTGCTATTTATAGGGTACCCTGATTGGTGGGACTTCAACAAACACCCTCGCCGGAAAATACTCAACAAAGCCCCCTACCATCTCCACTGGTGACTCTTCCTCTGGTAACCCCACTGCCAATACGGTTTATGAAGGTATTTTGGGTAAGTCCTTTGCTTTCTCTACACTTTCTCAGAATTCAAAATGGATAATTGATACCGGAGCTTCAGATCACATGGTTCGTGATCCCACTGCCCTTTCCTCATTTTTTCCCTCTGAAAAATCTCATGTTTCCACTGCCAATGATGGCACTTCCACCATTACTGGTCAAGGTTCCATCCAATTATCCCCTCAGTTATCTCTTGACCATATCCTAGTTGTACCTACTCTTGAATTTAATCTACTTTCTGTCAGTAAATTAACTGCTACATTGAATTGTCGAGTGATTTTCTGGCCTGATTTTTGTATCTTTCAGGGAAACCAAACCCAAGAGATTCTTGGTTATGGTGTTAGACAAGGGAAGCTCTACTTCCTGGAATCATCAGAAAATGCAAGTGCCTATATTGTTAAAGCTGCAACTACTACAACCAAGGACAAGAATAAGCACTCAATCTGGCTTTGGCACAAGCGTCTTGGACATCCTCATTTGGTTATCTCAAGAAATTATTTCCTACTTTGTTTTCTCGTTTTTCCATTTCTGATTTTCAATGTTCTGTTTGTAAAATGACCAAGAGCCATCAAATCCCTTTTTCCCCAAGCTTGAATAAAAGTTCCATCCCTTTCCAAGTTGTGCACTCTGATATATAGGGCCCTGCCAAGATTTCTTCATTTTCTAACTCCTACTATTATGTCTCATTTATTGATGAATGTACACGAATGGTCTGGATAACATTGCTTAAACAACAAAAAGATGTCCTTTCTGCCTTTAAACACTTTCATGCTATGGTCCACAACCAATATTCCTCCTCTATCCACAACCTTCAATCCGATAATGGCTTTGAATACGTTAATGGATTGTTTACTGATTTTTTACTCTCAAAAGGGATAAAACACCAAACATCCTGTCCCTACACTCCCCAACAAAACGGCTTGACTGAAAGAAAAAATAGTCAATTGTTAGAAGTTGTTCGCGCCTTCCTGTTTGAAATGAATGTCCCTACTCATTATTGGGGTGAAGCCATAACTTCTGCTACCTACTTGATTAACAGAACTCCCTCCAGTGTCCTTAATTTTTGAACCCCTCTTCAAGCCCTTGAGTCTTATTTTCCTCTCCCTCATGTATCTCACCTTGAACCTAGGGTCTTCGATTGTACTACCTACGTTCATGTTCCAAAACCTTTGCGAAACAAACTAGATCCCTGTGCACGAAAATGTATTTTTGTTGGATATTCTAACTCTCAGAAACGCTATAGATGTTTTGACCCCGTATCTCACCAAATGTATGTCACCTTGGAAGTCTCATTTCATGAATTAGAACCTTATTATTCAGGGGGAGTCCCTATTTTTTCTTCTCAGGGGGAGACAGCTACACCATTGCTTAGAGAAGAAGACACATGGCTGTCTACAGAAGCTATACCTTGTGCTCCATCGGCTCCACCTACCTCTAACTCAGAAACAACTTGCCAACTGGATCAAGAAGCACTTTATCAGAGTCAATCCGATCAAGAAGCTCTTCTTCAAGATGAAATACCTTGTCTAACCCATATACCCAAGACATCACCTATGGATTTCCCTGAAAGACAACTCTGAGGTACACTCTAGTCCAATTAGTTATATGCCATCTCCTACTCCCCACACACAAATAAGAAGGTCCCTTAGACCCAACAAAGGAATACCTAAACACCTCTATGAACCTGATCCTAAAGTGAAAATAAAATACCCAGTCAGCAACTATATATCCACAAAAAAACTATCCAAACCATATGTTCTAGCTGTTAATCAATTGTCCAGTGTTTGTATTCCGAATAGTGTGCAGGAAGCTTTGGATGACCCTAAGTGGAAAGAGGCCATAAATGCAGAAATGACAACACTCCAAAAAAATTCTACCTGGGAATTAACCTCTCTACCACATGGGAAGAAGAATGTTGGCTGCAAATGGGTGTTTAATGTGAAGCTGAAAGCTGATGGGTGCATCGATAGATACAAAGCCAGACTAGTTGCAAAGGGGTATACTAAAAAATACGGTGTGGACTACCAAGAAACATTTGCTCCGATAGCCAAACTCAAACAATTCGAATTCTGATCTCTTGGGCAGCAAATAGAGACTGGCCCTTGAAGCAATTTGACGTGAAAAATGCATTTTTAAATGGAGACTTGGAGGAGGAAGTGTATATGGACATACCACCAGGTGTAAAGCTCTCATCCTCAAATGAAAATACAGTTTGCAAGCTAAAAAAGGCACTATATGGCCTTAAACAGTCACCAAGAGCATGGTTTGGAAGATTGACTCTAACAATGAAGAAGTTTGGATATATTCAAAGTAATGCAGATCACACTCTGTTTTTCAAGCATCAAAAGGAAAAAATTACTATTCTTATCGTGTATGTTGATGATATGGTGCTAACCAGAGATGATGAAGAAGAAATGAAACTCCTTGAAGAACAACTAGCCACTGAATTTGAAATGAAGAAGCTGGGAAATCTAAAATATTTTCTGGGGATTGAAGTTGCTAGATCACCACAAGGAATTGTATTATCTCAAAGAAAATACACCTTAGACCTCTTATCAGAAACTGGAATGCTGGCTTGTAAACCTGCAGACTCACCCATGGAGATGAATCACAAGCTTGGCATATACCCGGATCAATCAGAAGCCAACATTGGTCTATATCAAAGGTTAGTAGGAAGATTAATTTACCTTTCTCACACTAGACCAGACATTGCTTATGCTGTCAGTGTAGTAAGTAGATTCATGCATTCTCCTAGTGAAGACCATTTGAAAGCAGTATTTCGAATTCTGAGATATCTGAAAGGGCCCCCTGGTAGAGGCCTTTTATTTGCCAAACATGAAAAAGGAATCATAGAAGGGTACACAGATTCAGATTGGGCTGGTGATAGGACTACTAGGCAATCCACCTCAGGATACTTTACATTTGTAGAAGGGAACCTTGTCACTTGGAGAAGCAAAAAACAGAAAGTGGTAACCAGATCCAGTGCCGAAGCTGAATTCAGAGGTATGGCCTATGGTACCTGTGAGCTACTATGGATTAAAACCATGCTAAACGAGTTGGGATTTAATAATAAACAGCTAATGAACTTGTATTGTGATAACAAAGCTGCCATAAAGATTGCACACAACCCTGTACAGCATGATAGAACAAAGCATGTAGAAGTAGATAGACATTTTATCAAGGAAAAGTTGGATCAACAAATAATCAGCACTCCTTACATCAGGTCTAAAGATCAGCTAGCAGATGTGTTGACCAAGGCAGTGCCTGGGAAAAGCTTGGAAGAAGAATTGACAAGTTAGGCATGATAGATATCCATGCACCAACTTGATGGGGAGTGTTAAAATTAGAAGTTGTTAGCTTATTTTGAATTTCTGTTTGTATTAGATTTAGATAGAATTTGCTTATCTGTTTTTCGTCTAGTAGATTTGATTTTGTTCAGTAGAAAGTTGTTATAGATACAGTTAGTTGTTCCTAAAAGTTAGGATGTTATTCAAACCAAATTGCTGTATATACACATCTCCAATTGGAGAAGGAAACACGAATGAAAAATCAAGTTTATCAGTACCTGTGTTTATGAGTAACTCAGTATTGGAGTTTTGACACATACCAATAAACGACAGTTTTTAACTGTTAGAAAAACCCATAGTTTTAAATTATTTCGCAATAACAATTGCAGCCGCAATGGAAAGGTATTTCAATTCACTGTGACCGCATTAGCTGCAATTGCCCGCAACATAAAATTCTTTTTACTGACCACAACCGCAACCACAATTTAAAAACATGGAAAAACCTAGTACTAGTACCGGTACCTCCATCCCACGAAGGTATTCATAACTGTCGGAATCGTAGGGCACACACAATTGCGGGTCGCTTGGCTTCTCCGGCGTGGCTACGGGTTCTTCGAGTTTTCGCCTTTTCTGGAAGAATGTTTTTCCGACGTGGCAACGGCGTTGGTGAGGTCTCTCAAAGCCACGCGCTTCCTGTTAGCTGGGCGAAGAAGTTCGCATATTGCAGCTGCGGCTTTCTTCTTCGCTTCGGGTGGGGGGCGCGTGTTGTTCTCTGCGTCGGCCATTGCAGCTTCGAATTAGGAGTGTTGAGAAAGAGAAAAAAAAAAGGAGGGTATTAGAATATAGAAGATGAAGGTTTTTTTGTGGTTCTCATATTTTAATTTTTGCAGTGGCTTTTCTTCCCGCTTCTTTTGTGCATTTTGGAATTTTCAAAAAATAAATTTTGCTAGCTCTGAATGTTTTTTGCCTATCTTGGGCTTAAATGTTCATGTTCCCTCTATCTTTTAGCTTCTGTATGTTTCAATTTCATATATCAAAAATTATTTCGAGAATGTGAAGCATATCCTTATATATTGGTGTAAGTTTTGAAATCACAAAATGCCAACAGAAAATCTTTAAATGAAAATAATATCAGAGCATAATATCTAGAATGTGATTCCTGAAATTCAATACCTGAATATCCGATTCTCAAACTTATCCATAAACACTTCTAAGAGAAAAATAAAATAAAATAAAAAGATTAAATAAATTTATCTGTAAAATAAAATTAGGTATTAATTAAATAAATATTAACTTTTACTCATTTTATTCGGAAGAATTGAATAAATCTTACATATGTGAATTAATCCACACACATCTGTATTGAATATTCATTTGTTGGAAATTAAAATTTAGATTCCCTTTATAAACTAAAATTGCGCATTATTGGAATAAAATGAAATGCTTATGGAAGACAGTAAAACTAAGAATAACATCAATGATTTTTTAACATGAAAATCTTACTCAATGTGAGTAAGAGAAAATTACGTGATATAATCTGTTACTAAAAGTAGGATTACATTGTTTTGATATTAGAGAATCTCTCAATTATGTCACCCAAACAAATATGATTTACAATATAAAGTCTGTTTTTTTCAAACGATGTTTGTGGCCTAACGTATGTCTTTACTTCTTTTAAACAACTTTTATTGTCTAGGGTATATTAAAAGTCAGCTCCAATGACCTTTTGATTACTAAAATAAGAGATGATTTTAATTCTCTAAAAAATATTGATTTTAGTTCTTTAAAGACATTTTTAGTCTATACTGTATGATAAAAATGAGGCAACCACCAGTAGACATAACATACCGTCTTGTATTTTTTTTCTCCTAATGTTTCCAGCAGTCTATCTACAATTCCTGTATTTTATAGGTATTTTAGGGGTTTTGAATTCCCTCCCCGCCTGTAGTGGCCACTATAGATTTCCTGGTGCAATTTCAGACCAGGATTGTGACCACTATGGACAAATCTTTAGTCTGCAACATAACAAGCTTTGAATAGGGGCAGCGATCCATTCCACCAGTTCAGCAACCTATTAACCTAGAATACACAGTTATATTCTGTCACCAACATTTGAATGAAGTCATGGATAAACTCAAATTAAGGATTCATAGACACCACACAAACACTCATCAAATGGCTATTAACCAATCCAATACTACTACCTTAGCGTGCTATATACATAGAGTGATAGACTACACAGACAAACTCAATTATATTCTATCACGGACATTTGTTTAAACCACGGATAAAAATGGTTGGGTTAAAATAACCAATCCAACACTAGTTTACTGCTGAAAATTTGATTTCTGAACATAACAGAGTTTGGACATCTTAGAATGGAACAACTACAATGAAAACGTATGGCACTTCCCTATACATTGAAATTGTAAATCCTTCAAGGAACTCTTACAAAGAACTTCTAATTGTCAAAAAAGAACCTTATTCTCAACTAATGGGATTTATCTCATTTTCACACAAGCAAGCTCGATCACAAAGTCAGTGAGGCCAGCATAGTATATTGTCGCTGCATTTCATGGCAAGCACCCCTCTCTCTCTATAAGCATCAACAAGTGCAACAGAAAGTCTGGAACTCTCATCTCTAGTGTTAGGAAACACTTTTCTGCCAATAGTTGAAACCAAAGCCGTACCAAGAATAGCCAAGTTACAATTGCCTAAGAATCTGCCCCTCAAATTCAAAAAATGAAAGAGGTATCTCGGGAGGAGATGCTGTTGTCGCCACACATTTGAACTTTATCAAAAAATGGAATCAGTATGTTTCTCCAATGTGATAAGTATCATGATATTAATAATTCAAGTTAAAAAAAAAGTTATTCAAGATGAGAAAGATTACATCCTTTCAATAATCAGGTATGAAGCAAGGAAAAAAATAGTGCAAAATATTACCTTATGCTGTTTGTATTTCTCTCTCGCAGCTTGCAAAGAGGCCCCTCTCCTACTGAGGTACAAGTCATGTAAGTTGAGAACACATTCCTTCAAGTCAGCAGGTTTATATCTAGTGAGTTGATGTAGCTCCAAATTCTGAAAAAACAAATAAATTAGCAATTGCCTCCACATTGGATATCAAATACACAACTACAAAAACAAATCATTCATTACCCAAGGATGTGTCTTTGTGCTAAACATAAATCTCGCTAGGAATACAACTGATGCAGCCACCAAAGACGGCAAAAACTTTATACAATTATAATCCAACAAACTGAGCTCAGCAAGGTAGCAGCTAAGGAACTCAAACTGGAGATCAGAAGTCTGCACAACCGAACAAGAATATTAGCCAAATTATAAAACTCCAAATTCTGCACACAAAAGAAACGAAAATGTCTGTCATTTTTATCAATTGCAGATTGCAGAAAATGGCAGAAAGAAAAAATCTGGTGTATCATATAACAGATAGCATTGCAGGCAAATAACAGAAGTCACACAAACAGTTAAAAATAAGGTTATTATCAAGATAATTGAAACCATGAATCACAAAGCTAATTTTTGAATTGTGAATCATAATTATAACTTGTATTGTATCATAAGATTCAAAGACAATGAAAATTACTTCAAATATATCATATATAGATGATATGATGTTTAATATAAGAATTTTAAACTTGAAATAGATAAAACAACTTGAGCATTAATCTTATAAAGCAAAATTATTATTTAAATCAGAGTTCTGGAAGCCTTTATTTTAAATGAATAGAAATGAAGTAGCAAAATGATCAAATAAGTTAAAAAATGTCCCTTCAATCCTTTTCCATTTAAGAATTTAAGCTTATATGACTTTTCAAATTTTCCATGAAAATTGGGGAAACAAAAGAGAAAAAAGTGGGAAAAAATAATAAATTGTGTAATCTTGTGAGTCATATCAATGATACAAAGTTACATAGATTCATTTGTTTATTATAAGATATAAAGTCATTTGAGATTGATCTTAGAATATGAATTGATAGGTAATCAAATTGCATTGAATAGTAGATAGAAGATTGTAGAATACAAATCATAAATTTATATCAATTATATATGTATTAGAAATTGACATCATAAGTTGTGTGCAAATAAAAATAAAATGCACAAAAATTGGCATCATAAGTTTGATTAAGACTTGCCAGAGATGACAAGAAAATGTAGACTCATGCTGCAACCATGACACCAGTAGCAGCCAAAATAGCAGGCAGAGTTGCAATCACAAATCACATCCAATAAATTCCACAACATAACCGCACTAAAGCACCACTATAGTGGCTATTTAACAACACTGATGTGTGTAACAGTGCACATTAGAGATAAAATCTGAGGATATGGTTTTCTAGTTCTATTGGATCAAGCAACAGGCAAAAACTCTTTTCATGGAAATTTCACCTAATATAGAGGAAATTAATGCTAAAAATATCACTTTTAAGCTTACAAATAACAGTTAACAAATGGGTCAAAACAAATGTCAGCTTACATCAACACCCTCTTGAGCAACTCTGGAGAATCTCCTGCAAACAAGAAGGCCAAAGCATACAGAGTGAGCCCAAACACCAAGACAAAACTAAAACAAGCAAAATTAATGCAACATGGACATAGATTCAACAAAACACACAAGCATACGCACACACAAACGTACATACATGCACAAACACAGGCACACGCACACGCACACCTCAAGAAAGTCTTCACACACACACACACACACATATACACACCTCAAGAATGTCTTCACTGTAGGACAACCCAATTCAAACTTCAAAGCCTTCAATACATCAGCCTCCATGTTCACAACCTTCATTACCATAAAATCAGTTACAAAAATCAGCAAAATCCAAATCCAAAGCATGCAGTAACACCAACAACAACAAATAAAACACAAGAATCACCTCTTCCCTAGAGTATGTGTTATCCGTAATATAACAAAAATCATCCACATCAGGTGGCTTAATCTCTTCGTATTTCCTATTTCCAAAAACAAGATTACTTGAAATAATTCACACATTACACATATAAAATAAAAACTTGCACCCAAGGTTTCAAGTATTTGGAAACTCACGAAGCAATAAGCATTGAAGCGACCCCAAGCAGTTGCAACTTCTGCCTCGACAAAGCATTCAACGACAAAAACCTATCTATATAAGCAACACAGAAATAAAGCGTGTCCGAAAAAAGTTTGTATTCTTCCGCAACTTCCACCAACCAATCGACGAGAACACCGCGCATGTTAGCATTCACATCCCTCTGAACTTTCTGAACATAATCCGGCAACGGTCTCTTACTAGGATCCACCTGAGTCACACAAAACACACTTCATTCCCGCTAACAAAAACTAATAAACTAACAACTAATATTTTTCGATAAAAAAAAAAACCTAATATGCGAGATTGAAATTAAAATTAAAAACCAAAAGAAAAGGGAAAAGAAACCCTAGTTAGTACCTCCATCCCGCGAAGGTATTCGTATATATCCGAAAGGTAGGGCCCACAGAGTTGCGGGTCGTGTCTTTCCTTTACCTTCTCCGGTGTGGCAACCGGCGCGGCCGGTTGCTCGCGTTTAACCTTTTTCTGTTTCTGATTTTCTTTTTCCGAAACGGCTACGCAGTTTGATGAAACGTTAGTGAGGTCGCCCAAAACGACGCGTTTCTTCTTGGCGGCGTTGCCGTGAAGTTCGCATATTGCAGCTGCGGCTCTCTTCTTGGCCTCGCGTTGAGGACGCGGGTTTTTGTTCTCCGAAGTTGCCATTTGGAAATTATTCGAATTGGAAGAGACTGCAATAGAAAGCAAGAGGGGGAATGAGGTGTTTAAGAAGAAGAAGAACGGAAAATTAAAAAATTTTAATGCTGTGTTTGTGGTTTGAAATTTTAGCGGTGGATCTTGTTCCCGCTTCCGGTGAAACTCATTTTATGGGAAATCTTTGCGCGATTGCTTGCTACATTTTGCACGCGCTGGATTTTAATGCGTTTGGTTTGCCTATTTGCTTTTGGGTTTCTCGGATTCCGCTTTTGTTTTCATTTTGTATTTTCCTTTTTAATAAGTAATTGATATTTTTCCTTTTTATTTTTTAATTTTCAGGTGCGAAACTGGATGTTTCGTTCCCTCTCTGTGTGTGCACTTCCGCTTTTCAAGTTTCACCAGGCGGGGGCTGTTTGGGGGGAATATATTTTCAATGCGGTTAAAGATTTTAACCAAATTTCAAATCGTGATGATGATGCGTTACAGACTCGTGACTAGATACATTAAAAGGAAATAACTGTTTGGGGAAATATTTTGATCATGTTGAAGATTTAATCTATATTCAATTATTATAATTCAATACTTTCAAGTTATCATGTGTAGATAAAAGGACAAATAGAAATTAAGATCAATATTTTTCTGTTTAGACATTATTTATAATAAATCTGTTGAAATATTTTATTATATATCCATGTTGTTATTGATTTAACAAAATTTTAAATATTATTACACGTGAGTCGTAAGTAAATAAAAAGAAATAAGAAATGAAAATCAATTTTTCTTTCTTGGGATATTATTTATAAATATGTTTGGGGGGAAAATTTTCAATGTTTTTAAAGATTTTAAATATAATATATATATATATATATATATATATATTATTAACATTTAAAATTGTTCCAGCATAGTATGGTCATCTATATCCAAAGCATTCAAGAATGATAGTAAAATACACCTTTTGAGTGTTGTCCACCCTTTTATATGACATTTTTCAGTTATCATGGCCCTTGGCGATTATCCCCATAATCATTTATCTTCAAAGTTAGGTGTCTTTCTACTATGGGCTTAAAACTGTTAATGGTGATTAAGGTCAAGTAGTAATCAGGTTATTTAAGTCAAACAATTGAGATAGGTAATTGATCGAATGTTTTTGCCCTCAAGTCCTTGAAAGGTCGTATGAAATATAAAACAACTCTTTAACCTTAACCTCAAAGAACATATAGGCAATGGATATCGAATGAAGCAGATCAATTTATGACTAGTAAGGGTACAAACCCTTCGGCCTCAAGCTCCAAGAGCTGACTAGCATGGGTACAAAAATAATAAATATAAATATAAATTATGTGATAATATATATTGTAGATTTATTGTAAAATTATAACCAATTAGTCTTTTCTTATGATCTTTGCTATGGACATGAGTAATGCCTTGTGGACAACCTTTGAAAATTTGAAACCATGTTGCAAGTGTTTCAGAGTTCAAGATACGGAGGTAATTTATCATATTAAGTGAGTATATTTTTAAACAAACTTTTTTCATTAAACTTTTGATTAGGTAATTATTCAATACAAAATAAGTTCATCAATGTTGATGATCTGCCAATTATGAATGACATTGCAAATCAAACCATCCTAATTCTATAAAATGGGTACATTTACAAGGCTATAGGATGACCAAATTGCAATGAAATAAACCAACACAACCAGAAATTGATGGTCAACACAACCAGCATAACTAGAACCAAAATTGGAAAAAAATTGAAATTAATGACCAAATTTTTTCACAACCAACTCCGAATCAAGTAAACTAAACAACAATTGCAATCAAACAACCACTGAACACCACCACTAAACCTTCAATCAGAAGCAGCAATATAACCAAAAGATCATCTCTCATGAAATCCCAGATTTATTAAAACAAGAAAACAAAAAAATATTAGTATACAAAAAAATCTACTTGCATCAACCAAGAAAGACACAAAAGGTGTTCATGGTCAAAAACCAATAAACACAACTTCAACCATTCTTCACGAACATAGTGAAGGTGGACTCATTTGATGCAAACAATGTCATTTTGCGGTAGAGGTGTCAGACGATGAAGCAATGTCGAACAACAAGGACAGTGTGGTGAGGTTGTTGGCATAGGTGAAACAAGTGCAATGACACTTGTCTGAAAAAAAATATGTTTTTTGAAAATAATATTTTACAATAATTATTTTAAAATATATAATTTAATTTATAATAGTTCATAATAACTTATTTAAAATATAATAATTAAAGGTATAAATTAAGAAGTAAATTTTTGTATATAAAAATTTATAATAAAATGTGTACAATTGAATAAAAAAATTAAAAATTTATAAAATGGTAATATATTTGCATTTGTTAAGAGAGGAGAATATGTGTTTTCATGCAAAGAAAAAGAGTAGTGTAATATTTGCATCTTTAAGAAGGTGATAACATAAAATATATATATATATATATATATATTTTAATAGAAGTTATTAGAATTTTAATGGAAATTTTAAAAATAGAGTAAAATATCATGTATTTGAATATGTCAAGAGAGGAGAGTGACAAGATAAGAGGTCAATCTAATATTTACATCTCTCAAGAGAAAATAGTGTAGTTTACTGAAAATATTATTTAGAGTTAAAATAAAATTTAACGTAATTTATACTTTTTTTTCAAGAGAAGGTGTATATTTTAAAATAAGTTGAGAACAAATTATAACATAAGCATCTTTTAAAATAAGCAAATGCATTTGTCACAAAAAAATTAATGTATTATAAATATATAACATAAACTCAAAGAGCATACATATTTAATGATAAACATATTAAAATATTAATGTCTACATTTTTTGTGTATGTAATTAATGTATATATTATAATGTATACACATACTTTTACAAAAACAAAATTAAAAAATCTATGTATTAGATCGCACGAGCAATTGATTAGTGACCAATAAAATAAATGGAAGTCCACATGGTCATGCATTTAGACTGAAAGCAACACGAAATATGTCTTTGCCTTTTGAACTAAAGAGGTCAAAGTTCAGTCCACATGTTGAGATAACACAAGATAGAGGCCAAAATCATGAAAATGTTAAACAAACAAACAAACACACAGCACAACTTTTCCTAGTTCAAGAACCTAAGAAGATTCTTCCAAGGTTGTCATTTTCAAATGATGGGTTATGTTATGGTTTCCAATGAAAATCAAACGATGGAGTGATGAGTAGTAGTAATAATACGTGGTTGAGTGGTGCAAAGTTTAATGTTAATGATAGTGGTTATTGTTTGTTGCAACAATCTTTGACTCATTGTTGTGTGTATTATTTAAAGGAAAAGATTCTGGCATTGGCTAAGGATCAAGTGGGGTGTCGGATTTTGCAAGAAAGGATGAAAATTTTGCATCCCAATAAGAGGTTTTGTTCATTTTTTCATAGTTAATTGGTAATGTGATCGAGTTGATGTTGGACTTGTCGAGGAATTATGTTTTTCATAAACTCGTGGAAATTTGTAGTGAGGAACAAAGGATGAACATCATTTTTTATGGGTAAAAGTGGCGCAACAGTCTTACTCTCAAATAAACTCAAAGGTGGATTATCATCAATCCTCAATCAAATGCGGAAACATAATCAAATAACAAAGAAGGAGCGAGAGAGACAATATGTTTTGCATGAGAAAACCTTCCTAGAATTTGGAAAGGAAAAACTCACGGGACATTGGTCCAGATCAAATATCCACTATAAATGAGAATGGTTACAATGAATCAAACACACCAAGTTGGTGGTACACTCAACCTCTCCAACAATAGTGATAATCAACTTTCAAAGTGTTTCACTCTGATGACTCAAATATGCAAGCACGCAGGCTTGCTCAACAATGGCCCTCAAGACTGTCACTTGAGGCTCTAAAATATGCGGAAACTCTCTCACGCTTAAATCTTCCTTGACGTTTGTGTCGTCTGCACTTTCACGTCTCTATCTTTGGTCTAACCTAATTCCACCATCAACTAATGTATTTATAATGGGAAATTAGGTCTGAGATATTAAACCCCTCAAATGGGCTTGAGCCAATATTAAAGGAGTAAAGTCCAACAATTTTTTTTCCCACAAAGACTAATTTAAGACTTGTTAAAACGTGTCCTGATGTTCATTAATGTCTACATTGTGTTTTGCTTATGATTTGTGAATTTTATGGATTGATGAAATTTATTTTCTCATGATAAGACATGGGTTGTTCAAAAAGTGATGCAACATGTCACTACACAAGAACAATGAAATCTTATTGTGTTAGCTCTATATCCCAACATTGTTGCATTGACTAAAGATGCAAGGTCTTTATATGATTGAGCATTGTCTAAAACATTTCTCAAATGAAAACAACAAGGTGTTTATCAGTTCATGACCTTACTTTATTTGGCTAATTGTCTACAATTCTTAAAATTAATTGTTTATTAATATACAAATGAACTTTACAAATTAACAATTGAGTTTAATGTGAAATTTATTTTATAATTTAGTCAATTTTATATTATCTATAGAACCTTGTAATTATGGAGCTTATTCAACAAAACTGCCACATATTATGGGCTTATATTATTAGGCTACATAAGTTGAGGTACTACTACAATTTTGTGTCTTTGTTACAAATTTGGATACAATTTTGAAGTATGTATATGTAGGCTACCTTGTCCACTTTAATAAGGTGTGTGTTTTTGCATCTTGAAAACAAGGTACATTTATACAGTGACACTAAGACTCACCCTCTAATATGTGTCATATGTTTCTAAAAGTAACTTCAAGAAAGAAAAAAATAAAGTATAATCCACTAAATCTTTGTTATGTTTCTAAACATGAATGAGATTGTGTTGAGTAATCGATATTGAGTGTGTGACATATTCAACACACTTTTTTACCTTGGCATAACTTTTACTTCATTTGTTATTTTTTATTTTGTATTTTCTTTCTTTGACTTCCTACTCTTTGAAGTAAGCCAAAATTTGTTTAAAAGTGCAATAAATTTTATGCTGATGAATTGATTATAATTATTATTCTTTTTGTATTAACATCAAAGTAGATAATTGCCCATCTCTTGGTTATTGATTGTATTAGTTTTATTGAAGTTGTAAAAACAATAAACCTTTTATAAAATAT
The DNA here is from genome assembly GCA_013407115.1 of Glycine latifolia. Taxonomy (NCBI): domain Eukaryota; kingdom Viridiplantae; phylum Streptophyta; class Magnoliopsida; order Fabales; family Fabaceae; genus Glycine; species Glycine latifolia. Next base: position 8,683,835 of record CM023954.1, read on the forward strand.
TCATCACTCTATTTGTTAGGGAAATTGGAAAGAAAAATTGTTGACGAGTCTTACTGGATAAGGTCTAGTGTGTCAAGTGTTAACTATCTCATCACTTTGTTCTTTTAGCTTCAATATTTTGATTGTAAACTTTTGCTGTAGCATCTTTTAAATATCGTGTCAAACAATTGTTTTGAAATAGTAACAAACATAAATGGTGTCTTGTAATACAACATGGTGTTAACCATGCGAAGGGCGAAACCAAAGAACAACTAATGAATGACATCATAATAAATGGTTCATTTCTAGTAGATGATTGTTATGGGTTTGTTTGTTAACTCATATTGTCTCCTTTACTGTACAATAGTTGATTGTGCTTATTCTCCTATATAATTTATTTCCTTGTCTTGCAACAACTATGTGGTGCAACATTTGGTGTCTTTGAAAATACCAAGAGTTATAGTTAGTCCACTAAGAAAACTTGAAAATATATTTTTCACTTTCTTGTAATAAGTATGTTAGTAATGTTGTGGAGAAGTTCTTACATGGATCGATAGAAGAACAATCAACACATTATTTTGGAGTTGCTTTGTAATCCAAACATCTCAAATCAAAATGTTTTAATGCTTCAAGTGAATCCATACTATGTGATCAAATCAACACTCTGTGTCTAAGGTTAGTGCCCTTTTTTTCTTTCAATTTGAATATTATGCATTGCTCTTTATTTTTAATTTGCCTATTCATTCAAGTTAAGGAGCAAGTTACAAAGCCTTTTTTAAAAGTAGCAAGTTACAAAGTGAAATTGTATGAGACTTTTATCCCTTTTTTGTTTATTAGAAGATGGTAGTAATTTTTCCATATTTTGTTTTCCCTTATATGCTTAAATTGTTATTGGTGGTTAGGATGTCTTCTAAAATACCTAAAACTGCATTGACATAGAATGGTTGGATGTATTTGCATTGGACTATAAGTTTTATAAAATTTGTTTGTAGATAATATTCAGCATATGCCAACCTTATTGTGTTCATATCTTTGTTGAAACAAAATTACATTGCTTGGTAAAAAAATTTATTAGGCATCACAATGTGTGCTATATACTAGTACCACACATCTAAATCATTTAGTAAACATTGTACACTTTCTAACAAACTAATTACTATTAATTAAAAATTAATGAAAACTACACAATTGTGATTGGGGCTTGTTAAATTAAAAGTAAAACCTATGAAATTTTATAATTTTAAATAAACTTCAACAAATAATAAAGAATACATTAAAAAAACACGTTATATGTGTTGCTAGCATTTCTTAAAAGTCATAAATATTTATTAGTTGCCATAATCTTTTTTGATATGTGAAATGAGCTTGGATTCTCATTATCTAGCATGCTTAAATCTAATTTATTTTTTATATGCATATACTTATTTTGGCAAAAAACAGGGTCACATTTGAAATACTCTATATGACATGGTTGAACATCATATCCAATGATGACAAATAACCTCTATTGAAAAAAGCTACTTGCTTGGTTTGACAAGGGGAAGCTGCGACGTATGTAAAAATGGATTGTCTGTAATTTAGACATTTTGTGCAAATCATACATATCTCTCTAGACTAAGGAGTTGTACTTTTTTTCTTTTCTCCTTCATAAACCATAACAATTTCATAATGTGTTCATTAGCTGCTTTGTAGCATTTTCTTTCAATGTTGTCCTATGACATAGAGGTTTATAACTTGCAAGTCCTAGTTTGTTTTAGGAATCAAATATGAATTTGATGTCTATTTTCCTTATTAGGACATTTAAATTGTATTGAGCTCATGTAACAAGGTCCGTTGTGTAGGGCCTACAAAAACCATGATGTATTATTGGCAAAGGATAAGTAATTGTATTAGTTGTTTCTTTCACTTATTTATTCTTTTAAGTGTATTATTCTTTGGTCTCAAACCTTTTAGAATTTTTATTTTTAATTCTTAAACTTTTTTGTGTTTGGTTAGGTTAGATCGAGAATGGTTAGTTTTTGCTTATCCCTACTTTGTAGCACAATTTATTGTAAGTATTAAGTCTTGGGATTCAAGTCCTCGATACAACATTTTTACCTTGACCTTGTTTTTCTTGAGTTTCAACAAGTTTAAAAAAGTATAATAACTTTTTCATTTTTAACAAGTTGTTATAGGTTATAACTATTAAGTATTATTGTAAAAAATCATAGGTCTCACAAGATTCAAGGTCATGCCTGCGAAATTTTCATCCCTTGTTTACTTTAAGAGTTTATATCCCAAGATGTTATAAATACTTGAGGCAAAATTTACTTTTTGAAATACCCTTTCAAAATTAAAAAAACACAACATTGCACAAATATTATATTTAGGTTTAATTATAATTTTATTTTCTTACTTAAAATGTGTAGAATCCATTGTCTAAAAATAAATAAATTAAAGAACATAGATTATATTATACCAACTTACCAACATTTAATGGGAATCGAGATTTATTAAAATGCATATAACTCGTTAACAAGAAATATATTGGGACTAAAAAGTGTGAAAATTTAAAATTGAGATCGATGAGACCTGAGATTGAAGCACAAAGCTAAAAATGAGGGAGAGACTTAGTTATTAATCTCTCTGGACCAGAACTGTTGATGTTCAAAAACTATATTTTTAAGCTGGATATTATTCACAAATATACTATTAAGTCACAAAGCTAAAAATGAGGGAGAGGCTTTCGATGCTTTTTTAAAGCTGGAAGAACAAAAAATGATCCCTCGAAATTAAAAGGTGAATTTTCACAATTTCCAAACAAATACTATCAGGAGAATTCACTTTTATTAAGTATCCATAGAGCCTAATTAAGACAAACCAAATTCACATGTGGACAAAGAAGACCACGATTTATTCCCACTCATATATATCATGCATACCCGATCCAACTAAAGTGACCAAATTTTTCTCTTTATATAAATACACAAACACAATAATAATAAAGGTAGAAACTTAATGAGCTAGCAAGAGTGAAGGAATCAAAGGTTTGAAATTGAAGTTGATGCATGGTGAAATTAACAATCAAGGGCATTTGGGCTTGCCCTTGGAGTTCTTCATGTCTCTGTAGCAAGGGCACTCGTGCTTGTTCCCATAAGTCCCAGATGGCACACACTTGCACTTGCTGCAGCAAATCCCGCAGAACCTCGTGCACCTGTCCTTCATCCCAGCTCTAGAACACCTCTTCGCGCACTTGGAGGAGCAGAAACCTGATTCCAACCACATAGTAGTACATATTATGTTAATATAAAAATTAAGTGAAGATTGATTTGATAATTAAAAAATAAGAAAGAAAAATGTTGTAATTAGATTTAAATCACTCTCCCTAATAAAAGTTTAATAAAATTATATTAATATAAAAAATAAAATAAAATGTCACATCAAACTATAATTTAATTTATATATTGTATCTAGTTATGATAAATTTTGCCTAAAAAAAGCTACTGTAAATTTGTTGTTTTTTTTTATAATAGAGTTATCATAAAGATAATTTCAAATGAACTGACAATGTATTTACACTTATATTTAGTTGAGTGGAAAGAATATTTGTTTTGGTTACAGAGTTGAAAGAATATAAAGATGAAGAAAAAAAATTCAAATTTAAATTAAAGAGAAAATAAATAAAAAAATGATTTTTTTTTCATCTCTAAAAGTTAACTTTTTTCTTTCATTTTCGTCCAATTTTTCTTCGTCCACAACAAAAAAAAATAATTATTTTTCGTGTTTTCCCTCATCCCATTTTCCTCCGACCAAACATTCCATTAGTGCATCTGATTAAGGTGAATGTTCTAAACATATGAATCCTATCATGTCATGTTAGATTTAAAAATTTTAACAATTTTCTATTTCAACAGTGCAATCATTTAAGAACTTAAAATGGTCTCATATATAATAATCTTACAAAATATTTGTTCAATCATAAAAATCGATTGCTTATATAAAAATCTGTTATTAATTATAAACTGGAAGTCATGTCAACCTCTTCCAATGATGTATTTGAGTAAGAATCTGTTCTTAAATTTAAGAATCTCACAAGAACTTGCATTAGAGATGTTTTTACAGTATATATGACATTTAAACTTATAATATATGAATACACACAGGGGCCGTTTCAGATATTTTCAGGGTCCAGAGTAAAAATTAATAAAGGGATTCATGTAGAAAAATATGGGAAAGATAAAACTTTGAGAAGTGGCCTACTTTATTTAAAAACAAATCAACAACTTCTGCAAATATACAATACTTTCACGTGATTTCTGACTTTGTGAAAAGAACACCAAACTTTTTTTTATTTTTATTTATTATTTTTCAGATTCTTTTAAGAGAAATTGACCCTTAAAAATGGAGGCCCTGAGCGGTTGCTCTGCTCTTGCTTATCAGCGGCCCCTGAATACACACCCTAAGAAATGATATCATAATTGAAGCAAGACTTAATGATTAAGTACTACTAATTGCGTACTAGTACTAATTAAGGCTTAAGGCATACCAGAACCGGCCATTGACACCTCGAACAAGGAGGAGCTGAGGACAAGGCAAATAAGTAGAACAGCTACAAATGCTACCTTCATCTTGGTTTCACAGAGTAGAATAGAGAACAGAGGGAGAAGAACTATGTCTAGAAGGGGGTATGACAATTAACTAGAGTGACACACACTGGAGCAGAGGAAGGAAGGAAGAATCGAGAGACTATGAATTTATGATGCTTATTTAGGATGTGTTGTGGGAGAGTAAGCCAGTGAGTGGGGTTATTTATAGTAACAAAAGTTAAGGGTAGGTGAAATGTTAAAACGATAATTTATTAGTTATTACTATCATGATCCGGCTAAATCGTTTGTCACTAACAAATTGTTTGTCTAAATGTAATTAATTAGATTTTTTAAGTAAAATTTTAGATTCAAATATTGTATATGTGGATGAAGAAAATATAATTGAAAAGAAAATATTAAAAATAATAAATCATGTTCTTCTACATAAATTAATTATTAATAAAGTTGATAATATTTTTTGCATCCAACATCATGATGGCCTAAAAAAAATATAAGATTGGTTGGTAATTAGAAAAAGGAAAAAGAAAAAAGAAAAAATTCAAAATTTCCGATTAACATTTTTAATAAAATTAATATTTATCGATAAAAAAGTTTTAAAAAATTGGTTGACATCAAAATTGCAAGCGGAGAGACAGCTGGCTAAATTAGTGGTTTTGGTTTTGGTATTAGTGTGAGGAAGCCGCGTACCTTGTGGCTTTATTAATTCTTAGATTTTAATGGTTATTTGTCCCCTATATGTATGATGGACATGGACGTAGCATTGCATATATTGATATTGGCAATTTGCCATATTCATTGCATTCTGAGTTGTTCTTTGTTCCAAGAAACAGCACTAAAGCTTTGTTTACGTGACTTCTTCCCTGGTCCCTCCCTCCTCAATTCTCTCTCTCTCTCTCTTTTTCTTTAAAAAATATTTAAGGGAATAATAATAGTTGGAGCTATTTAAAATTTTAAATGTCACTCGTCCTATTTGAATGTCAGATTGTGGCAGAAAACTGGCAAAGGCTTAAAGAATTTTAAATGGTTTATCTACAAAAAATTCGAAGCAATAAGCTTTAAAAACCATTTTTCTTCTAATTAAGACTTTTTGATCCAGTTAATCATCACTGACTAATTAATGGATAAACCGACAAAGCTGAAAGTAATGATAATTAATGTTGATATACTAGGTACAACATGTTTCTTAAATAATTTAGGATAAATATTAGTTCACACCTCTAAGGAGTTTATATATTCATCGAGAGAGAGATGAAGAATAAATAGAAAGAAAATATAATAAATTCGATATGTGATTGCAGAAAAAGAAGAGAAAACATAATTAAATGTAACAGGAATATAAAAATTAGGGTATAAAACAGTTAGAATTTTCTATTATAAAGAACTATAGAAAACAAAGTATAAATCTTTTGGTGTGTAAATATCATAGTCCTAATGCCAAAGACCGCTGCTTTAACTCTTTAATTTGTGAGCCTCTCTTAATCTTTTTATTACGTTAGTTAATTACAAAATATTCCACATTATACATGATAAATTAATAAATTATGGGAAAATAGATGAATATATTGATCATGTAATTTTTTTTACCCCAAGAGCACATAAGTTAATCTGATATATTATTCAAATAGTATTTTTTTGTCTCTACTATCTAGTTAAATTTCATAATAATATCTGTTATTTCATCTCACTTTTCACATAACAAACAATAAAAAAAAATCATAAACAATATAATTTTATGCAACACACTAAACAAAAATTTCATTTTATTTTTTAACGAATGCCCCAATTAACGACACTATTAGTCGGCATTGCTTATAATATATACATACTATTTTTTCTTCAATGACTCATTGTACATGTACAAATATTTTTATTCTAGATTAATTTAATTTCTGTCTAAAATTAACCCTACTAATAACCACATATAAAAAATAATTACAAAAATCAATAAAGAAAATTTTTAAATGCAAATATTAAATATTATATTTTGTATATTATATAAGTAAACAAAAATGTTAAAGCATCTTTAGTATCATATCTTGAGAAAAATCTTAAATTTAAGATTTAAGATTTAGTTTTCATTAGAATTTTTAATAAAGAATGAGTAAGATTAGTAAGGTTAGTATCTGGTAGAGTGACACCAACCATATAGGAGAGGTCCCTTTATTTGTAAGGTTAGTAACCTGTATATTAGTTAATAGTAAATTAGTAACAGTGGAAGTGGTAGGGCATGGGTGCATTTTTTCCTCTTTGGAACTCTCTCGAACTCCATAGAAAATGGATAATGGTTCCACCAAAGGGTACGATGGTCGCTTGTACATTGTGTTGGCTATTGAATCAGCAATTTCACGTGATGGGTGATGTGTCGGTGCATATTGCCATTGTCATTTTACCATTTCCTCATATGGCTATATCACCAAATCCACCTGCTTGATTCTTTAGTATATAGTACGAAATTTGCCAGCTCAATGAGCAAGTCAATTTTAGTCTCTTTTTCTGTAGTTTTAGTCCAGGAAGGACCAGTTGATAATCGGATTATTCTTATGTGTTCTTTTCAACAAACATATATAACAGAAATAAAGCAACTATTGTTAGCTTTCCTTCATTAAATATTTGGTAATTCCTAAGTTGAAGCTCAGACTGAAATACTATATTTAAGATGTTCATTTCATGCACAAAATGTGATGTTTGCAAATATCTTTTTTTTTGTTAGATCTTTTTCATATTTATTTGGTAAAGCATGCGTACTGTAAAAAAAATAGTACCTGTTAACTTCTTGAAAATATACGTGTATTCTTTAAATCTTTGCGTTTCTATATAAATTAGGTTATCTCTATTTTAGTGTCTAAATCTATTAGGCGTATTAGATTGAATTGATTTTGAACTCGTCTGATGTATCAAGCTCAATCATACAACAACTCCACTCATTTAATCTACAAGAAGGTGGTAATAATTAAACTGTACACACACACATACGTTTTACCTTTTGTGCCTAGAACCCTACCGTGCATTTCAACGTCGACAAGAGCCGTGTTGAACAATCTCACTCCCTTGAACCAACAATAGTCAATTTTGTTCTTAGTTGATTTCAGCATACCCTAAATGTAATTTCAATAAAAGAAACCCCTATTTTCTCCCCCTAGAATATTTGTGCTTGCTCGAAACAGCACCAATAATCTGATGGAATTTTGACTCACGGTGTATGCGTGTGCTATGATTTCGGTCTTCTGGAGGTTTGGGATTGGATAAGTGGAGTCTCTGCAGTTTTTCGTTTGAAATGGTTTTACTTTCAACACTGCAAACAATGTGGTGTTCAGTGCATGTGGGCGGTGGAAACACTAATATGGGTGACAACTAAAAAAGGGCACAATCTTAAATGCCTAAAGCATTCTATGGTTGTTGTTGTTTATAGGTGTCGTATAGATGTGGCCACGGGTGGAAATACATTAGCAAGAGGTGTATGTTGAATATATTGTGTGATCTTATTAATTTTGGTGGGTCTTGTAAGTTGATCCCTTACGTTTGTCTCATGATGGTATTAACAGGGATCTCTTGCTTCTTGTTTGTACGCTGATTACGATACTACTTGTACCTTATATTAATATATTATTGTTGTTGTGTTGTCCCCAAGAACATGAGGGGGAAAGTGACGAGGGAGGAGGGTGCATTTACAAGGGTATTTTAGGTACATAAAAAGAAAAGTAGAGTGTATCAGCAAAGAATTGGGGTGAAAATAGAAATTGTCAAAAAAGTAATAAAGAGCTTAGAGAGTGGGCGTCGCATTAGGCCTGCTTGATTAATCTCAGTGAAATTTATTGGGCTTTTGCTTAGTTAAGAAGCATCTAACTTGAAAAGCCCAGATCTCAATAAGAGTTCAAATTTTGTTTTCATTGGGCTTAGCTGCCTAGTATGGGCTTAATTCAGCCTCCGATTCGTTTCATTAGTTGGTTCCTAGTCCTAATTACGATATGTTCCGGTAAATAGGCATATTTGTAAATTTTTGAATTTTCCTAAAATGCACTTTTTCAATGATTTTTTAAAAATAATTCACTAAATTATTAAATAACCAAAATGTATTGTAAATATATATTTTAGAATAATTTACAACGTCAATGACTTTATTATGCAAAGTATTCATCAATTGATTTTAGGGGAAATATTAGAATGATTATATATGTTTTACCTTTTAAGTTTATTTTACGTGTTAGATTTCTATAATGTTGAAAAAAAACACGCGATCCACTAATTACCAACATTACCACAGTAAGATTACCCCCAAGATTATTGATCTATTTTTTTACCACAAGATTACTAATCTGCATGCATTATGGCATGAATTCTGGATTTCGATAATCTACAGCACGTAGAAAAAAAAAGAGAGAAATAAATTGATGGAACACGAATCCATTAATTCCAGGTCAAATTTAACCATTAATTACTGGCCTATCCGATTCTATCATAATTCAACGTTTTTTCCCCCTTTTGTGATTTGCCAGCTTCATCCTGCGAGTAGATTTTGTTTTATTCGTTTTGTAGAGGTGAGGTTACTTCCATTTAAAGCATGTCCATATGCAATAGGTTGGACTAACATGTCTTCAATCCAAAAAGAAGAAAGATCGAAGAGTATATCTTTGTCAGACTGCCAAATCAATCAAACCATGTACATGGAAAGATGTATGAGTTTGCAAATTTAATTATTCTGTATCGTATAATAAAGCCAATCCAATCATTTTTTGGGGGGGCATATGGAATTGACGACACAACTTTAGATCATAAGTGATTGTTTGATATACGTTCTTTTTTAAGTTGACGATTTTGTAATTTAAACTGATAATATTTTAAATAAGATTTTCACAATGTATCCGATAATTCTTTTTACACACCTAATAATATTTTTGTGCATGTGGAATAAATGTGATTTTTATGAACAAAATACATTGATTGAATTAAGAAAATTTATCACAATTAATCAGTAAAAGGTGTTATTATAAATATTTTGATATATGTTTTTTTTAATATCTTAGTTGATTGAGTAGAGTTTATTCATGATTGGTCAAGTATTTCTCTTGATATTTATTAGTAATATATTTTGGGTGAAATTGATATTTATTATTACTCAAAACGGAAGTATGCAAAAAGAATGGATGATTGAACTAATGAAGCAGACGAAGACCAAAAGGGTCCACCGTCCGCGTGCGTGGCAATGATGAAAATGGAAACTATACGGCGGAGTTGCAATAGTTTGCCAAAGTCCTAATGGTTAATTTAAAAACAAACATATCAAAGGATATGTTAAAACTGACTTATTTTTATTTAGGGTGAAAAGGTCACTCTCTACTTATTATAATATTAATGACAAAATATAGTAAAAAGCAAAAGTACTACAACAACCTACCTGCTGTTAAATGACATAGTCCATTGTGGACCATTTGTATTTCTGCTTCACCAAAGTAGTGATATATATATATATATATATATATATATATAAATCAAATTAAGTATATAGAGGATTAAAAATAATACACAGACCCTATTCAATTGAGCTAATTTATTATTTCTAATTTATTATATATACGTATATTGTGAATTGTGATATTTCAAGACTGCAATTTTATTTCTTTGGAGTAAAATGCACCTTTCCTCCCTCGTCATCACTCTTATTTTGCATTTTCACCCAAGTTTTTAGATAGAAGTATATTACACCTTAATTGAATATATTACAAAGAATTTTTATAAAAATATTATGTTCATTCTTTATAAAAAAAAATATTCTGACCTTTTTCGTACTCCTCCTGATTGTGAACCTCTTCAGATTTTATTAACCCTTTCTAAAATTCTAAGTTTATTTTTTCCACATTCCACTTTACAAGTCATAACCATTGCCCTGTGTCTCCCTTTGTTGCTACCTGCTTTTAGATTATCGTTAAAAATGAGAAAATGGTGAAAAAGTTTGATACCTTGCTGCATGGATACAAAATTGTTGTTACATATATTGAAGAAGAACATGGGTATTTTGCTGTTTTTCTCAGTTTGAGAGAGCATTACGTGTTATTATACGATACGACGAAAGGGAAGACAATAAAATATACTGGTATCAACAATTTATGTTATTCTAAGAAAACAAGTATGTTAGTTACTTTAGTTTTAAACAATATTTTTTTAACAAAATGAATGATTGCAAATTTAATATGAAAAACAAGACAGGTTCATAGATTTCAAAAAGTCACAATTCACATCTAGAAAATAAAATGGCAAAAGAGAATAGAATTGCAAATTTTACGGTACTTGTAAGTACTTTTTGTCACTTCACGTCTTCGCGACTCTTACAATCAAAATTCAAAACACCAATGGCAATGAAGAATAGAAAAAACAGATCAGGGTTTCAACGGCAACCTTGTTAGGTTGTTACGACTAAAGATCTCATTTCTCTTTGAGTAAAGGAAAATGAATAAGGGGCAGATAAGAATCAAAGTTATTAACAGTATAAGGCGGTTTCACCTTCCATAGATTTGTCGGCTTACTTATACATCTAACATTCTAAATTATTTTTTTCCAAATATTTTTTTCTTTAACTAAGTAATTAGACACGAGTAATATTAGTATGTTAAAGTTAAAGTTGTATTATTTAGATAATAACTGAGTTTAATTCTTGACAAAAATAATTATTGAACATACTCTAGTAAGCTTTACTTACATTATGGCAAACTCTCAATTAATCAATATCATTTTTCCATAATGAACCAGATAATTAAAAAAAATGGCATAATATTTTTTATACCATTTTTAATCTTAAAAATTTGGGTCGTAGTCCATATAAATGTCCACTTTATAATTTTAGTCCTTATAAATTTTTTAATTTTAATTTTAGTCCCTAAAAAAATAATTCTAGTTTTTAGTCTTTAATTAATTTTATCTCTTACTTTAATCATTTTTAGAATTACTAATATTTTCTTTATTTGATTTCATCTCACTAGTATGATTACACAACTTCGTTCAAACCATTATTTGGGAATAATAGCAAAGATAGAAGTGAAACCACTTACTCAAGCACAAGGCCAACCCACTTTTAAAAGTTTTAAAATACTAAAAATGTTACAAAAAATATTATGCCATGTAACACCTTAGAAAGATGTCATGACGCACTCACAAAACTAACACATAGTACTTTCATGTGATAACGAATGACAAAAGATTGAATTATCATGAGTAATCTATATTTTATATATGGCTGTCATATATCATGTTAACGTAGATTTTCGTTGGACACAAATATCTTTAATGGATCCAATTTAGTATTAGGGACTAAGAATACTAATGAAAAATAAATGAAGAATTAAAAGTATACAAAACATTTTAAAGGAACCTAAAATTAAAAAATTTTAAAATAGTTGAGACAATTTTTTTATTTTATAATCGAGGTAAAGGCACGCTAGATTTCAAATCAACACACTTCTATGCTTCGGTCTTTCCTACTTCAAAATATTTATGTAAAAAAAGTAACAATTAACATAAAATTTAAATTATTTGACAATTTTTAATTATTATTTTTAATTGAGTCCTTAAACTTGTATTTATATTTATTTGGATCATTTTGTCTAATTATCATTATAAAAAATTAATCACAAAACTTAATTAGTTTTTGAATTCACTATTGTCATTTTTGCAGGTATGCACTTAGTATTCTTACATCTGGATGTTAATATTCTCACCTCTCTAGACCAATATTTTTCCATCTCTCTAAATTATAAACTCAATATTATAAAACAAAATCTTCAACTAGTATTCCCTGCAAGTTAACTCAATATAAGTTTTTTTTTTTTTCATAAGCCTCTTTAGACTTCACCCTACAAACAAACTTCTTGCAAGCTTACATAATTGATTCAGACAAATAATTTTTTCCTAACAACGGTTAGAACAAAATGATCCAATTAAAAAGTAAATACAAGGATTCAACTAAAAAGATATTTCAAAATTATAATTACTTAAATTGCCGTACTATGTAGTAATTTAACCAAAGATTATTATTGGTGAAGTTAGTTTTGCAAATAATTCTGTGGGATGTTTTAATAGTAAATTACATTTTTTTTCCATGTGATTTAATCAAAAGTTTTAGATGCTTTTAACTCCTCAAAATTTGTGCCGTCAACATATACTAAGAAATAACTCAAATATAGCAAATGCTTACCATGGTTTTTCTAATTCGTTTTAATGGAAACCCAAAAAACAAAATGCATTGGAGAAATTATTACCAACTGAACTGATTTCTATACAAACTTAATTTTATTAATTTTAAACACTTACACAGTTACACAAATACAATTATACAAACATCATATTACATGCAATAACCTTATATAAATATTTTACACAAAGTTACATAGCTTCAAAATCTAGTGCAAAATATGTAGCATTGACTAGTTTTGAAAAATTTAAACCGAAAACTATTTAGCTTATGAATTTAAGTTGAAAAAGACGCCAAAATGCATCAATTTCGAAACGCGTATTTATTTTGATAATATTTATTTATTATAAAACAAATATAATAAAGAGATTTAGCTTTGAATTGTGCCAAAAAAAAAAGAAGTACTAACCCGTACTCTAAGGAAGATAAATTTTACTAAAAAGAATGTCTTGATGAACCAACAAGGTTTTTTTGTTTTTTACAGGTTCAAGAATTCGTTATCTTGTTATTTAAGTACTGACTTTGCTTGTGGTTTTGCCTACACTCTATACTTGACTGGGTCTCTCAGACTTCATTCTACCTTCAAATGTCATGGAACATTATAATGAAGCAATTTTTTTACATGCAGATATATCTATTATTATTACACGAAGTAATTGAAAAATTATTCTCAGCTTTTATTGATTTCCAGATATGTTATAGCTAGCTTTCATTTTTATCATATTTTTGGCACTTTTATTTCTACGATATTCTCATGAGAATAAGGAAAATTATTTCCTCACTACTAGAAAAGCAGCTTTCAACATCGGTTATATAAGACATTTAACATCGGTTCTGGGCCGATGTTGAATCAGGCGACGTTGAAAGTGGAGCATTTAACATCGGTTTTGAAAACCGATGTTAACACCGAAAAGCACATCGGTTTGCCATGAATAACCGATGTGGACATGTCATAAACGAAAACGCTCAAAAGAGTAAACTATGGTTTGACAACATCGGTTTTGTTGTATAACCGATGTTAAGTAATAAATCAACATCGGTTTTCATTCAAAACCGATGTTGATTTATATGTTTACATCGGTTTTATTTGCAACCGATGTTGTTTTTTTATTTATTTTTTAAATATTTTATCTATTTTTTTAATTTTAGCAGTTCTTCAACCTGCAAATTTAAATATCCAGAACCAGCAATGCACAATTTAATAATATTCCAATAACAAATCCTATGTAAAGTGTCAATATGTACATAAAGAATATGCTAAACTTTAATAAAAATACAATTGTTTTGAAAAATAGAAATGAACCCCCTAATCTACTAATACATCTTGTCTAATTTTAAGAAAAAATTTCGCCCATTCGACTCTGATTGCCTTCATGGTGTCCGCTTCCAATACTCTTTGATCATTGAAAAACTGCATGACATAACAAAACATGTAATAAGTACAAAACAAAAACAAGTAAACCAAAACAATTTGTTTTGAATTAGACAAGTAATTACCATGTCCCAGCTATCTGTGAAGGCTCCCTGGACTATTGTCTGCATCCAATGCATGACATAATAGCCACACTCAGTGCTTCCTGTTTGCTTATTACACTAAATTGAAAAACAAAGTCAAAGTTAAATGGCAAATACCGTGAACATTAATAAAAATTAATTGAATACTTAAACCATGATTTATGAAAAGACTTACTTTAAGCGCAATCCATTTAGTTGTAGCCTTTGATTTACTTGCTGGAGAGTCATCCAGACCCTTCAAAGCATTGTTTAAGACAAATAAATAAGCATACTGTTCAAGTTAGATTTCAAGTATAGAAATAACGTAAATGTGTTAGAAATTAGAACCTACCTGTTAATAATTCCTTTAAGGTAGTTGTCAGGCCTGTTATGCAACGAACAGAACCAGACGACTACATTGGCCTTCGGACATATAAGAACCAGTTGCCAATGTGAACTGTATTGTAAAAAACAAGGTTATTATACTGCATACATTAATAAATTGTGATTGTCATTTTTTCTTACCCATTCAAATACGGTGCAAGGTAGACTTTTTTCTGTGAAGTCTACATCCATTTCTTCATATAGTCCTCGATCAGAAATTGAGATTGGCCAGATCTCTGTATCGACTGTGGCTCGAGGAATCCATAGACATCAGGGTGATCGGATTGCAGACTTAAATGATTCATATGCCTATTATGCAGTGAAAATAAAGTAAGTTATGGTAGAATATAAAACAATTCACCAAATAATGCTAGTCAATTGCAAGAGACTTACAACATCCACAACTGTAAAACGGAGATGTTGAGACACTGACCACCATGGATGATCTCTGAAATATCCTTATGCTTGATGTACAAGGGGAAGTTTTCATTAACTACCCCGAACATCAGCGGGTCCCATGGCACCTGGAAGGGTCTGAGGAAAAGATCAGGGATGGTCAGGGCTAGAAGGTACAAGGGATCAGAAGCACGTTTCGCCTTATCTACAGGTTTCGCCGGTCCCTTGGCTTCATGTTTATCCTACACAGTTAACAACCAAGGGTGAGCGATCATGTTAAGTTCATATATGACAAATCATTCGTAAAGTAGAAGACATAAGGGAAAAATAACAAAACCTGGGTCAAAATTGTCTGTACAAGATGTGTCGGCCAGGCAAGGAAAGTGTTAAGTGCCTGCCCCACTAACACAACCTCGTCAGTGGGAACAGGGACGGGAGCGTCTGCATCGTGAACCTCTTCAACACTCACTTTTACCTGACCAGCGGCAAGAGGGACGCTGTGCACAGTCGTCGATCCCTCATGAACTCTGCCAAGGGCAACAAGGCGGGGAGGATTGCCATCCACATACAACCCACGCCTGTCAGATGCACCCGTGTCAGGGTCATTGCCCGAGGGATCGACACAGCTTCCCTTGGTGCTGACACGGGCACCAAGGGGACATGACTGTACCTCCGGAGACTGAATGGCTGCCTGAGACTGGATGTGGGACTGCAGCTGGCTGAAGCTCATCAATCACCTGCTGGGTGACTCTCTCTGTGATCGACTGTGTAAGTCGATCAGTGATAGACTGCTCCAGCTCGACCCTGATGTTGTCTTTCAGGCGATCCAAGTCCTCAGGCGCCATGGATGAAGACCTCGACTTCCGAGAGGATGATGGAGCTGGTCTGAAGTATTGGGTGATGGTCACACCAACTCCAGCACCACGGACACGTCCAGGGTGCTCCGGTCGTCCAATGGCAGTAGCGAGGACATCCTGACGACCACTGCCGACAAAAGAACCCTGGGTGGATTGCTCTTCCAGGGAATCCTGCAATTCGTAAAGTAGATCATTTGTTTTGTTAGTTGTGATACCAAAAATAACTAAATGTCTATGCCATTGGTATTGTTTTACTTACAATCCTCTCAGCAATCTGGCGTGCCGCCTCAGAAGTCATGTCGCCGCTTTTCTTCGTGCGAGCCAGCTTCCACTTCATGTGTCGTCGCACGGGGGATGGAGGATGAATGATCGTCTCCGTGCTGTCATCACGAGTTGCTCCCTCTAGTTGCTTCTTTTGTTTTTCCTCGATCAATCTCTTCTCGAGCAAGTCGTAACCCCCGCGTGACAATACGTGAGGGGCGGTGTTTTGCTTCTGGATTTCCTGGGCCTTCTTTCTCACATCCTGTAACAGGTTGACACATAGAGTTAGCAAATCAAGTAACAGTGAGTGTTCCTAAATCATTCTACCAAGTGAAACATTAATGGCTATAGAATGAACGACTATGATATAAATATGTAAGGAAAAGACCTCCCCGTGCATAAATACTAACTACCACTAACCTCCCAGGAAGCTGCTCACCTACTCTAACAGAATTGGGTCCACTGTTCGTGACTGATGCCGTATTTTTCGCATACAGCATCGACAACGTCTGCGTTCCCTTCTGGGAGGACCCATTTCCTTGTCATGTCGGATTTGAACTGCCTCCAACGCTCGCCCACTGTCTGCAGTATCTTCTTCTTTGTCCTTTCGTCTGAGGCTTCAGGTATATCAAATTCAGCCTGCATTAGAACGAAGTTAATTTTCAACTTACATGAATAACAATTTATTTGTGTAATGCTTTAAATTGTCATACCTGAATGTCCTCCTAAATCAAGTCCTTCTGCACTGAAGGCACTTCCTTCCAATTAGGAAGGGTGATATCTACCTTGTCTCTGGCCACGACCCCAAGATATGTCCTCAATCTCTTAGCCTGAGTCCCATCAGCCTTCCCTGTGCTAGGATCAACATGGACAATGGGCCTCTCCGCACCAGGAGCTCTAGTAGCCAGTGACCTCAGCCGTGTGGCTTTCCTCCTCTTCTTTGGTGTAGGAGGTGGAGGTGCTGAGTGTACTGGAGGTGCTGTCTCAGCCTGAGCCACTGGTGCCTCAAGAGGACGATGTGGTGTCTCAGCACGAGGAGGGGAGCTGGGTGGTGTGGTCATGATCCTGAAAAAAACAAGAATACAGATAAGTAAAGTTAAATGACAAGTTATGTTAAATAACAAATAGTATGTTCAAGTCAAAAATACTTAAGCAAAACAAATTACATTAGCTGATGTTAATTAATTCTCCTTCATCATGATCATAACGATTTGCATGCACATCGTCAACGTCGTCTTCTCTGTTGACGTCAGGTGTTTGTGTGGAGAAATGTGTGACACTTGTATCGGGGGTTGACTCGTCGTTGTCAACATTAATGCCAATGGTTTTTCCATTCAGGACCACTGACCACCTTTCATCACACGGATCTTGTACATAAAAGACTTGTTTAGCTTGTTCTGCCATGATGAAAGGTTCATCTTGATAGGCCAGCTTGTTAAGATCTACCAAAGTAAATCCTAAATCCTCGATTCGCACACCACTGTTAACATCAACCCACATGCATTTGAAAACACAGACAGAGAAACTAACATAATTAAGCTCCCATATGTCATTAATGACTCCAAAGTAAGGCAGGCACGCCAAACGTGGATTGTTGTCATGGACAGTAGCAAAGTGTTGTGACTCAGCTCTTAGGCTAACCCCACTGTTCTGCATGGTGGACTTGTCATCTTGTTGTTTGGTATAGAAGGAGTACTTGTTGATATCGTACCCTTGCCAACTTCTCACATTTCTTTTTGGGCCATCTGCTAACTTCTTTAGCGTTTCAGATGCAGATTCATCACTAAATATTGTATGTTTAAACCAATTCAAGAATGTCTTGTTATGCTCTTTCAACAGTCTATTCTTTGTCATTCTTGGATTAGTTTCCTGAAGTAGTGCTTCATGACAAACAATATATGGCAGGACTTCATTACTGTTATTCAGGACATACAAATGAACTTGATTCAATTCCTGCAACGAAGGCGTTATAACATATAGTCCTCGTGTACCCTTTCCTCCCACTCTGTCCTCATGTCGCAACTCAGGAAGACCAACAGGTTTTGCTTTCTGCAGGTATTCAGAACAAAATTCAACCGCTTCTTCTGCTATATACCTTTCAACTATGGATGCTTCAGGACGGTGTAGATTTTTTGTATACCCTTTCAAGATCTTCATGTATCGCTCGATCGGGTACATCCACCGTAAATAAACTGGTCCACATATTTTAATTTCCCTCACCAGATGAACAAGTAAGTGAACCATTATGTCAAAAAATGAGGGAGGAAAGTACATCTCCAACTGACACAAGATAACTGCCGCTTCTTCTTCCAAGTCATCTAAGTTTACAGGGTCCACGACTTTCGTACAAATGGCATTGAAGAAAAAGCTCAGCCGACTTATAGCATGCCTAACTTTGTTAGGCAAAATGTCTCGAATCGCAACGGCTAACAGTTGTTGCATCAACACGTGGCAATCGTGAGACTTTAATCCAACTAGTTTTAAATCCGTCATCTGTGCAAGGCTCTTAATATTTGAAGAGTATCCTTGTTGCACTTTAACTCGGCGAAGACACTGACAGAAACTTATCTTCTCCTTTCTTGACATGGCATGCTGGAGGCAAGTAAATTTTTTTACCATCGGACCTAGGATGTAACTGCTCACGTATACCCATCTCAGCAAGATCTTGACGAGTGTTCAAACCATCCTTTGTCTTCCCTTGAATGTTAAGCAACGTGCCGATGACACTGTCACACACATTTTTCTCCACATGCATAACATCGAGGCAATGTCTAACATCTAGATCAGACCAGTATGGAAGCTCAAACAATATGGACCTCTTCTTCCATAAGAATGTATTACCTTTCTGCTTCTTTTGCCTTTTTCCAAATACAGTATGGATGCCCTCAACCCGCTGAAGAACCTGCTCACCGGTTAACGGAATCGGTGCAAGTTCATGCTCTTGACTTCCATTAAAGCTTTTTTCAATCGCCGATAAGGATGATAAGGTCTCAGAAAACGTCGATAGCGAGTGTAAACTGTTTTTCTTCCATGTTTAAGTTGCAAGTAACTCGTGTCTTGCTCACAGATAGGGCATGCATGATGGCCCTTAACACTGTATCCACTCAAATTTCCGTAAGCAGGAAAATCATTAATGGTACAAAATAGCATTGCACGCAAGGTGAATGTCTCCTTACGATACCCATCAAACACGGCAACCCCCTCATCCCACAACGATGCCAAGTCTTCAATCAAGGGACTAAGATAAACATCAATGTCATTTCCTGACTGTTTTGGGCCTGATATCATCATAGACAACATTATGTATTTTCGCTTCATGCACAACCAAGGAGGCAGGTTGTATATGACTAGCAAAACAGGCCACGAACTGTGCTGAGTACTTAAACAGCCGTACGGATTCATTCCATCACTAGCAAGTGCAAGCCTTAGATTTCTTGGCTCTTTGCCGATCTCCGGATACAAACGATCAATCTTTCTCCACTGAACAGAATCTGCCGGATGTCGGAGCATCCCATCAGAGTTTCTTCCCTTTGCATGCCATGTAAGGTCTTTTGCGTCATCTTCATTAGCAAAGAGACGCTTAAACCTTGGAATGATCGGAAGATACCACAACACCTTCGCGGGAGGTCCTTTCGTTGAACTATCATCACTGCCACAATCGTCAACGTCCTTCACTTTGTATCGTGATACCCCACACGTGGGGCATTTATGCATTTGTTCAAATTCATTTTGGTACAATATGCAGTCATTAGGACAGGCATGAATTTTCTTATACTCCATACCCATCGGACAAAGTATCTTCTTCGCCTTATAGTAACTGCTTAGCAACGTGTTTTCCTCTAGAAGCATGTCCTTAACTACCTCAAGCAGTGAAGTGAAACTTTTGTCACTCCACCCATATTTGGCCTTGACATTCACAAGATTTAACACCGCATACAACAGTGTCAATGAGGCCTTGCAACCTGGATACAACGGCTTCTTCGAATCACTCTCCAACCTATCATACATAGGGGCATGTGCTTACTGAAAAGACTCATGTCCCAGATCACGAATCATATCATCTAGTCGATCGCCCATGTCAATATCAACCCGTTCAGCATGCGAGACCCTCTGCGTGTCTGTCAACTCACCATGCCATATCCATGTCGTATAAGTCTTCTTAATCCCATCGCACAGCAGATGCTCCCGTACGTCTTCTAGTGTTTGCCGTCTACCATTCAAACAATTGATACAGGGGCAGAAATATTTTCCATCCCTATCCGGCCGACTTCTTTCTGAGGCAAATTGTAAGAAGTTTTCAACGCCTTCTTCATACTCAACCGTGATGCGACTTGCATTCATCCAAGATCGATCCATGTACTTACCAACTCTGTGATACTGGCAAAGTTATTCCATGCATGAAAACCTCACTTTTTTCATTGTAGGTGTGGCCCTATCCCATTCAGGAAGGCATATTTTTAAAGTATATTCATATCTATAGGTTGAGTGTCTTATCTTAAATATGACGAAATTTCGGCAGCATTTCGCTTTGGTCTCCAAGTACACGACATGAAAGGGGTGACATGAGTTCCACCACAGTCAAGTATGCACCCGGAGAACAAAGTGAAATGCATGTACCGAAATTTCATCATATTTAAGACAAGAATCACAACCTATAAATATGAATATACTTTAAAAATATGAGCCTTCCCAAACTGTCCAAACGGACAATTCAAGAATCAATACAATGATTAATCCAAACTGTCCGGAAGAATCACTGTAATGAATCTCAAACGGGAAACTACGGTTCACTCATAATGCTCCTTATTTGTATATAGACATACTGATTAATGGCATAAAACAGTTTACATGTAGAAGCTAAAAAATGATGAAAGGCATTCGTAAGTACCTGAGATGATGGTGAATGCTAGTGTCCAACAATGAATCTGGTGATGATGATACAAAGAGGCAAAGGCCAACTACATACAAATGATAGATATTGATAAGTCAACATGTTATACTCAACCGTGATGTGTATGTGTGTGTCTGTGTTGAGTTGCAAAGTATTGAAGAAAATGGTGTGTATGTGTGTATGTCTGTCTTCTAGTGTTGAAACCTCCTCTATTTTGTCATACTCTTTTACCTAAGTTGTTATTCATGCAATGCTAACCACTAGGTATTCACAAGTTTTTGTGTAGGAACGGTATAGGTGGTAATCACAAGTTCATACATTACTTGGTGCATACACAATAATGGTGCATACACAATAATACCTTTCAATACTACTCTTGCAATAGAAGCCAATCAGAAGTTCATACATTGAATAAAATACAGTTTGTCAAATTAAAAGCATAGTACCTGAGAGGGATGCGCCAAATCAAAATATGGGAATGAGAACCAAATAATGGGAACCTATCAAGCGACTGAGCCAAATCAAAATACAAGCATTAGAAGTAGAATGTTACTCAATGTAGTCAATATTTTATAATAAAATGTAGTCAATATCTTACGCAGGGAAGAGATGCAGAGGATCAATCAATATAATCCTAATAGAAGTCTCAGAGAATCTTTTTGTAAACCTGCAAAGAACATGATGACGATATCAACATTACTGCAAATAAATTACCATATATATTTATATAATCATAAGCACCAGATAAGATCATTATAGGAGCGTTCAATGTCAAGGGTTGCGCTATTCAATAAATTAATGTTATGTTCATCATATTTACTGGAGTATTCATCATAAACTTGGGTTTCATTTGAGTCTGTCAAGCAAACACATCTCTAGTGGAATTTGGATGTTGATGACACATACACACACATCTCTATATGCAATAAATGTTCTTTTTCAAATAAGTTCTACAACAAGACTTTTTGTTGCCAATACATGGAATGTGTGTGTGTGCGCGCTATGTGCCTGCCTATATATCAAACAAGCCCTGCCCCTAATTCCTAAAAATGACCAAAACTTGTTTGTTGAGTCAGAACAGAGACTCAAAGTCTTGGCTTTGTGGAGAACTCATGTCTACATGGACTGACCCCTCAAGAGTTTTTTTTTCCATGCCATGTGTGGTAGGGAAGGTCAGCAGAAAAAGTTGGAGGCTGAACCTGGTAGGAGAAGATGGTATGGATGCTGTTTGGAAGGTATTATTGAAAGCTATGGAGGACATCATGGTTGACTATGATGGGACAGTTTAGAAACTCTTATTGAAAGCTATGGATGTTGTTTGGATTGAAACACAGAAGTTGGATTCCCTTAAAATGAAAAAAAAAATTAATAAGAACAAAAGGTACAAAAGGGACTCCCCTCCCTTTTTTTATCTCTGAATGAGTAATGCCTCTACTCATTAAGAATTTATGCTCATTGCTTAACCGAACCTAAAACAACACACTCCCTTATATAACTTACTCAGCATCTTTATGAATATAATAATAATAAAAGACATTTCACATTCCAAGCAAGGTCTGGATAAGATGCTAAGTTAAAAGGTTATTCAATTTCCATAGAAATTGAGTCTGAATTCAAACATGCTTACGTAAATACTGTTGAACTAGCAAAAAGGCTTCAGATCATTGGTTATGCTTTAAAAGCTAACTTTAGAAATCAGCTTCTATAAGAAACTAATAAAAGCTTGAGATCATTGAGCCAACCTTTCATCTCCTAAAGGACATTAACTAGTAAATTATATTATCTTCAAAGAGTCAAGTTAAAAGAATATTTTGCTTCTTTTATTATACTTGAACCCCATGAAGTAAATAGCATCACCACAAAGAACTAAGTCTTCAGTATATTTTAAGCATTCCATATAAAATACAAATAGATTAAACTAAATAAACATATAAAGCCAGAAGCATATACTTATAGTCTGAATTGGTTCAGCAAGCACCTCCCAGCACTGGTTCAAGTCTTCACTCAAGCGAGCTTCATAAACCAAAACAAAGCAGCCATCATGTATAGTGTTTTTGTTTTTCTTTCTTGTTTGTCATAGTGTAAATCTCCAGTTCTTATGCTTAATTATTTGCTTGGGTGACCATTATTAGTTATCATCAATCCAACAAACGCATATAGATCCATCAATGCTACAAATGTACATCTGACATATCCAACATTTTATCTTAAAACCACATACTACATACCCTACCACAAACAATTAACACCAAACAAAACCAATTCCAGCAAATGACCATACAAATATCCAACATTTTTTTAACAAAACTACAACAACAGATACCCATTGTCTCTTTCACATAAATAAGCAACACCAACAAGCATGGAATAAAGTCAAGTACCTGTGAAGCTAACACCAACAATGCGAACCACGGTCTCAAGCAAATGAGGACTCCTACTTTGGAAATCCATGGCGGTAACATAAAAACCGAATACCAACCACTTATTAGTTCGAAATGTGAGTTGCCAGAGTACCTCGAACAGAAGAGAGCAAAAGACTGTAAAAGCTGAGGTTAGGGAAAGTACCTGAGCCCGTGCGACTGCCGTCACGGTGACCGGTGACAGTGAAAGCTTGGGATGAGGTCGCGAGGTTAAGGAAAGCTTGGGATGAGGCGGAGAGGTGAAGGATGAGGAGGGTTGAGGTCGCGACTGCAAATGCTTAGGTTAGGGATGACAGGGAAAAGTTAAGCGCGCGATAGAGGTGGTATTTGATTTGGGGGATGATGTCTTATTTTAACAAATACAACATCGGTTTTCATTCAAAAACCGATGTTAACTAGTACACCTTAACATCGGTTTCATTAAAAAAACTAATAACCGATGTTAACTACTTCACATTAACATCGATTTTCTTAAAAAACTTCAAAACCGATGTTAACTATTGCACCGTAACATCGGTTTTAGTTAAAAATTTGAAAACCGATGTTAACTACTTAACCTTAACATCGGTTTTTCTGTAAAAACTTAAAAACCGATGTTAATGTGGAATGATTAACATCGGTTTTAGGTATTTTTATGCAAACCGATGTTAAATTGATCCTGTTAATTACGAATTTGTCACCGCGTTTTCTTTAACATCGGTTTTTCACATAACCGATGTAAAAGTAGCGATGTTAAAAGCTATTTTTTTAGTAGTGCCTAAAATACCATTAACTTCTTTTCCTACACTTTTATTAAATTATTTTAATTTTATATTCTCAAGAACATTAAAATGTAATGTAACACATTTTTAAATACACTCAGGAATAATATTCCTAGTCATATGTTATCCTTGAATATATAACATGATATTTTCAAACAAACATTTCCTAATATATTAATGTGATTTAGTTTAATTGGTTGTCCAAAATATGTGAATGATTTTAAATATCTTGAAATTATCTTTGATTCTTAGGTATTAAAAAAAAAAAAATACTTTGTGGGATAAGATAATTCTTCCTTTCTTTAGCACCGAATCTTCCAGGTAAGGGTGGGGCGAGGAGAAGCAAAACAGAGTTGAATTCATACTCGTAGGTTGTAACTGTAATCCACATTGTTACAAAACGACAATGGAAAACAAGGGTAACCGTACCAGCCTCCGTGACGAGCGACGTGATTAAGAGAAGTGCTTGGGAAAAAGGAAAAGCTTGGTAGTAGTGTCTGGTGTGAAGTGCATGTCCTTTTGCCACAATGCAAATTTGGTTGCTCAAAAGAATTAGGGTTCTTTAACGGCATCACCCCCACCTTACAACACTAACAATATTTCAGTTTTCCTTCCCATTTTTTGAATCCTGAAATAAAAAATTGTTTTAATTAAATATATAACGTTTTATTTTTTTAGTATATTTTTCAAAATTATTTTTGCTTAAAAAATAATTTTCTGTTTATTTTAAGAAATAAATCTTATTTGTTTCTTAAAAAAAATTAAATAAAAAATGTTTTTTTAAGTTTAAACAAATTCATCCAATATTTTATTCTAATAAACTTGATACATCTAAGTATATCTATTAGCTTAAAAAAGTTTATCTCTCTTTTGATAAAAAATGGAATTGACCTTACACCAAGTTGTTGTCGTATCAGAATTGGCTAACTAGACGTCGTTCTTCGTTACTTAATTTCCATTTCCTTGTGATTGCAATTTGTTAATTGTTAATAGTCAAATGGTCCAATATTTTTCAACGACCAGTTACTATTATTGAAAGCCAAGAAAGAAAAAGGTTAGATAAGGAAATGTAACTTCCATTTTGGTTTTTCTTTACATAGCTCAGCGACCTACCTATAGCTATCAACTATAAAATTCCGAAGTAGTTGGTGAATGGGTGATGACTACTTGACTTCGATGCAACTTGAATGGAGAAAATTGAGCATCTTTGTATGGGAGAAAAGATCAGTAATTCTTGGATGTCGTGCTTTTGAAATGCAGCTTGTTGTTTTAAAGCCAAGATATGTAGTGTTAAACACAAACGTTCAAGAAATTTCTTATTTTGATGAGCAATATTGTAGCATCTGTGATTTCCTAACCTATGGTAATTTCACCACATGCACGACACATTGAATAAACATTTTGTGTTTATTATTCACTCCTTTTCGTGGATATTGATTGGGTTCGTGAACTTGTGTATATTATTGTGTAGCCAAGTACATGCGCACCGTATATTATTGGTTGGCCTGAAGTTTTGTGATGTGAGCTTGTGTTCAAGTGAACTCTCTCTCTATGTAACATTAGCCATTGAGATATACATATTCGCACGATTAAGATACATACCAACGATGTCCGAGAATATTGACAAATGATAATCATATATACATACTGGTATATATATGTACCCACCTAAGTGATAATATATATGATAAAAGAGAAGAGGAACGTCCTATATAATTAAGTAGAGGTAGGACGCATAATAAAGGTATGGATATTTTTTTCATTATCTAGTCTCCCCCACTCTCTCTCTATATATAAGCAACACCTACCCATCATAAAGAGATTTCATTAATTGTCAGGATTAAGGTCACATAATCTTACATATAGTTGAAATAACAATTCTTTTAGTTTCTTTAAAAATTTACCAATTATAATAGCTATATCATTACTAGAAATACATTGTTTATTTTTTTTACAAAAGACTGTTGTATGAAATTATATAAGAAGGCTAATAATTTTTTTTTCCACTTTTAAGTAACCAATATAATATGTACATATAAACTCGTGTAAATTCGTAATGTATCTTTTTATACGTAATGACATAATTGTATTGTTATAGATGGTTATAAATTCTGTTTAATTTTTATGTATCATCAATTTTTAAAAAGTAATTTAATCAACCAACTAGAAATCATGATTAATATGTTTTTAAAATAATTTATTTTAGAAATTAATAAATTTATCATACACTATAAAGGTTTACTAATTTACATTTACTCATTTTATTAAAAAAAGTAAGTTAAATAGCTATATATAACTACTAATTTCTTAAAATAATACACCTAAACTATTGGTTTTTATAAAATATAGCCATAGTGTATATATATATATATATATATATATATATATATCATCTCACCCATCAATTTTTTTTAATTTGTCTAAATTCTTATCAAGTGTATAGCACAACTCCTTCTCAATGAATATTGAAATATCATAATCTTTCTCATTCAACAGCTATTTGTAACTGTCCAAATTAATTTTCTCTTTTAATATAATATATATGAAAAAAGTTCCAATCTAGCTAAGTTGATATTTTGTCTTTCATGTTGAATAAATAAAAGGCACTAATAGTCTTCGTTCAAATAAGTCTTAATTTGGTGGGTTCTGTTTGAAATCAAATAGGAACTATTTAGACTATTTTCTGTGTTAGTTGTTTATATTTAGATATGGTTATTTTTTTATTATTGGGAATGATTTACATGTTATATTGAATTGATTAAAATTAATTAATAAGCTTTAGTTGTTTGTTTCTATAAGTATCAGTTATTTATGAGTAAAAAAATATATTTTTATCATTTAAGAGTTGTTTAAAATATGTATGTGTTGCTAATTAACTAGGTGACACATTATAGGAGTCAATTAACCTGAAATAAAAAATAAAAATTATAGATTATTTTAAATTATATCTATCGGATATACTCTTAAAAGGAACAATGTGTATCTTTAAAAAATAATTTTATTGGAGGTACGATTATTGTAAACATTTCTATTAATTGCCTGATATAAAATTTAACGATAATTCGCAACTTTATAAAATAAAATAAAAACTAATTGCTACTGGTGGTTTTAATCTCCTTAGCTAAAAGAAGGGTAACGTACGTAATATGCATAATACTATTTTAACGATGTATTTTTGCAATATGTTTCACGAAGTGAGAAGAATTCATTTTTTCATGTAATGTTATTATAAATATTTTTATACTATTAATTAATTTAACTTGTATGTTATCCTGTGCAATAGACAGGATGACAAATGTTTATTTTATATAATTAAAACTATAATAAATATATAATTTCAAATATATAAATTATATTATAATTAAGATTTATAATAAATAAATATCATAAAACATATAAATTATATATTATATTGTTGGGTATTTCGGACCCTCAAATCAATTTGCGGAAGCGGAAATAAAATCAAAAGG
>CM023954.1:8711522-8736706 GCA_013407115.1 Glycine latifolia
GAGAGAGAGAGAGACAATCAGAATTTGTTTTACGTGAGAAAACCTTCCTCAATGTGAGAAAAGAAAAACTCACGGGACCTAGTCCAGTATCAAAATCCACTATAACAATAATCGGTTACAATGAATCAAAAACACACCAATGTGGTGATACACTCAACCTCTCCAACAATGGTGGTCACTCAAATGCTCACAGTGTTTCACTCTAAGCTCTCAAATATGCAGGCACGGTGGCTTGCTCAAATATATCACTCAAGACTGTCACTTGAGGCTCTCAAATTTCTGTGTATCTTGCCTCCACCCTTATTCATCTATTTATAGGATGAAATGGGCTGGGCCTAAGCTATCAAATATTATTTGATTTATATCTTATCAAATAATAACAAGATTATATCTTATCAAATAAAAAACAAGATTATATCTTATCAAATAAAAGCAAGATTATATCTTATCAAATAAAAGCAAGATTATATCTTATCAAATAAAAACCAAGATTATATCTTATCAACTAAAAACGGAAATTATCCAACAAATCTCCCCCTTCCGTTTTTCAATGAGACCGGGGTCTTCACCTTCAACAACCCGGCCTTCTTTCTTGGCTTCAATGTGTTGAATTCATCAGCCCGGCTCCTTCACAGCAATCTTCAAATTTCCATGCTGGTACCGGCTTGGTCATCATATCGGACCAGTTCAAATCGGTGTGCACTTTGCCAAGTGCGAGCTGTTCAGCCTCCACCACATCCCGGATCCAGTGATATCTCACATCAATATGTTTGGTGCGGGAGTGATAGGTCGAGTTTTTCGCAAGATGAATTGCGCTCTGGTTGTCACACATCAGCTCGTACTTATCTTGTTCATGGCCGAGTTCCATGAGAAACTTCTTCATCCACAGCATCTCCTTGCTTGCCTCGGTCACGGCAATGTACTCGGCCTCGGTCGTTGAAAGTGCCACACACTTCTGCAATTTTGATTGCCAAGAGACTGCTCCTCCAGCAAATCTCATCAAATATCCAGTCGTCGACTTCCTCGAGTCAGAATCTCCCCCTAAATCGGCATCCGAGTAGCCTTGCAGCTCAGCTTCGCCTTCTCCAAATCGGAGGCAAAAATCGGATGTACCTTTCAAGTACCTGAAGATCCACTTCACTGCTTCCCAGTGCTCTCTGCCGGGGTCTGAAAGAAACCGGCTCACCATTCCAACTGCAAACGCCAGGTCAGGTCTTGTGCAAACCATTGCATACATCAAACTTCCGACAGCGGATTGGTACGGGATCTTCAGCATCTCTTTTCTGTCTTCATCAGATCTTGGACACTGCTTCTTACTCAGCTTCATGTGCCCAGCCAAGGGGGTGCTAACTGTCTTGGCTTTGTCCATGCTGAATCTCTTCAAGATCTTCCCAACATATTTTTCTTGACTTAGCCACAGTAGCTTCTTCATTCTATCCCGGGTGATCTTCATTCCGAGAATCTGTCTTGCAGGGCCGAGGTCCTTCATAGCGAAGGATGAGCTCAATGCCTTCTTCAAGGCGGCAATCTTCTCTTTGCTTTGCCCTACAATCAACATATCGTCAACATATAACAGAAGGATCAGGAAGTCTCCATTTTCATACCTCTTCACAAATACACAATGGTCGGCCTCCGTCTTCATGAACTTATGTTCTGTCATGAAGGAATCAAACTTCCTGTACCACTGCCGAGGTGCTTGCTTCAAGCCATAGAGACTCTTCTTCAATCGGCATACCATGCCGTCGCATCCTGGAGATCGGAACCCTTCAGGTTGCTCCATATATATCTCCTCCTCCAACTCACCGTGAAGGAATGCGGTCTTCACATCCATCTGTTCTACCTCGAGGTCCATTGTAGCTGCCATAGCTAACACAATCCGAACTGAGGTCATCTTCACAACAGGAGAGAAGATCTCTTCAAAATCAATGCCTTTCTTCTGATTGCAGCCTTTCACTACAATCCGGGCTTTGTATCTCGGCTTCTTCCCGTTCTCTTCAGGTTTGATCTTATACACCCACTTGTTCTTCAGAGCTCGTCTTCCTTTAGGTAACTCAGTCAACTCATAAGTCTGATTCTCATGCAAGGAATTCATCTCGTCCTGCATTGCCTTCAACCATTCTTCTTTTTCTGAGCTCATCACGGCCTCATCATAACTCTGAGGCTCACCATCTTCAGCAATGATGGCATATTCATCAGAAGAGTACCTTGTAGATGGTCTTTTATCTCTAGTGGGGTATCTCGGCTGTTCTTCTTCAGCCGCTTGAGAACCCGGTGCATCACGGTTCTCTACATCAACTCGAACCTCAGTATCTCGGTCATCATCAGCTTGTTGCTGGTCAACATTTCTTTCCTCAGGCTCTCCCCCTACTTCAACTCGAACAGGAGGGACGGGTTCTTCACGTCGAACAGGAACCCGGACTTCGGGCTTCGAGATGTCATGAATTGTCTCATCTTCATGAAATACTACATCTCGGCTTCTCACAATCTTCTTGCTAATCGGATCCCAAAGTCTGAACCCGAACTCGATTTTCGGCGAACCGAGATAAATACATTCCTTGGTCTTCGCTTCGAGCTTCGCCCTTTCATCTTTGGGGACATGCACGAAAGCTCGGCATCCAAACACCTTCAGGTGGTCATAAGTCGCTTTCCGACTTGTCCAGACTTCTTCAGGAATGTCTCCTTCAAGTGGTCTTGATGGTGACAAATTAATCAAGTCAACAGCTGTCATGACGGCTTCTCCCCAGTATGCTTTCGACAATCTGGCATTGGATAGCATACTCCGGACCTTCTCTTCAATAGTCCTATTCATCCTCTCAGCAAGTCCATTCAACTGCGGAGTCTTGGGAGGTGTCTTCTCAAGTCGGATCCCGGCTTCTCTACAGTAAGCTTCAAAGGGACCCCGGTACTCACCACCGTTATCTGATCGAACCACTTTCAACTTCTTACCGGTCTCCCTTTCCACCATAGCATGGAACTCTTTAAAACCTTGGAGTACCCGGTCTTTAGTCTTCATCAAATAAACCCACACCTTGCGGGAATGATCGTCAATGAAAGAAACAAAGTACTGCGCTCCTCCAAGCGATCTCTCTGACATGGAGCAAACATCAGTATGGACAAGGTCTAAGATCTGCCTTCGTCGTCTGGGTTGATCCGGTCTTACAAACGAAACCCGGTGCTGCTTTCCAGCTAGGCAATGTGTGCAACTCTCCAACACTTGGCCCTTCAACCCGGTCAATAGTTCTTTCTTCTCTAAAATCTGGAGTCCTTTCTCGCTCATATGACCGAGGCGCTTGTGCCACAGCTCCAAGCTCGGTTCATCTCGAACTGAATTGGCTTCTCCGCCATTGGTCTTTCCTTGCATGACATACAATGAGCCTTCTTTCTTACCTCGGGCCACAACCAAGCTCCCCTTGGTCAGCTTCCATCTACTTTCACCAAAGTAATTCACTGACCCGGCATCATCTAGTTTTCCAACCGAGATCAAATTCAAACGCATGTCAGGTACATGTCTCACATCTTTCAGCGTAACCCGGCACCCTGTATCTGTGGTTAAGGTTACATCACCAACACCAACAATCTTGCTGGTCACCTGATTTCCCATCTTCACGACACCATAATCTCCCTTCCTGTAAGCAGAAAAGAATTCCTCATGTGGGGTGACGTGGAACGAGGCACCAGAGTCAACAATCCAAGTGCAATCATCATGGGCTATGTTCAACATTTCTTCACTGAGGAGGAATATCTCGGCATTTGGGTTAGCAGCCACAGCTGTGGTGCTCCTCTCGTTTCTCTTTCTGGGAACAATCTGATCCGGCTTCACACAGCCGTTCTGTTCGTCATTCTGCAGAGCTCGGCAGTCTGGTCTCTTGTGTCCTACCTTCCCACAGTAGAAGCACTTCAAGTCATGCTTTGGCCTTGACCGGCCTCTGGACCTATCTCGTCCACCTCGATCCCGGCTCTTGCTACGACCCCGGGAATCAGAATTTCTTCTATTCTCAGCAACATTAGCCTCGGACGTACTGATTACACCTCGTTCTCTTCTCCTGGCTTCTTCATTCAGGAGACTGTCCGTTACAACATCCATCTTCAGTTTTCCATCAGGAGCCGAGTTACTCAAAGTTACTACCAGAGTATCCCAGCTTTCCGGCAACGAACTCAATAACAGCAAAGCCTGCAACTCGTCATCAATCTTCATCTCGGCTTTGGTCAACTGATTCACAATACCTTTATAGGTGCTAAGGTGTTCAATCATGCTCATCCCGTCCTTGTATTCTATCTTCACAAGTCGGCGAACCAGGTGTGCTTTGTTCCTGGGAGTCTTCTTCTGAATCATGGACTCTAGCTTGTTCCACAATTCGTACGCGTTCGTGAACTCTGACACGTGCTCAAAGAGGCTTTTATCAATATATTTCCTGATCGTGGCCACCGCCTTACGACTCAGGACCTCCCATTCCTTCTCGCTTTTTCCGGTTGGCTTCACGGCAAGGGTAATGGGCTCAAATAAATCTTTGCAGTAGAGGTGATCTTCCATCATTGGTCTCCAATACGCAAAGTTGTCTGCGGTCAATCTGAACATATCTCCGTCGTGGGTGATACCGTTGGTCTCCATCTCGTCTCCTTCAGAAACCCGTCGAACCCGGGCTCTGATACCACTGTTGGGTATTTCGGACCCTCAAATCAATTTGCGGAAGCGGAAATAAAATCAAAAGGGAGAGAGAGAGAGAGACAATCAGAATTTGTTTTACGTGAGAAAACCTTCCTCAATGTGAGAAAAGAAAAACTCACGGGACCTAGTCCAGTATCAAAATCCACTATAACAATAATCGGTTACAATGAATCAAAAACACACCAATGTGGTGATACACTCAACCTCTCCAACAATGGTGGTCACTCAAATGCTCACAGTGTTTCACTCTAAGCTCTCAAATATGCAGGCACGGTGGCTTGCTCAAATATATCACTCAAGACTGTCACTTGAGGCTCTCAAATTTCTGTGTATCTTGCCTCCACCCTTATTCATCTATTTATAGGATGAAATGGGCTGGGCCTAAGCTATCAAATATTATTTGATTTATATCTTATCAAATAATAACAAGATTATATCTTATCAAATAAAAAACAAGATTATATCTTATCAAATAAAAGCAAGATTATATCTTATCAAATAAAAGCAAGATTATATCTTATCAAATAAAAACCAAGATTATATCTTATCAACTAAAAACGGAAATTATCCAACATATATGTATGATAAATAATATTATGATACCAAATTATTTTTAAGTATTTATAATTTTCAAAAAATTAGAATACAATTTAGAAATAAAATATGAAAAAGATAGATTGAAAACGATAGAAATTAAAAAAGCTCTTAAAAATGTTCTCATTGAAAGAAAACACTTATAATGACTGTTTCATTAAAAATAACTCATAAAAAATTTCTTTAATATAATTATTTTAAAAGACGATAAACAAATTTAACAACGTTTGATTAATTTTTTTTTACTATCGATCAATTTTTCAGTTTTTTCTTTGATGAACATAGGATATATTTCAAAGGTAAGTAATTAAATGAATAATTGCTAATTTAAGGTACTAAGAATTAAATTATATACTACTTAAGAATAATATTATCCGTTAAGGTGCTAATTATGTGACACAATGTTGATGATTAGCTTTTCAATTTAATTTTAACTAGTTTTACAGGTCTTATCAACTACTACTTTCGCAAAACATGGCTTAAATTATTGTGTACAAAAAATTATAAACCACTATATTCTAATTACATTATAAAAGAAATAGAAATATGTAATAGAATGAGTGATATAATAAAAAGTTGAGTAAATTACACTCGTACACATGTGTTTTGCTTAAATTTCATCTTATATTTTTTCTTTTTTTACCTTACAAAAAATTCCTTAATTATTTAGCTCATATTACACCTAGTCTCACTCATTCTTAAACACCATTTAATAATCTAACATAAATTAGGCACATGCTAGTCACATGACTTTTAATGGAAATTTATGTCTAAAATACCATCATCTTCTTTCTCTCAACTTGAAAATATTTTAATACTCTTGCTTCTTTTTTGTTTTGTGTTGTTGGACATAAACTCAACTTTTTGTTGGACATGAACCCATTTTGTTAGTACGCAGTGTTAACAACCTTCTTCTCATCTTTTGTTCTACTAACATGTGTATGAACTGACTTTTGATTCTCAACAAACATTTTTAGCACATCATGATCAGTCTTAAATGAGAGAATTTTACCACTAGCAGTAGAACAAAATCATAAAATAAAAGGGTGACATGGTGACAAGTCTAAATCATTAGCAATGTTGTTCACACACTCATGTATTTTATGTATTCCAGTTAATCCATTGTGTTCCTATGGTCCCAAACATCAACACTATTTTAATCAACAATAATAAACAAATGATTTTTAGTTCATTCATTGTGTTTCATGTGATCCCAAACATCAACACTATTTTAATTAACAATAATAAATAAATGATTTCCAGTTCATCCATTGTGTTTCCTGTTGTCTCAAACATCAACAATATTTTAATCAACAATAATAAACAAATGATTTTAAAAATCATATGTGGTCCCAAGCTGGTCATCCATTGAAACCCTATTCAGAAATAGGTAACAATAAATAATCAAAATTAAATAAATAATCTTAAAAAGTAACATATATATAAGGTATAGTGGTCACTTACAAGTATAACCCCAGCGTGAACAGAAATC
The DNA here is from genome assembly GCA_013407115.1 of Glycine latifolia. NCBI lineage: Eukaryota > Viridiplantae > Streptophyta > Magnoliopsida > Fabales > Fabaceae > Glycine > Glycine latifolia. The sequence continues at coordinate 8,718,275 of CM023954.1, forward strand.
ATGGAACATGAAGAGAAACAGAGCGCTCGTGAACGTCAAAGAGGAAGACAGACGAAGGTGCTCATGAACGTCACGAATTAGAAGAGGAACAATGGAAAATTCGCGAATTGGAACATGAACGGTGAAGAACTCGCAAACGGTGAAGAAGAATGGAACGTGAACGTCGTGAGAGAAAGATAAACTTGCACCTCCTGGACGCTGAAGAAGAACTCACAGACAAGAAAAAGATGAACAGTATTCACGAATGGTGAGGAGGAATGGAACGTGAATCCTAATTTCTGAAATGGAAAGAGATATTTTGGATTTTACAATTAAAATGTAAAGACAATTTTGTCTGCTCACATATTTCAATTGACGTTAGTTAACAGTGATAGAGGGGGGTAAAAGTAATGTTAAAAAATGGAAGGGTATCAGGTGAAATTTGAACAAAATACAGAGGATGCGAGTGTAATTTACTCTAAAAAGTGTTATAAAAAAGTGAAAATAACATTTTCATGTTAGAAAAATTATAATCACTCAAACATTTTATCCTCTAATTCCATCATATCTTCATCACTTTTTTTTTCATATTTTTTAATTACATCACTTATGTATTTATTATTTTCTGTTTGCACTTTTTCTTTTCTTTCTTATCTTTTCGTTCTGCCAACCCCGTAGGTTTTCTTTCATGTTATATAACAGACAAAGGTGTGCATTGGTGTTGATAATAAATATTTGTGAAATAATAATGAATATTTTAAAGATATTGGTTTAGAAATTTAAAGTAATAATATTTTTATTCTGAGAAGAGAAATTATGCGTGCATGACAACCATTCTGTTCCCCAGCATTGTTTATGAGATGAAACAATTTTTTTTTTCTTTCTGATTTTGTGCTTTGGAAGAGTTTTGAGAATCAAAATTACGTTTGTTAACACATTTTTTTTTATTTCGAAAATTAGAAATACATTTTTAACTAAATTTGTTTTTATTCCGAGAATCAGAATTATGTTTGATAACATAATACAAATCTATTTCTTTACTTTTTTGTTTACAGATTTCATCAACTATATAAAATAATAATTTGTAATAGATTTTAACCAAAATGTCAACATTTCATATTTAAAAAATTATAATATTTTATTGTTATTTTTTTTACAACAAATGCTAAAATATAGTTTTAACCATTATTTTTCATCACCTTCTCAAGTCATTTTTTTGTTTACTTCTCATTTCCTTGACTATTTCATTTTTTAATATCATATTATTACCTTAATATTATTGATACAAATGAATACATAAATACATATACATAAGCCACATGACTCAACTAAATATTCAGGATATCACAATAAATTAAAGTAAAATAATTGATGTTGCATTGACAAAAAAATGACAAGTCTCAAATGTATTTCGAATATGTCTCTTAATTCGTCAACATCATATTGGGGGCAAGTGATTGTCTCTAGCTAATTGGTTTGCAATATTTTTCTTAGTAATGTTTATTTCGGTCACTTGATCTAAGGGGCCTTCATCATCTATAGTGTCTGATGTATGGTTGATGCTGCAATGTTGGGATTCACATGATGTGCTAGATTCTGCTATTTGATGATCCCTTATAAAGTTATGTACTGCACAACATGCAGTTACAATGAGAGCTTGCTTCCGAAATGAAAATGGAGGCATCTTACGGAAAATTGAAAACCTATTCTTCAATACTCCAAACGATCGTTCGATTACATTTCTCAAAGAAGAGTGCCTATGGTTGAACAACTCCTTAGTTGATCTGGGTTGATTTCGTCTTCCTCTATAGCCATTCAAATGGTAGTACTATCCTTTGAATGGTGTCAAATAACCATCCTTAGTTGGGTATCCAGAATCAATGACATAAAATTTGCCTACATGTTCACAAGAATTTACCAATATATAAATTGCAATAATAATAAGGACAATCAAATGTGAAACTAAAGGAAAATGTAATTCACATTATTGTACAAACTCATCGTACTTGGTGGAGGATGAAGGAATTTCAACCTAGGAGTTTCAAGTAAGTAGGAAAAATACGACAATCATTTGCGGATCCTTCCCATCCGGCATACACAAAAGTGAACTTCATTTCAAAGAAACATGCACACATGACATTTTGGGTTGTAATTTGTTTCCTGCCTCTAAATGGTATTTGCTTATTCTCAGATAATTAGCACTTACATGAGTGCCATCTATTGCGCCAATACAATCCTAATATTTACAATGAAATATTAAAATAGAAAATAACTAAAAAAAATTGAAAATAAAAAATGCTTAAATGCTTAAGAAAAACTTACCTTGAAGTATGGGAAATGTTTAGGATTGTCCCTAATTTCCTTTGGAACCATATCTAGAGGAGGTGGTTTGATGATCTCACGTGATAATTAAAGCATGGCTTTCAACACTTTGAAGAAATACTTGCTAATTGCCCTAAGCGCTGAAATCTCTCACTAACATTCCTATTTGAACTCCCATGTCCAATCAAGTACAAAAAAAATCCTAATTGTTCATCAACCCGAATATATCTACTGTCTGCTAACCAGCCTTTTCGCGTCATCAACATACAAAGTTTGTTGAACACAAATATTTCCATTCTAAATGCCTCATATATTCTATCTGAGTGGCCAGATCTAAGTTTCGCAACCCATTCAACACATGTTAGGCTACTATCTCTAATGGGTTCTTTGGTATATATTGAATTATTAATAATAATATTCAACAAGTTTGATATAGCAAGATCTCCATCTATTGATTCATCGTCAATATGAGGATCAAAATACTGCCCACAAGTCAGACAAACAAGAGCACTAGCCATGAGAATACTACATCAATACACATTATCGTCATTAATTTCATGCTAACACATTTGAAAAAAATCACATTAACAAAAAAAATCCACATCATAGTCATTCGAAAAATGAAAATTAAAATATGGTCTTCAACGCCATTAAACAAGACAAAATTAAAAAGCTGTAACACAATTTTATTCATTTAAAAATTCTTAGAAGTGAGGCTCTCCTCTCAAGTGGAGCCTTTATAAAGGCTACTCTCCATGCTTGGCTCTCAACCACTCGATCAACTGCTTTGTGGTACACTTCATTCTCCAATCCCACCATGTCATTCAATACATCAATTGTAGCCTCAACTGAGTGTGGATCCTCATTCACTTTTATAGTAGCATAATTAGCATAATTATGGTTGCATTGGTTTTGTCTAATCTTAACTAGATCTTGAATGGCTTGACATGCCATTGCCATATTTGTATTCTTACTACCTCTTCTACGCTTTGCATTTGGAGTCCTATCTTGTCTATGTAGTACAGGACTGGGCATCTCAACAGGATCAGATGCAAACAAATCTTCATTAAGCACATGATCAACTTCTTTTTATTCTTGACTATGTAGTACAGGACTGGGCGTCTCAACAAAACTATCAATATTTCACCTTCTCCATCTGAAATTTGGTGTATCTCAGCATTTCCTACAACATAATCTCTACTTGCATAAACATCCCCGAATATCTCAATTAACTCTTCCCAATAAGGAAGCCCATGCTTCCGAAATTTCTCCCATTGGGGATTGTCTTGTACAAAAGATTTACCTAATTTTGTTTTAAAAATTAACAAATTTATAAGAAATCATACGGGACACTATGTTAAAAGTTACCTTAATGTGGACATCCCATAAAGATGCATCGTCGGTTGTAGTAGTTTTCAAAACAGTGTTCCAACCAAAACCAGATATGTTTAGTAATTTCTTGAAACTAGAATATTCTTGTATTAGTTTATTCATCTTGTTTTTTAGTTGATGTTGTGTGTAATCAAGTTCTGTTTGTTTTGTAAATTCATCTTTAATGATTTTCCATGCTTTCTTACCGAAGGTGGAGGTTGTTCTATTCCCTTTTTTTATTTCGTCAACCATCAAATTAACAAAAAGATTTGTGTTTTTATCATTCCATTTTGCTGTGACCCCCTTTGGATGCCATTCTCCTTACTGATAACACGTCAGAAAATAAACCATAACACCAACAATTAGAAATCCATAATGTTCTGATAATGAAACTCGCTAGTCTGTTATCTAAATACTATGCATGAAATCAAAATTCACTTCCATAAATCTGCTTACATTAACAACTCCCAAGAATATATATGCTTGTATATTTATATACTGGGCTCCACATGATGCTTTCTAACATTCACCATATATATGGCTACTAGTACTCATTTACACTTATATTTCTACCAATGTGAGGAGTTATAAGTAAGATCCATCTATAAGAATCACGAAATGGACGAAAACCCATCTTAGGCATATATGCGGATAAATGAGATAATCTATTTTGCATATATATATATATGCATACATTTGATTGCACTGAGAAATTAATGTACATGCATGACAATTGGTATATACAAACACTGATACAAACTGCATATATCTCAAGCATTATGTCAGAACTGAAAGTTTGAAACCTAGAATGGTCTAGTCTTGTAATTTATATAAATTTTTGTGTATCTGCTTTATGATAACATATAACTATTTTTTAATTTCAAAGCACAACCATAACAAGGTCTAAACCCTTCACTCAAAACTTCAGCTCCGTCAGACAATAAAGAAAGTTCTCTCTCTCTTTATCTATCTATCTATCTATCTATATATATATATATATATATATCAAAAAAGGAAACATAAAGCAAGGAGGATCAGGAACCATTGTGAAATATAGAAAAACCAGGAAAAACAAAACCACAAAACCAGAATGAGAGACACCAGTAAAACATAGCTCTCCAATACTAGTATATGTCTACTGAAGAAAAGCTCTGAAAAGATCATGAGCATATTATTCATAGGAGTTCAAAAAACAACCATTTCTCAACAAATTTACTTCATTTGTTCATGCTATGTGAATATCCCCATTTTCATTTGTTCATGACTGCGTAGGGGAGGGCATGTGGGCAAGCATAAATATACAAGGAAAAAGCTCCAATTTGAAAATTCAAGAGCTCTAGCCCCAATTTAAAAAATCCCAAAATTTGCAACTTCAATTTCTAATCACAGGTCATAAAAGAAGAAAATTAAAGGTAACAAATAGGCATTACTAGAAAGAAGATGAAGAATGCGAGAGAGAAATGTGCAAGTGGGAACGAAATGTGAGTAGAGACGCGCAACGCAAGTGAGGATGAAGAGGAGATGATGTAGAAGAAGAAAAGCAAACGAGAAAAAAGGGAAGAGAGGACGGGGAAGAGAAGACTTACGCAAAATGGAGTTCTTATTTGTGCATATAATGGAGAAGTGACAAATTTTTAGAGGGAAAGTCATTCTCATTTTGTGAAAGAAGAAATTTATTTATTTATTTAATTTTATTTCTAAGCACAAAAATTAAACCGATTCATCCCAAAATTTAAAAAATAAACCAATTTTATCAAATACTATTCTTGTCTATTTTTGTTCTTTTATAATTTACATATATATATATATATATAAAACTAATTTCCTTAGAATCTGATCAGAAAGATCCTAAATATTTTAAGCTGGTACATATTTATTTATTTATATATTGGAATGAATTAAAAAAAAAGATATTAATGGATAGATGTAAATTGTAATGTTGTGTCATTTTAAAGCGCATGCCGAGGTTGGTGTTGTTTTGAAGATGTCTCTCATCATGGATCTGCACTGATTAAAGTATTCCCAAATGATGATGCTCGTTGGTCATTGGCTTGGTGGAGAGTGCAGAGGATACTATTATAAAAAGCTCTCGTTTTGACCATTGCCAACGGCGCATTCACCCATATTTGACTTCCCTGCTTTGGTTACTACCACTGGTTATCACTTATGAGTCGAGTTAAATCATACTTAAAATGTTTTTAAAGAAAATTATTAGTATATTTTTTTTTAAAAACTCTTAAAATTTGTAAAAATAAATTAAATCTAAAGCATGTTTATTAGTTTGATTTTTTCAGACAAATATTTGAGTTAGATGGTGCACCAAACACATTTTAAGTTGTGACAAAAAGAAATACATTTTAAATGTACAATTGCTTTAAGAAGAAGTTTTGGTTCGTTACGTTCCATAAAACTCAAGCAGCAACAAGGATATTAAAATCATGGAGGCTTAAGTAATAGTCTCTAATTTGAGTTTTTGAATACATAATTGCATTAAAAATTTCTAAATTTTTTGCCTTTCAAAATAATTTTGCTTGAAAAAACTTAGATATAATACTTATGATACGATTTTTCAATTAGGTTTGGAATTTTAATTGCGTATTTTAATTGTGGATTACAAAAGGGGAAACTCTAAATATAATTGAAAAATAATACCAACAGTATCTATCTTATCATATCTAAGTTTTTTCCTTTTACCTAATTATCTGACAGAATTACTTCCATGTGTGATATAAATAAAAAACAAATATATTAACCAAAATGCTTAAATTGATCATAATTACATAAAAAATATCCGCTTATGGGCAAGTCTTAAGCATCTCCATGCCTTACATTACATCACCAGTTTCAGTGTCACAAGATGGAAAACGATTCGCCGTTTGATTTCTGAAGCGAGAATCAAGATCACCTGACCAGTTTTCGTCGTTTTGTCGTTGTCCCCTTCCCAACCCCCAATCCAATTCCTCAGAATCCCTCCCCAGATCCATACTCAAAACAATGAGCCACCGGAAATAATTTTTAAAATAATTATTATAAAAGTTATTCTTTTATTTATAAATGTTATGAATATAATTTTTTTTATTTTAACTTTTAATAATAATAATAATAATAATAATAAATATGTTTTTTTAAGATAATTATAGTAAACACTAACAAATTTACTGTTAACATATAAAACAGTTTATAATTAAATTTCAATGTAAGTTCTCCTTACACAATCAACTACATGTTATTGAGTTTAACAGACATATATTAATAATATAAAATATTTTTATATTATTGTTTAATTATAAATTATGATTAATATGAACTTTAAAATATTTATTATAAAAATTAATAAACATATAATATATGATAGATTATAATAGGATGATGATGTAAAAATATATATTTTTCCTTTATATTATTTCTCTAAAAATTAACAAAAATTATCGTTAAAAAAAGACTTTTACATTGTGTTTACATTGCTTATTGGATGCCAATTTCCAACTTTAGAAAACGGCTGTGAAACTAATTTAATTTTAATTATAATTAAAAAAGAATAGAAAAGAAAGAAAGTTTAAGCAGGTGAAAATGTGATGCTGTGAGAAGCAATCAATCAATCTAGCGCAACAGTGTGTGTTGTGTGTAGACCACAGTTTACTCTCTTGTCTCGCGGCAACATCGTTCCGAATCGGTTGCTTATGACACACACACCCCTCTTGCCTTCTCTCTCTCTCTCTCATTTTCAACAAACAATTTTTCATTTCTTTTCTAAATCCTAATCACTTTGCGTAGTTGTGTTGTGTGTGCTCCCTTCAACTCACTCACTCACTCACAATGGAGCGGAAGCAAGGGTTCTTCTCCGCGCTTAAAGATGAGGTGGTTCGCGGCCTCTCGCCGGCGCGGTCACGCGCCAAGAGCCCCGCCAGGAGTGCATCGCCCATGTCCTCGCTGCTCCGCCGCCGCAGGAAGCACCACGCGCCGCCGCCTGAGCTCTTCATTGCGAGATCGGGAAGCCTCAGGCCCGCCGAGGCCCTCTCGCCACTCAAGGAAGGTCCCGACGGAACCGACGGCGGCCAGGACTCCACGCGCGGAGAGGGAAGGTGGGGCCAGTGGATGAAAGGACCACTTGCGAGAGCAGCCTCTGTTTCTTCTTCCTCGTCCTCTTGCAACAACAAAAAGTCCGATCTGAGGTTGCTTCTTGGCGTGTTGGGTGCTCCACTCGCCCCCGTGCACGTGTGCACCACGGACCCCTTCCCTCACCTTAGCATCAAAGACATCCCCATTGTTAGTCCCTCTCTTCTTGTTATCAAGCTTTTAAATATCGGTCGCGGTCTTGATGCGGTTTTGTCACGTTTGTTGATATCGCAAACAAATGCGGTCGCGTTGCAATAAAACCTTGATGTTGCAGCCCAAATCACGACCGCGGCCCGTCTTTTAAAAACCTGCTTGTTATATTTACAGATCATATAGACCTAGGTTCAGAAATTGTTTCATTTCTCTTAATTTCTCTGAAATCTAAGCTCTGTTGTCTAAGATCAGTAAATATTATATAATTTTAGGCGTTTTGGTAGGTCACATTTGGAAAATTGAATGGAGAATGCATGTGAACGAGTATGACTTTTGATCTTGCAGGAGACATCTTCTGCTCAGTACATATTGCAGCAGTACATTGCTGCCTCTGGAGGGCAGAAGCTTCAGAATTCGATTAACAATGCGTATGCCATGGGGAAGGTGAGGATGATAGCCTCCGAGTTCGAGACCGCAAACAAGGTCACGCGCAGCCGGAACTCGTCCAAGGCTGCGGAGTCCGGTGGGTTTGTCTTGTGGCAGATGAACCCAGACATGTGGTATGTCGAGCTTGCTCTTGGTGGCAGCAAGGTTCACGCCGGTTGCAATGGGAGATTAGTGTGGCGGCACACGCCCTGGCTTGGTGCTCATGCGGCGAAAGGGCCGGTTAGGCCTTTGCGACGCACCCTTCAGGTGACGTTACCTGCCTTGTCACATGCATGATACATGTATGGCTAATGGCTGCAATTGCACTACTCGGATAAACTTCTCTTTAAGTACTTATGGGAGAAGAAAATAAAACTAAAATGAATTAAACTTCTGCCATAAGTTATAATCAACTTATTATAGAAGTTCTCTCATCTAACTTCTCCAGCAGCACAAGTGTATACCAGTATAAGTTGTTTTAACTTGTGGAAAAAAGTTTGATTCATTTTGCTTTTTTAATTTTTCTTCTGCAAGTGCTTATGGAGAAGTTTATCTAATTATGACCTAACTTTATGCCTCCTTTTGTGTCTACAGGGTCTTGACCCAAGAACAACTGCAAGCATGTTTATTAACACAAGATGCATTGGGGAGAAGAAGATAAATGAAGAGGACTGTTTCATCCTCAAGCTTTGTGCAGACCCCTCAACCTTAAAAGCAAGGAGTGAGGGGCCAGCTGAGATCATAAGGCATGTTTTGTTTGGGTACTTTAGCCAGAAAACAGGACTCCTTGTGCACTTGGAGGACTCCCATTTGACACGCATTCAGAACAATGGTGGCGAGGCAGTATATTGGGAGACCACGATAAATTCGTTTCTTGACGATTACAGGCCTGTCGAGGGGATAATGATTGCTCACTCGGGTCGATCCGTGGTAACTCTTTTCCGGTTTGGGGAAACAGCGATGAGCCACACTAAAACCAGGATGGAAGAAGCTTGGACGATTGAGGAGGTTGCGTTCAATGTCCCTGGCCTTTCTGTGGACTGTTTCATTCCTCCGTCGGAGCTAAGGTTTGCTTCTATGAGTGAAGCCTGTGAGCTTCCCCAAGGTCAGAGGGTGAAGACTGCTGTGGCAGCAGCTGCATACCATGCCAAAGTCGCTCAACTACAAAAATCACACGATAGCAACACGAATAACATTAACTGGACAGTGGATGTTTAGTTAAGAGGATGTTTGTGGATTAGCGTAGGCGTCTAGTTTTTATACCTTTTGTGGACTATCTGACAAATTACTGCAGGTAAATGGTAAGATTGCAGCAGGGTTGTCAAGAGTTTTCTGCTGTGGGTCATTGCCTCATCGAATTTGTAAATAGAAATGATCAGTCATGGATCCTGATAAGTGAATTTCTATTCGCTGGGTTTTTGGTGGATGATTATGTGCATCAAGGTTTGTTTTTCCCTCTTGCTTTCCATAAATGTGAAGTTGGGAACTTGCTGATCGGTTTTATAAGCTATAATTCCTGTAGAGGTTTTTTTTCTTCCTGTGAAAGCATTAACCGTAATGCTTGGAGATCACAGTTATAGCCTTGATTTCGTCACTGAAAAGTTTTGGCTTTGAGTTTCAAGGACCAGCACTTTGTCAGATTTAATATTGATGTTATCGTTGGTATCCGTAAGGAAAATTCTTCCATCTTTGAAGGAAACTATATAGAGGATTGAAGAACTCTAGATGCGTTTAGTGCTGGTTTTTTTATTATGAATTGTAAACCAAGTAGCCAATGTATGTAGAAGCTAAATCATTCCTAGATCTAGGATTTTTATGCTTTTAAGGACATATATTGACAATTATCACAAGCTTGTATCAATATTTAATTGTAGCTGTTAGAAATATGTCAAGATTTCCTATATATTCGATTTTTTATTTTATTTGGGAAAGAAAACCATTATCTTATCCTTTAATGACATAGTTTTCTCATGTAATATGGTATAATAAATTAGTCTCGGTCCCTTGTGTGCCGCTAACTATGAAATGTGAATTATAAATGCCTTGGATAAGCTTGAGATGGTCACATATCCCTTTCAGGATCCTTGCATTTGGAGATAATTTTTCCATGGTCTGGGTTGTTTATTCTAAATCTGCTTTTCTCACGGAAACCTTTTGGGAAATTTATATTCTTGAACTTGTTGGTTGAAATTTATTAGGACCTACCAAATTTTGAGTACCACCCCATGTTTATTAATAGAGTTTAGGAATTGGTTTTAGATGGGAAGGGAGAGTAAAATTTTCATTTCTAATAAATATGTTCTAAATTGACTCTATTGGTAACATAAGTTGGTTGAGCTATGTGTGTTGATGATTAGGTTTTTACAAGTAAGCTACCACAAAGTCCTCTTTGAGGCAAACCTTCTATCCTCCTAAACTTTTTTTATTAATAAAGGTGCAAAGTCCCTTACTCCGAGCAAAAAGAGTGGTGCATTTACTTTGTCTCCTTTTTCATCCCTTTTTTGGATCGTAGCCCTAGCCTTCCAAGAGGTTTTCTTAATGTTTTCTGGAGCCTTCTAAATGCTAGTAACAGTCTATTCTCTTTTGGATAAATCTTTTTTGAGGTGAAATTTATTTGAGTCTTGTTAATTGTCATTTATTGCAAAAATTTGTTTTAATGGATAAGAGAGTGTTAACAAAGTATTTGAAAGTATATTGCTAGCAATTTTCATTTGATAAATTCCCATTCCAAACATTTGTTGCAAGCACGTGAAGACATGTGTAATAAATGCTTTTGAATGTGTCTTTATCAATCAATACTAATACGTTGATTTCCAACTTGTCAAAATAACATTGAACTTAGAACAAGTTAGAACATCTTTAATACAATTGCTTATTTTGGTTCTTTAAGTTAATCAACAAAGTTTAACTCAAGAATACAACCATACAAATGAGATGGAGTTCTTATAGAACAACGATTGCTTATATAAAAAATAATTAAAGTGAAAACGAGTGAGTGTTTATATTTTATAATGACAAGGGTCAATAAACTATTAAACTATAGACAAAAATGCCTTAGATTGGAGGAAACATTTATTAATCCGCACTAACACTAGTATAAGTCTATAATCAATGTATCAGTATTAGAGACCATTCACTATAGTCGTAATGGAAGAAGAAAACAGAAGGATAAGAGAGATAAAGTTGAGAAAGAGAAATTACACGATACGCAATGCCTCTTTTTCTTTTCTTGTTTCACGCATTCCCTTCAATTATATTCTCGCATTCTCTTCCCTTCTTTCACTGACCAACATAGTCCTGTAAGAATTTGTTAGGCAACTTCTATGCTACTCCAACACCTAGCAATACCACGCCGTGCCACTAATTGACCCGTCCACATTCACCTTCCCTCTAATTTATAAGTGTTTTTTAACTTCTAAGCAGCAACAATTCATTTTTAAAAAGAGTTTAGAAATTAAATTGAATTTTTGTATTGAAGAAGCTTGTAGAATGTTATTTTGAGGGTTATAGTAAAGGTTCAGGTTAGGAATAAAATCCGCACCCTACTCATCTAATTGCCAACTCTAGCTAATTCTACTTCTTTGTCACGCACTATATTCAAAATTGAAATCACCACTCTATCATCAAATTGTAGTTAATTTGCTTTACGTGATCTTTTTGTCTGTTTGTTGTGGGGAGAGAAGAATATTTCATTACTGAAAATAAGAGGCAATAAACAGCGCTGAACAACCAAGATTAATAGTTAATTAAGGAGTATAACCAAGATTCAAATTATGAATAGAATGCAATGGAGGAAACTAGAGAAGAAGTACGCTTTGACCCGTTGAGGAGGCGAGACAATGAGAAAAGGTCGTTTGTTTGGTATTGAATCTACTGATATCCGTAGTAAACTAGTACAGATTGCTGATATGTTGGAATAAGTTTCTTTAAAAATACTTTTAATTAAAAGAAGAAAGTAAAAAAAAGGATATTTTTTTATATAAGTTAAAATAATTTTTTTATTAATTAATTATTAGTTAATTTATAATAATTTTCTCATATAACTTTTCTAAGAAATAAAAAATATCTATAAATTAACTTACAATTAGCTAATGAAAAGTTAATTGATTTTAACTTATAAAAAAATCATTTTATTTTTTTAAATTTTTTCCCTAAAAGTGTTTCTAAAAGGATTATATTTTTTAATGTTATATATGTGATCACTAAAAGTGTTAATTATAGTTTGGTAAATTGACCAGTTTTATTTTAGAAAATAAATATATCTTTTTTCCTCTTTTAATTACAGATAGGACTAATTTCTGTTTTCTTTTCAGTTGTTGGTAGTATTTAGGTCAAAAGGTAGGACTAATTTGGGTAGAGCGCGCAGATTATTTTTTTATGCTCGTTCCAGAGGCCATCGGTATACGATATATGAGTATATACACACAATATTTCACAAAAAAAGTTAACGATTATATTTGTGTTTAACAAAAAAAGTTGATTTTTCCACTTTCGAATTTGAAAGAGAAAGACATAGAACGTCAACATCAAAGAAACAACTGTGTTCTTGAACTTCATTTCTTTCCTTCTTGTATTTGAATTTCTCTCCATTACTAGAATCATATGTTCATTGCTGCCCACGTACGTGTTTGATAGGGAATATAATAATAGAATGCAAAGGGAAAAGGGAGTGATATGAAAGCAAAGCTCTTTCATGCTAGTAATTAACATCTTTCGGTCGTACAACATGCGTTGAAAAATATACGAGACATCAAGTTTGGACTTTTATAATGGTTTAGAGAACTTTTTCGTTACAAAAAGTCTTTTTAGGTGGACAATCATCATAACACAAAGAAGAGAGACACTGTTAGAGGGATAATATATTAATTATTATTATTTTTTGTTTATCTCCTTTTTATTCTATCATATTACTTGTTATATTTACTCTTGACTCATTTTTCTTTAGGTGTTAAATAAGATGAAAATTGTAAAAATACATCGGTGGAAAAATAAAGAGATATGAAGAAAAAAAGAAAAAATAGAAAAGAAAGTAATAGATATAATAGAAAAGGTAGATATAGATAAAAAATGGAATGAGATGAAAGAGAAAAAATGAATTTATATATATAATTATTCTATAAGAAGAGTGTCTACCATCAATTTGCATATACAATAAACGTAAGAAGTGAAAAAGGTAACATGTGAGGCATCGATAAATAAAGTAAGTAATTAAGATGAAAGAAAAATAAGATTATTATATAAAAACATGAACATCATACTCCTAAAAACATAAGGTTAATTTAATGATGAAAAAAGAGAGAAAAAAAATAGCAAGCGAATCCATAAAAATTAATAATAATATTTTATTAATAATTAATATTTATCGATGAAAAATAAATATACATTAATATTGATGTTTTTTATTTCTATAAATATTGAAATATTTTAAATCTTTTGCAAAATTTCAAATCTTTTTTTTATTGTCACAAAATTGAAAACGACTACATTTTAATTAATATTTTAAATTGTCGATTACTGGAGTCGTCACAAAGTTCTTTGTGATCAAGTTCATGGTTGCGAGGACGAAATTATTAGAAAAGACTAAGTTTCACATTGATTAGAGATAATGCAAAGATAAAGTATATAAGTGGAGGATATCTCTCATTCCTTAAACTAGCTCTTTTGGGGTTAAGTTAAGTCCATAACCCATCAAAGTCCTGGGCGTAAGGGGGTTGAGTTACGTTCATAAAACACGTTCTAAGAGGAATGCACCACAAGTGGAGCCAAGATTTTGCCACTGGATTCGTCCTCAACAACCACAGAGATATGGCCATTTCCTATTCCGGTTCCACCTTCTGCATTTGGTTAAGGGAATAGGGGTTCAAAAAGTTGTGACGGTTTTTTTTTCACATTGTGGTGGTTTTAAAACTAAAAAAAAAAAACTGTAATTTAAATTTAAATTAAAAATCATAGGTTTAAATTTATCTTTCGTATGAGATAAAAAATTAGCATATTTTTATTTTGTAACGACAAAAAAATTACTCAAATTTTCTACAAATTCTTCTAAATATTTCAATATATATAAGGATTAAAAATATATTTTAGCTTTAAATATTTGTACAAATACAATTAATATTTAATGGTAATAGTATCTGCAGTGTAGATGTCGTCATGGCTCTAGTAATTAGAGAAAACCATTCAAAGCCGTAAGTTGCTATCTCTCGCGACATGCCTATATTATATGAACGAATGTGAAATTTAAAGTATGATTGTTCATGAACCGATCGGATCCAATTCAATGATGAAGGGAAAGGGTGCAGTGTGGGATCGAGGAGATTGTGAAGGAAAATGGGTTGCAGCGAACGACTCTTGAAGAGGTTGGGGATTGGTGGTTTGCGGATTTTATATTGGGATAGCATGAGCAAGGCAAAGGAGCATAGGTTTCTGGGGTTTAGGAAGTCTGAGACTTGGTTTAAGAGTTGGATACATAGGACCAAAGCTTCCAAGATTGTGGCATGAGTGTGTTTGGATATTGTGATTTACGTGGGAGCTAGAGTTACTTGTGTTGTGTGTCTGTTATATATGTGTGTAATAATGCTACATGCATGCGGTTTCTTTGGCTGCTGTAGTTGACAGACGAGTTTATATATGTCTTTAAGTGACTTTTGTGACCCTGTCTATTTATTAGTTCAGACTTCAGACTCTGCTCTGTTGAATTGTTTGTGAAATAGGATGCGAGATAACAATAACAATATAGGACAACAGGAAAAGAAGAATAATGAAAGTATCATCTTGAATTTCTGCATTTTTTTCCTCCTAAAATCTCTTAATTAGTTTATCAAGTGTTAATCTTTTCGCGTATGTATACATGTAAAAAGTAATACGATACATAACTTTCAATTTTTCCCACTAAATCTCTTAGTTTATAAAGTGATAGTCTTCTTTTATATATATATACACACACATATATATACTTGTACTGTAGCGTGACTTGCAAATATTATCTAGTTATATTTAGGAAAGAAGGTGCTTGTATTGGTGAATGGCGACCCCTTCAAATATTTCTTATTTTTCTTGTATTTCACTTTCCATATTTTTCCCCATCCCTTCACATAATTAGAACTTAATTTTAAAAAATTGAACCTGTTTTCTTTTAATATGACATTATAATCTTGCAACTTATTTTTTCATTTATATAAATATGACATTCATAAGGTGTTTAAATGATTATGAATTTTAATTATTAATTAATTTAATATATTAATTTTAAATTTTTTATTTTTGCGTATAGTTTAGTAAAGGTTCAATTTCTTATTTTGTCTTTAGTTATACAAAAACTTTGTTTGAAGCCTTATACTTAAAAAAATTATCTTTTAGTCCTTACAAATACCATTTTTTATTTGTCCTCGTCATATGAACTAAAAGAGATTAAAATCATATATATCGAGACTAAAAAGAATTAAATTAAAATAGTATGTATAGAAATTAAAAGTGGGTGTTCTTTTATATAATTGATCAAATAAATAATTAAACCTTTAGAAAAAGAAAAAGAAAACCACTGACGTCGGAAACCCTACTTAAAACCTAGAGTGGAAAATAAAGATAAAAGACGGAATATAGATGTGATACCACGGAATAAAAAGAGAAATAGAAAAAATATTTTTAAAAAATATCATGTATAGAAATGTTTATATATCATCATACATTATTCATCACAATATTTGACTTTTATCTTATTTCTCAAGTACGTCGCCTACAATTTCCCTTCTGAAGTCAAAGATAATATTCAACATTTTTTTTTCATTTTAACATCAACTTGGTTCAAAATAAATTATTAAATTAAAACTAAAATAATAAAGTGTATTAAATATATGAAAGCTAATTTTTTTTAATAGTATATAAAAGTGTATAACTGCACCTGAAATAGCCTCCCCAATTTTTAACGGTGAATACAAATACTTTTTTTACGAGTACAGTGAATAAAAATATGAAATCACACATATTAATGTGTACTATCAATTAAATTTTTTAAATCAGCTGATCTACCACTATTTTTTAAAAAAAAAAATAACTAAATGCAGGAGGAATTATTAGATCATTAAATTTTCCTTTTGTGATTTCATGACGTTTTAATGGTCACTTATTTCAAAGTAAAATAAGATTGTGCCGTGAGGGTTTGGAGGGATCTTCTTGTACTTTGAGGTTTGCTTTAGTTTCTTTTAAATGAATAAAACACGAGATCGGAGCAGTTAGTTTCCATGTTTATGTTCTGTTTGTTGTAAACTTGTAATAGTACTGCTTCCATTTCAGTCTACTGTAGTCGGAGATGAGTTTATAAGTGTGTTTGTGGCTCCTTTATCTAGTGTAGCCCAATTTTGCTACCATATGTGCTTGTGTTGGTATTACAAGAACATTTTCAATGGGACTTTCTTTGAGGGTTGAAGAAGACGATGAAGAGAAAATGAGAAAGTGGTAAAGTTGTAGGAAAGGTTCTGAAATCCGGATAGTTGGAGAAATGGATAAAAGAGGTTTTTTTTTCATATATACTTAAATTAAGAATAACTCATAATAATTTATGTAAAATAGCTATTAAACATAGAAATTAATATATAAATTATATACTCTTTAAGACTATAACAAATATGCTTCCACTAATCAACATAACAATGTTGATTCATTTTATAATTTGCATAACAATTAATTCAGACGAATTTTATAACTAAAGTATAGTAATCAACCATAAAGTAATTTATAATTAACAATGATTCAAATTTAAAATTATAGTCAAAATCTAAAACAAACAAATAAATAAAGAGAACCCTAACTCTCACTCTCTCAGGCATGCGTGTTGGTAAGTGATGGAGTGATTTTTTTATTAGTATAAACATGTAATGTAAAAGTCTAACTCATGGGTCAATCCACAATCAGTTATTATTTTCTATGTGGGCTGGGTCAAATTTTTATATAAATGGATTGGGCTAAATTTAATGAAGCCAATCTGCCCAAACCTATGGTAGATCCGGAGATTCACGGATTTGAGTCCATTTTATAAACTATAATTTTTTTAAATTATTGTTAAATAAATCTCTAAAAGTGTAAGAAAAACTCTAAAAGGATTGGTTAAGAAAAATTAAAGTTCAAACTTTTGGTCCATCAAAAAATTATTTGTTATTAATTGTTATAAAGAAAAAAGGATTTCATTAGACAAAAAGATGATGGATATTAAAAAATGCCAACATATAACCTTTTCAATTAAAATAAATAAAAAATTCAATTTTTTTTAAAAAAACTTTTCTCACTGTTGGGAGAATCGTGATTAAATGCCTATTAAAAGAAACCATTATTAATGCTATTTCACTTTATCCAAAATACAAATTTGTCCCCCACAATATTTATGTTTGTATCTTTCTTTTCAAGGACGTGCCCCACCTATCTTTCTTCTACCAAAACATTTTTTTTTTGAAGCCACAAATAATATTGGACATCTTTTTTTTTCATTTTAATATCAACTGTTCAAAATAACTTGGTAGATTAATAAATCCTCTGAGAAAATAAAATAAAATATAAAAACATAAATAAATTAGTAAATTAAAAAATAATAAAGTATAAAAATATTAAAGCCAATTTTTAAACAGTGTATAAAAATATGGAGGGCATATATAAAGGTGTACTATAATTTCAAATTTGTTAATCAGGTGATAAACCACTTACTTTTTATTTATTTATAGAAAAGCAAAATACAGGAAGAACTTAGGTCATTAGATTAGGTTTCCAATATTTTTTTTCTTAAAAAAACATTAGATTACGTTTGTGAAGTGATAATTTTTTTTTCTTTTAAGTAAATGGTTAACGCTTGTCATTCTTTTTTTTTTTGGTATAAAATCAGTATGTGCAATCAGTGTTTTAAATAATGGATTGACCTGACCGATTGGACCAGTCGAACTGCGACTCGGTGTTTGGATCGGGTCGAGTCTAACATTGGATCGGTCATGCTTTCAACCCGGTATAATCCGATGTGATTCGGCCAGATTTATGGTTCAATCGCTGATCCAGCGAACAGAACCAGGTCACTTTAAAAAAAAAAAA
>CM023954.1:8744605-8794689 GCA_013407115.1 Glycine latifolia
TATATATATATATATATATATATATATATATATATATATATATATATATATATATTTCTTTTGGACATATCGATTCTATTGAATTGCCTCTGGGTATTCAAGTTATTTGGAAGATTGGATAAGTGCTAGAAAAAAATTATGGATCCTAATAGAAAAGCAGGCGTGATGATGTGGGAAAAGCCATTCATGAAGGCTTGTGCTGAAGTTGTTTGTTCAAGAGCTGTTCAACTATTCATCAATTTTCACAGGTGACATTTGCCATTTTTTAGGGACTTAAACATGTTTTTGTTCTATGTGAATTAACATTTTTTCATTTTTGATATTTAAAGTTTATTTTTTAAAATTTATTCAATTTTAATTTTTGTAAGATATTTTACTTATTATATGTTATTATCAAAATTTGGAATTGTCACATAAGGGTGAACATTCTCCACGTCGATTAAGAAAATGGTTTCGACGTTCAATTAAGTACATCAATTAGATTAGAATATAAGTGAATTGTGTAAGATGTATGTAGAGGTAGATAAAACTTGTATTTATAGGTTGAGTGTGAACCTTAAGTCTTTGTAAATAATTAACCTATAAATAAGATTGTAGAGAGTATATAATTCAAATTAAAGATAATGTGTTCTTGGTGAAAATTTATTACCTAGTAAATAAGTAACAAATTTGTAGATAACTGCTTGCTTGCAGAGAATCCAGTATTTATAGATAATCTTTTAAAAATAATTAGGTGTATTATTAGAATAATAACACGTAATAGGTAAGTGGATGACGTGAATGACCCCGTTGCTGAGAATTAATGTCCGCATTTCTATAGTAGGTGTAACACCTCGTATGCATCCGGTTTGTTAACATTCCATTATATCCATTTACGCAGCAATTTTCCAAAATAAACAATTTGATTTGGAAGCAAAACAAAATATGACATCATTATAACATCAGTTGTACATTATATATGGTGAAGTATCAAAATATACATCCTCAGTACACAAATGTACATATAATCCCCTCAGGGTACAAAACCACAAAACAATAGGCATAAAATAACAAAAAAAGGGAGCCAACATGCTCTCATCAACTATGCCTAGGGTTTATATACAATCTATCCCTGCATGGGCTTTTTGCCCTGGGATCTCTCAGCTTTTCCCTGCGTCTCACCTGCAAACATAATCCCCACACACGGGGTGAGATAAAAATCTCAGTAAACTCAGGGTCCTTGGAGGTCTTTCCTCCCCTTGGTTCACTAACATGCATAATATATCAAAATCAACATTTCATAAACTAGCCCTCATGGCTCTCAAACCATATCATCAGGCAGATACAGTATATACACACAAGTATCAAAGAATTCTCATCAGCATCACATGACCATCACGGCTCACATAACATCTCATCACACAGAGACAACAAGTATATATATATATATATATATATATATATATATATATATATATATATACATACATATATACATATAACTTGAGGGATAATCACCCCTACTCAGCCATCACGGCCTTCATTAGATCACAACATATCAAATAGATATCCCTATTCAGATACAACAACATATATATATAGAGATATAGATATATCATATTCCTTGAGAACGTTCATCTGCAGTCAGGTACCTTCTCTAAGGATTTAATCACACATATATCTATATTATACTTCCTGAGAAAAGCTCATCTGCAATCAGGTACTCTATCTCAGGACTCTGAGAAAAGCTCATCTGCAATCAGGTACTTATCTCAGAACACCCTCGGACATATATGGCACTTCCAAGAGATGCTCATCTGCAATCAGGTGCATACTCTCAGGTTTTATCACACATTGCTTATTGACTACTTAGAGTTGTTCCATATAACTTTGGCTCTAAGGGAAGTCCATATCTAATCCATTCTACTGGCCAGAGAATTCTCTACAAACATAAGATACTATCACCGCATATACCTCATAAAGGTTCTCACTAACACAGTACTCTATCCTAGTGTATATCTCAATCAACATTATCTCAATCGCCCACAATATATCATTTACTCAGATGTCTACACATATATGCATCATATACATGCCTCAATCACAATCAGTAACATTCAATTCTAAGATTCATGCAACATGTTATTCAATAACCAATACTCCCTCGGAGTATGGTGGAACACAAAGGAAGGAACCACTCCCAAGAACAAAGAGCTTACCTGCTCTCAGCACTGTACCGGCTCTCCCGGATCCGTGGTCACCACCACCAGTGATGTCAGAATCACGCCCTACACAAGAGCATGTAAACATCAATAACGATCCTCAACCGTTAGAATGACAAAACAAGGCTAACCCTTTTCATTAAACCTTTTTGTTCTCTATCTTAAGGTTATCAGGACTAATCATCTCAAAGGCGATTCACAGACCCTCAACAGGATCTATCTCAGTCTATTCAACGTACTAGAGTCCCTACAAGACTCTGTATGAGCCAATTCAAAGGATTCACTTGCCTTAACCAGACCAAATATCCATACTTGTCAAGTTTATCAGAACGGCTATTTCAACACATTTTCACCGTTTATTTAGTCTCCTGAACATCTTTTGTAAAGGTACTTAGGCTTAACTCATCATTATATCATCAATCTCCCTACCCATACAGATGTTAGAGTCAAAACCAAACTTCATCAAAAGTCATGTTTCAAAGTTCAATATTCATTAGAACAACCTTCTGAGCATACTTTTCTAAAGAACCCAAGCCTAATTTCAGCTCTAACGCAAAATGGTTACTATTTACCTCAAGAACCAATTCACAAATCAACCGGTAAAACTTGAGTTTCTTACCTTAAAACAGTCGAGGAAGGCTGGAGGATCACTTCTCCAAGCTCTAGCGTCCTTGAATCGCCTTCTTTTCCTTCCAAATCTCAGTTTTGAGGAATTCCCCTAGAGAACTGGATCTCTCCGATTGATGGTTTTTAAGGAGAATAGAAGCTGAAATCTAGCTCATAGAGGAGTTCTAATCAACTTTCTAGTTGGGTGAGAAGTGTTTAGATGAAGAATGGAGAAGATATGAAGCTTCTCTGGTCGTTAATGGCAGAAGCAGAGAAAAGGAAGAAAAAAGATATTTTAGAAGAGAGAGAGAGAGGCTGGTTATTATAGTAGGATTGACGTGAAAAAGGAATACATGTAGGAAAAATCTCACATAAATAATTATGTGTATTTTTCCAATTTTGTGCACTATTGTCAAAGCATGTTTGGCACAGGCAAGTGGCAGTAAGGAAATATAAAGATAATATTTTGGTTGTCGTCCAGTTGGCATGATGTTCTGCCTCATCTTGAAACATATGACGATGACTGCTGAGTTATATCTAGTGGCTAATATTTATCCAAATTACTGTCTACTAGTGAAATGTCCAAAATTTGTTCAAATTAGTTGTTTGTAAAATATTTTCCCAAGACTACAATATTTGTTTCAGTGAAAAGCATAACAAAGTTAATTATTTCTTTTTATTTATTTATTTGATTCTGATGCCTGATAAACTGTATCTGCTTTATGTCTGATACTAACTCTCTTTAGTTGTAATGGATGGGATTTCGTTTTTGAAATGTTCTTTGACAACTAGGTCGAGTACATGAAGACCTTAGAGCATCTCCAATGGGAGTTGCTTCATGGATTTCTTAGCCTAAGAAACAGTTTCTTACAAGAAACTCTCTATTGGAGAGAATCTACGTGGCAAGTAAGGTGCTTCCCCTTAAATTCGGGTTTCTAATATAAGAAACCGTTTCTTTCGGTAAGTGTATTATTTTTTCAACATCACCAGAGAACAAAATCAGAACGAAAAGGGGAAGGAAAAAATTAATCCAAGTAAAATAAATACTACATGCAACACAAATGGGGAAAGAGAATAAGGATAAATACCTGTTAAGGAAGCTTGTGTTGCTGGAAACCAAAAAGAAAAATGGCGCAGCTGCAAACAGAAGGAGGAACACGAAGATGATATGCTAGGTTTGCCTTATTTGGGCCTAATTTGGGCTTAATTTGCTTTCTGTACTCACTTTTCTTCTTTCTGCAGTTTTATATTACATTTTCGAAATGGGCTTTTGAGTTTTAATTTAGGTAGTTGCTATTTACGGTCTAAGTTTTTTTCCGAGGTCTAAGTTTTTTTATTTATTTCGATGTTATTGCGTTTAATTATTTATTATTATGTAAAATTTAGTTTTATATTGTTATGCATTTTCGTTTTATGTATTTTAACTTATATTATTAAAATTGAAAAAATGTTAAGTTTTATTAAAAAAATATAAATATGTGAATTTTTTTGAGTTCCTTGTGATTTCTTGCATTGGAGCAAAATATTGGGTGAGTTCCTTAGGAGTGACATAGTATTATGGGGACCACAAAAAGTACGGGGACCACCAAAAATTACTTAAGGAACTCAATTGGGTTCCTTACATTGGAGATGCTCTTAGAGTTCCATTGGCATCATTTTGTGCTATTGAAACAGTGGAATCTATTCAATATTCAATTTAATGGCCTATGTGGAGGTAGTACAAATCAATATTCAAAATAATAGAATTTGTTGAAAAAATTCGTAAAGAATTACAAAATACATAAAAAATCTGCATAAAAACTTATTGTTTTTTTTAATAGCTTGTTAGGATTTTTTGCCCTTGCTAATTGGAGGTAATGGGATCATATGTCCAGTGAATTAATGCTAATTTATTTGAACAACCAATAATTTTAATCGTAAAAAAAATATTTGCTCTCCAATTCAAATTTTTATATGTTAATAATTTATATGCAAAATTTTATTTATATAAAATATTTTTTTGCTGAATGATTTATATAAAATAATTATACAGTATTATTTTATTTCATTCTATTTAACTAATCACTTACTGATTGAATTAATAATCATTAACTCAATATATTAAGTGAATGTTGAGTGAAGGTTTGAAACATTATCTTTAGTGAAAATTAATTCTGAAATTATATTATTTATATTTGATCATTTTTATTCTAAAAATAAGTTGATAATAAAATTTAACAATTTTTTTAATCTAACTCAAGAATTATTTAAAGTTACTTTAATTTAAAATTAATTATGAACTAAGAATTAATTCTTTAATATAAAATCAAATATATATATATATATAGAATCATATTAATTAGCATTTTAATATGATTCTAAATTGTTTAATATAAATCCAAACATTTATACCGAATTCAATAAGTGCATACCCGTTTATCTTTTTCTCCATAAAAATAAGTTAGGTATCATAAAATTTACATACTGATTAACTAAGCTAAATCTTGGTACATGCCAGATTTGACACTATATCCTCTCTGTAAAGTAATCAACTCATGCACAAAATAGTGTCGGTAGAGTGCGTACGAGTTAGATACGCGTGGCCCCTTTTTTTTGTTGATATAAGATACGCGTGACCTACCCATCTGTTTCTATATTACATAAAAATAAACTACAATACATTATTTGGAAAGGTAATAACAAAAATTAAACTCTCAATAATATATAATTGTTATTCGCATGGGATAAAATACTATTAATTTTAGAATCTCGGTTGCCACGTGAAAATCAGAGAACAAGTAAAGACCAAAAGATGCAAAGCTGGGAAGATATGGATCATTCAGATTGAAAGCCATTATCATACATACAGATGCGCCATTACCTTTTTCTATGTACAATTATTATTCCATACATCGATATATCGAAATATTCTCCTAAACTTCACCCTACAGAAGAAAAAACAGGAAAGCGAATAAGTGAGGCCATTGAATCCTGCACTCTTGTTGTACATGTACCTTCTATTATATTTTGTAAAGCTCATTTTAAAATATAAATTTATATTTTAAAATGGACTTTCCATAATATAATAAAAGATACAAAATATAATAGGGAGAATGCAGGAAACAAATGTTATAAGTGAGATACATAATTATAGCAAGCTCTATGGGGTAACATTGGGCCTCCTTATTGGGCCCAAACCCAAACCATGAAGAGCTTACTACACTTAAGTGGGCCTTTTATTTGGGCCGCACATTTTCCATAGCCCATGATGTCACGTCATGTCCAGCTGAACGCAATTGGACTACCAACCCTATGCTTTCCATCTGTCCATTCCAAACGTGCGAAGCTGGTCGTCCCCGACGGCATCGAAGTGTACGTAAATGACACCATATAACCCTTCTTCTCGTACAACTCCGTGAAACTCAGCGTCTCTGGTTCCACCACAATCTTCACATCTGAATCCCCTAACGACACCACCGAAAATTTATACGTTCCCGGAGCTCCCACGTTAGTCAAAACCCTAGAGTACTTCACAGTCTTTGGAGTATCCGAACCTCCTCCAATCCCCGAAGTTGTCTCCAAAGGAACCGCAAAAGAGGGATAATTAAAATCCTCCACTCTGTAAACCTTGTTCGAGTCACACGTAAAGTCCCTCCTCGCAGCAAGTTTGATTTGAAACGACGAGTAGTTTAAAGCACAGAAAAACCCTAAGTAATCGTTCACGCTGGCATCATAGACAAGACCAGGATCAAGGGCGGCCACAGGGTCCACGTGTCCTGCTCCGTAATCAAACGGTGTCGCAGGTTGTCCTGTTGAAACATCTTGAATCGTTTGGCCATTTTTGTAACTTGTGTATGCTGTTGTCATGAGGGCAGACCTAATGGCGGCAGGGCTCCACTGAGGGTGTGCGCCTTTGAGAATCGCGGCTAAGCCGCTCACGTGAGGGCATGACATGGATGTTCCAGAAACTATGTTGAAGCTGACGTGGCGGCTGTCAACGGTTAAACCGGTTGGTCCAACCGCACCGGTCCAGCCAGCTAAAATGTTGACACCTGGTGCTATTAAATCCGGTTTGAGAATCTTTGGGGTAATAGCATTCGGTCCTCTGGAGCTAAAAGCCGCTACAACGGGAGAAGGTTGAACCTGCAAATGAGTCCCTAAGAAAGCAATCTTAGCCGTTGGATTAGGAGAAGATGAAACGTAGTTCTTCAAAATCTCGCTTGATTTTTGTCCCAGAGACGCAGCAGGGAGAAGATGAGAGTCAGCAACTAATTCTTCTCCGTAGACTTCACTGTTAGCCAAAATCATTCCAGCACCCCCTGCAAGCTTAACCACCAAACCCTTCTCTACTCTCGGATTCCCACCTCTTTCGCATATAACAATTTTCCCAGAAACCTTTTCACGAATCAGAGAGTCTTGCAAGCAAAGATACCCTACAGAAGAGTTACTCGCGTTCCCAGCGTAAACAAGAGGAAGCGGCGAATCCGACAAGGGTTTACCGCTGTAAAGCGAAGCTCCGGTGTATGATTTCCCTGTTCCGAGGGTTATGTATGCTGGAAAATCACGGTCGATAGTTCCCGCTCCCACTGTGGTTATCCACGGTGCCACGTTGGACAAACTTCCTTGGCTGGGCCCACCGTTTCCTGCTGATGTGGACACCAGAATCCCGTGTGACGTGGCAGTGAAGGAACCAATCGCGATGATGTCTCTATAATACTCCATCAAGCTTCCCCCAATGGACATGGACAGAACATTCACGCCGTCTTCTATGGCCTTGTCGATGCCCGCGGCTATGTCGGAGGTAAAACATCCGCCGAGCCAGCACACTTTGTAAACCGCCACGCGCGCTTGCGTGGCCATTCCACGCGCCGTGCCCGACGCCAAGCCGAAGAGGCTAGCCTCGGGTACGACGGAGCCCGCCGCGGTGGTTAACGTGTGACTCCCGTGCCCGTCGTCGTCACGCGCTGACTTTGACTCCGTGGTTGTGTCAATGGGTCCAAGTGCGGCTTCGTAGCCTTTCGAGAAAAACCTCGCTCCGACGAGTTTTCTGTTGCAGTTCGATGAGTTCATGTTGTTGCCAATTTCGCACTGGCCTTTCCAGGTGGAAGGGACAGGGCCGAGGCCCGAGTCGTCGAGGCTTTTGAGCTCGGGCCAGACGCCGGTGTCGAGGACTCCGATGATGACCTGGCTCTGCTGCTCCGAGGCGGGTAACAAGGTTGTGGCTTTGTCGAGTCCGAGGAAGGAGGGGGTTCTTGTGGTGTGGAGTTTGTATTTGAGTTCGGGGATGACGGAGAGGATTCCGGGTTGTTTAGAAAGTGTGTCTGCGTCCTCGGGAGTAAGCCTAGTGGAGAAGCCGTGGGCCACGTGTTTGTAGGTGTAGAGAATCTCTGCGGAGGGGGACGCTGATTTGAGGGAGGAGTCGAACCAGCTGAGGTGGTCGGTGAAGGTTAAGGGCATGGTGGACTTGTCCATGTGGATTATGTAGGTCTTTTTGTTTGCATAGTCGTGGCTTGTTTGCTTCTCTGCTTTTGTGTTGCTGCCATAGAAGATTACTAGGAGAAGGAAAATTTGGGGAGCTTTGAAAATCGGTGGCTTCTTCATCTTCTTGTTTGTTGTGTTGCTTTGATTCGGAGTGAGACTGTGAGGTATTTGTTGTTGATTTGGGACCGTTGAATTTTAGCGGATGGTGGCAAATTGGCAATGGGAGGGCACGTAATAATAGCGTTATCCTCGAACCATATATAAGGCTATAACGAATTATTAGAAAAAATATTAAAACTTTTGCTAAATTGGAGCAATAATCTTTGGTTTTATTATAAACATACATATACTTTATTTTTGCACCTCGCTTAATTATACTTTATTTTATATATGTCTCTTTATTTCTAACTAATCATATGACTTATTTCATCTTTGATTTTATTTCATCCCAAAGCACTCAAATGGGGTAGATGCACGTCTGCTATTCTCCTTAATCTTTTATTTAGCGTGTCTACAAAAGGTTTATGTTGCGGCCTCCTTTTTTTATTTTTTTTATTTTAAAAAAACAAGTTGTTTCTTTATGAAAAAAACACACTCGTACATGGTGGTGGTGCAAACTTCTGGACAGGTAAGGAGACAAAATAGCTTTTTCGCTGACGTCATCATCGTACTTTTATTTATTATATAAAAAAATTTAAACAAATATTTATGGTTTTATGAAAATGAATCGTTGAATTACTATTAGATCTGAAGTGAATTTTCAGAGGATCCAAATTCTCCTTTTTTGAAGAAAAACTTTTTTCTCTTCTGAGAAAGCAAAAAACAAAAAAGTTTTGGCAACTAATAATGTCTTTTGAACATTCCCATACCACCCCCAAACGTATAGTATGCTAGAGCCATTGAATTGAAGATCGATGACCTATCTTAAACATGCACACCAATAAGCAGATGTGGAGGTGCAGTAATTATGTTAGAGATTTAATGATAAACATTTTAGCTTAATTATATTTAAAATCTCTGATCCTGTAGTTTTAACTGTTTATAATCAATTCGCATAGTTTTTCAGTTGTTAAAATTAAGCTTATTATTGCCTTAAAAAAAGGCTTATTATTCCTTCTTTTGTCAAATAATTAATAGGGATATAAAAGGTATGATGTGATATCGATTTGTCAAAATCAGTAATTGAAAAATTGGATAAAATACCAAAATATAAATTAAAAAGAAAAGGCATTTCATTACATTTTATATATATTGTATTTTATTTTATTTGAATATTTTATACCTTTATTTTTTGTTTGTTTATTTATATAAATCAATGTTACATCACATTTCTGTTAATTATTGGACAAAATTTGAGAAGATACACTTAACTTTAATAATTAGAAAACTATAAGGACTCAGTGTGTTAAAATAAAATCAAATAGACCATAATTATATATAGACTAAAACATAGGGTTAAAATTACTATTAAGCTAAATTGTCGTTCTTTTGATAAAAAATAATAATTGGATTCTATCATAAGATAAGTAAACTTGTTTATCATAATAATATAGAATTGTCTATGTGTATGAGTGTATCCTCTATCGAACAACTAAATTTTGATGACATTTTGGGTAAACAATCGAATTCTATTTGCTAGCTTGGATATACTTCACATATCATGTTTCCCATTCTTAATTAAACGTTCTTGGGCTGAAAATCTTTCAGCCACTGAACACAAATTAGCTAAACTAAGCCAATGAGAGAGAGTACCATTTCAACTAGCTAGATTTTGTAACAAAAAGCAATGGTTAGATATAGACAAAATTTGTCTATATCTAGCAATAATTGACACTTTGCTTTTTTTATTCAGTTGGCATGTTCACTTGGTGTATATAAATTATGTAGAATGACAAGCAATAATTCTACATAAAAATCTCACCCATATATTCTTGCACTAAACTTTGGACAAAGAAATTTAAGCAGTACCGTCCAATCAATTAGAAATCAAAACACAAGGATTCTTCTGCTTTTTGACAACTACCATGGTCAGGTCGAGCGTGTCAAAGTTAGATTACGTCCCTTTCATCTATTTAACTGGTAAAGAAGAGATAACGAGGATTAAGACAAAAACCTAATTCATGTTAATGTAAGCATTTTCTACCAACAATCCATTAGTTTTACACACAAAAAAGAAGCTTTCCAAGCGAAAGCTCTATTTTGAAGGAAAATATAGAATAGCTTGTCTAAAACTAAAATATATTGATTCCCCAAGCATGTACATAATAGTCCTCAAAGATTTATAGTTGGAAGAATCCTCTTTAGGGAACTCATATTCTTCGTTTATTAACAGTGAAAAGGAAATAATAAGAGAGAAAAATAAAGAAGAAATAAAAAAAATCATTTATGTTTGGTTGAGTGAAAATAAGAAAAGAGAGAAATTAAAATA
Source organism: Glycine latifolia (assembly GCA_013407115.1). Taxonomy (NCBI): domain Eukaryota; kingdom Viridiplantae; phylum Streptophyta; class Magnoliopsida; order Fabales; family Fabaceae; genus Glycine; species Glycine latifolia. The sequence goes on from CM023954.1 coordinate 8,755,301, forward strand.
TATGAGTCTCTCACTTTTTTAATTCTACACAAAATTGCATAAAAATGAATAAGTACAAGACAATTCTCATAAAAATAATAGTTTATCTTGATTTGATAATCTATTTGTTAAGAAATTCAATTACCATTGATTTTTTTTGTCTTTGTCTCTTTTATTTTTTCCCTGATTCTCTTGCTATATTTCTCACATATTTTCATCAATTTTATTTTATATTTTTTTTCTCATTTTCATTCACCCTATTTCTTTTTCCGTCCAAACGCACTATATATTAGTTATAGTTAAGACTTCATATTATCTTTTACAGTCCTTTTAGAATTGTGCAGGATTGTAACCGTAATATGAATTATTGAATTAAATCAGAATCTGCTAAGACACTGTTCATAAATCATGTATAAGTTTAGAGAAGAAAATGGCTTGCTAAATAGACAAAGCGAGAAAGTCGTTTAATCATTGAGAGTAGAGACGTATGAGTGATGGTTTCTCCAACTTGTAAAATTGTTTGTTCTTCTTTATTCAGGCAATTAGTTGGAGAGGACCTACTCCTTATTAATGCTTACCACGTAGGTTAAGCAATCTGCTATCTGTACTTAATGGTTTGCTTTAAACCAAGTTTAAACAATCAAACACTGTTCAGTAGTCAACTACTTCACCAATAATTGGTAGGTAATAATAATTTACTTATTGGTTCTCTTGCCATTAATTCACTTTAACATTTCATCCAAGTAAAAATACCTTTGGGTCCCAAATTGCAGCAAAAAACAATAAAGATCATCCGTGAACACAATAAATGTGTGCCTGATTGACAAATAGCAAAAATAATTTTTTGACTCTTATTGTCCTAAGAATATTAATTAAAGAATTAATGATAAAAAACTTTATTAAAAATTATGTTGAAAATTTTGTGATTTAAGTCCAAAATTTGATTTAAGTGATCAAAATCTAATTATACTAGGCGTATATTTGGACTAAAGTTTACAAACTTAAATTTAGGTCATATTTAAATTTGCAGCTCAGTTTGTAAAAATATTTCAAATGTTTCTTTAAAATTGAATTTACAGGTAAAATTTAATGTCAGACATATTTTTAGAGTATAATCAAACATAACTTTAAATCTATTTTCCTTTTAAATATACTTTCAGATCCTTTCATAGAAGATCCAAAAGCACACCTTTAGACCTTGCTTTACTTCTCATTGTAACCATTTAGTCAGCATTGAGTCTAGGTGAACAACAAATTTTCTACACAACGTTCACATTGAGTCAATACTTACCATGCTGGATTTGTTGGAAGTCAGCATCATTTAAAAAATAACCACTTATGAGTAAGAATGATGTGAACGCTCAGACCATTCTTCCCTCACGATTTCACATCTCTTTCTACAATGATCAATAGTTGTCGGATAGATCAGTTTCAATCATAAACAGGGGAGTTGCTAAAGAAAATGAAAGAATCTCACCCATTAAGAAGGAAGGAAAAAAGAAACAATAGTTGTAGGAAAGTATTCTGTATAATACCTGGCTCAGGCTCAAGGAATATGAACTCTGCTTTAGGACTCTAAGCTAAGGCACATACACATCCATCAGGAAAATGACTTGGGTGTCATGTCCCAGTCAAATTACATCTGTATTTGAATTTCAAATAATAGATGTGTCACTCACTATATGGATTAGCTTCTGCCGGTAGAGATTATAAGTGCTAAAGCTAAGTCATTGATTATATTAAAGCAATATCAATTAATCAATCTATCTATAATGTAATAAAAATTTATCAAAACATGATACAAATTAACTAAATAATTAAAAAAGTGAAAGAGTAAAATAGCTATACAAGTTATTTTCAAGATGAAGAAAAAATAATGCTATTTAACATTTAAAAAATTATCACTAAGTTAACAACGAAAAAAATTGGACAACAATACATGAATAGAAAAAAAATGAAAATAACTTCGCACTCCTATCCTATGTATCCAACCAATCATAATAGTTTGTATGACTTTTCAATAAATCATTTTTCATACAAATATGCACTTTTCCAAAGTTTCTCTGTATAAATTACAATAACTATTTTGAATGAAAATATTTTTAAAAGTCACTCTTCAATAAAAATTGGTTTTAGGAGTTTTTTTTTATTGTCAAAAGTTAGTTTGTTAATTTTGTTAGAAATATCAATTGGAGATTTGAACCGTTTACTCTCTCTTGACCTTCTCCAATTATTGAACCAACCTTATATATTCTTTTATAAGTTTTCTTAATCTCTTATCATCTTATCATTTTATCTTTGTCTTTAAGTTAAATGTCAATTTTTTTGTTCTAATACTTTTTCCGTCTTTGTAATTTAGTGTCCTTTTCATTTTTGTCTTTATAAAAAAAAATGTTTTAGTCCAAATGTGTTTGTTTTATTTTTTCTCCTTATAGTGCTTTAGTTAGTGTTTTTTTCATAGTTTAAAACACTTTTTTTTTATTGTTCAAAGCAAAATAAACACATTTTGCATGGATGAAAATAAAAAAATAGTTAAATTTCAAGGACGAAAAAAATCTTTAGGCCTTTTAAAAAAAAAAAAAATTTCAATACCAATAAGGAGAAAATGGAATTTGTCACTGTGAGCCAACATGTTGTTAGTCTTAGTGAGACGGAGCTCGAATTCCTTAAATGGGTCTTAGATTTGAATCCCTTGGATGAAAAAAATGAGATTGAAAGAAAAAATCTTATAAAAGTGATCAATCAAATTTTTCAACTGAATTTTTGTATTAGCAAAGTCAGTAGCTATTTTGCAACAACATTTTTTTATTACCCACAAGTGTTAGTTTATTAGTTTTATTAGAAATGTTAGTTAGGGGGATTTGAAACTAGGACGTATCTCCTCTCCCTTCTACTTTCATCTTTCTTAACCACTAGACTAACCTTATATCTCCTTTTTGCACCAATATTATGTTGGCCCAAAAATGGAGAAAATATGCCATGTATTGATGGTACAATCATAAAACATGATAAATTTAATAATTTTTACAATAATTAACTTAATAATGATTTTTTAGTAATTAGTAGTGTAAAATTGTTCCACATTATAAACGTATGATAATTAAACTCAATTAATTATAAGCAATATGGTATCACAATAAATTGCTTGTCATATATCTAAAGTATTATTTATATATATTGAAAATATTTAGAATGTTTATTTTGAAATGCATCAAAGGTTCTTTTGAATAAATAAATAAATAAAATAACATATATCAATTTAATAGATATAACTCACTTGATAACATATGTTGAATTTGCCCGAAAAAATTTAAATTTGATTTTCATATAATATAAATTCTCAAGAAAGGACATAAAATTTTAAGTAAACTTTTGGAATACCAAAAAATTAGTAAAAGAATATCAAAATAAAAACAAACCTATAAAAATAACTAGTATCTTTGATAAATTAACCCGGTAGCAGTAGATAGATTCGAACATACACAAGCAGTAAGCACATTAATTGAGATTTCAGAATCTATGTTGTGTAATACACAGTCTATATACAAAACCATTTTGAACCATTAATAGAAGTTGTCTTTAGTTAAATATAGTTACGTTCCTCATAAATTAACCTATTTCTTAATAGAATTGATTATAGTTGAAAAATTCGATTTGGCCGATCGATCCAATCAAGACCCAACGACATAATTGGGTCAGTTTGATTATTGGATCAATCATGCATGTAGCTCATAATGACCTGCTCAAACCCAACTAATTTTGAGTAAATTCGACGACTCGTCCATTTTATAAATCTCAGACTAAGTTTTTCATGTTAAAAAAAAAACAACGCTCGAAACGACGTTGTTTTGAATCACCTCTAAAGAACCTTAGTCACTTCTCTTCTTCACGCTCATCTTCACTCTCGACCCTTCTCTTCATCTTCATGCTCTTCCCTTCATCTTCACGCTCGTCGTCGCACCACCACATTAGAAGTTGCCGCGCCAAGGCACCACAAGCTTGTCGCACAAAGCTCGTGCGCCACCGCACCAGGTCTGCAACTTGCCGGCTGTTGTGGCACTTGGGTCCCATTTCAGATGAGTTTTTTGCTTCTACACATGGTTTATATAGGACAATGAAAGTTTTAGGATTTAATTGGTTGCATTCAAAAAATTTTTTGGTTAATTCATGGTGAAAATTTATGTAATTAGATGATTAGGGTAATTTGGAAGCCATTGGATGTGTTTAATGGTCAAGTTCATGGCTATTAGAAAGCTGTGAATAATATCTGTGAGGCTATGACATTAGAATTTTGGTATGGGGAAAAATAAGCAAGAAACGACTAAGGTCTTGGTTCATTTTTTTTAGTTTTTTTATTTTTCAAATTTTCTCTACATTGTTTGAGGATTTTGGTTGACAAAGTATTAAGTTGGTTGAAGTTGTAATTGTTAAAATACTCTCTGTATGGTCTGTTTTGTGTCATGTTGAATTTCTAACAATTTTTGCATTTTCTTCAAGTGGTTGACGATGGATGACAAAACATAATTTTGATATTTTGACAAAATAAATATAGTATGATAATAATGTCATTAGTAGTAAAGAGTTCTTCTTCATCATTGTTGATTCCTTGTCCCACCATCATTGAGAGGGAAGAGTAGGAGAGATGTGAGCAAGATGATAGGAAATCTTGATAATGTATATGCATTTGTTGAGCTCGAGAAAGAATGTGGAATTTATCTATTTAGTCTCAATCAGATTAATGCTTATTCCGCTAAAATTGGGCTAAAGTTTGTTTATTGAACTGCAATGTTACAAAAATGGATTTTGTCATTTTTCAAAATTATTTGTCCTATTGTAGGGAATTTGGTCATTCTGTTGTCACAGAAATAACATTTGAATTTTTCATAATTAAGAAAAAAAAGTTTTTAACTTTCTTTTCTAACTTACATATATAATTTTAATTTTTTAATATATATTAGATCGAATTAAATCAATTATTGATTTATGATTAAACCATTAACCTGGATCGTATAAATAAATTTCTTAACATTGGAATTGACAACCAAGAAAGCTTAACTGCATGGAGTATAATATATCAACTAAACACAATTCAAAAAGCATTTGGATCTGCTATGCATAACGACCTGTACACAGTTCACATTTACGATGCGTGCTGTGCTATATAATATACAGTAGTATTTTCGAGTGATACAACCGAATGGTAGTGACCCAATAAATTAAGGACAAGAGTTTGATAGGACAGAAAGGTGTTGTGACAAGGACAACGCCAAGAAGACAAAAAGATGTGCAGTTTTTTTATGTAGTTATAATGTGTTAGTTTTGCTTCAAGAATGTTACTGGTTAATGGTATTTTTTTTAAGGATTAACTAAGTTTTAATTCTCTAATTTTTTAAATTTAGTTTTTTTTTTAATTTTATTTGACTGGTTAAAATTTTTAATTTTTTCATTAATTAAACTTTTATTTGATTAATCGATGTTCTAAAACTTTTAAAATTTTTAAGTTTTAATCTCTGAATAAATATTTGAAATTATTATTTTTATTTATTGAGATTTCAATAACTAAAAATTAAACTTTGAATAAGAACTAAAAATCAAATTTCGAAAAAATTTTTGGAAATAGTTTTATTTTTTATTAAATACTTATAATTACTAAAAAAATTAAATATTTTAAACATAATTATTGTAGTATTTTATTTATATTTTTAATCATTTTTTTAAGAAAACGCGTTAGTATTTTGTTTTTAATCAATACTCTTTTATTTTACTTTTTTTTATATTATTTTAAGAGAATTTAATTCAATGAAACAACTATCATTGACATGGACAGATGGAAATCCGTAGATTGAAACTACGAGAAAATGGAAATGAAAGAAAAATATAGAATTAAATATATTTTTAATCTTTTAAAATTGAGTTATTTTTTTTAGTTCTCTAAATTATTTCTTATTTTTTAAGTCTTTGAAATTGATAAAATATTTTTTTAATCCTTCTATACAGTAAGAGTCAAACATGAAATAAAAAATTTATTGAAATAATTTTTACCATCAAAATTTGATTTTCTATTTTATATTTTAAAGTATATTTTTTGTTGTTAAAAATTGCCATAATCAAAAGTCAGTAAAAAAAACTCATTAATTGCTTTAATTTTGTTATTGATTTGATTATTATAATTTCAAATTACTAAAAATTGTACTTTAAATATAAGATAAAAATGAAATTATGGCATTAAAAAATATCAAAAATTGTGAATTTTTAATTTTATATTTGGCTCACATTTTACAAAAGGATAAAAAAAAACATTTTGTGAATTATAGAAACTAAAAAAAAGTAACTTCAAATTTGAAAGACTAAAAAAAAAATGATCTACATGTGAGGAACTACAACATATTTAAGCAAAAAATATATTATATGATTTAAATTAATACCACTAATAACTAACAAATTATTGATTCAAGTGATCTAAGACTCGATCAGTGAAACACTTAAGATCTATTCAAATTAGATTAATGGTTAAGAGGTTTTCATTATTTTTTATTTTCTCTTCCTCTTTTCTCTATTTAACTTTTTTTTTCTCTTTATTCTTTTCCTCATTCTTCACCCCCTTTGCCTCACCTATTATACCCTTTCACTATTGGCAAACCCTTCATGGACTGATGCAAATACGAGAAGCAGTAGGACGAGCCTCTTTGAGAAGCAAAAACAAAACATAAATTTACGTGTCTCCCTGCATATTCAACAAGCAGAACAAGAACCTATGCGAACTGGATAAGCACAAGCACAAACCTATTCTAGACACATAAATGGAACGCAAAATAATGTGTCTCCCTATGTAATCAAGAAGTAGAATTAGGGTGACAAATGGATGGATCAGATAATCTTAATCTGTCATAATGGATTGGATCAAAATAATTTATTAATTTATTAGGTTGATTTTTGTATTGGATCAATTAGGATACAAATTAAAATTGATTTGATATATCTATTTGTCACCCCTAATTGGAAACGGAGAAGGGTTCACTAACAACGAAAAGGCGGAGTTGGTGAGAATAAAGAAAGAGATAGGAAGAAAAAGAAGAGGAAAGAAAAATAAAGGAGTAAATTGAAAAGAGAGGGGTAAAAGGAGAAAATAAAAATAAATAAATAAATCTCAATAATTAATCTAAATGTAATCCAAATATATGCACTATTAAAATCTATATGATTGATATCCCAAAAATTATAGATAATAAAGTATTAGTATTTAAATGAAAATATCAAAATTGATATTAAATGTGCCCTTGAATCTTGATATAACTTACAATGAATAGCCACTTAAGACAAACATATATAACATTTAGACTTAAAGAACAATAATTTTAAAATTGGATCGACCATTAAATTGATCAAAATATTAATTTAAGGTGTAATAGTTTAATAGTTGTTTAACTTATATTAGTAAATAAGAGTGTAAATGACTTAATTAGGATTGAATTTAGTTTAATTAAAGACCCAAATCAATAAAACATAATTGAATTGAGTTGGGTTGGATGATTTTTGTTAAGTAACTTAATCTGAACCAATCCAACCTTAATTAATATAACATTATCTTTGGCCTAATCTTATAAAGCACTTTTTGTTTGTCAAAATGGAGAAGGCTTAGAGGCTTTAATTTTGCTTATCGAAATGGTGGATAAGGGTTTGGGGTTTATGGATTTCTCTTTGACCAATGGTGTTAATGCTCTTGGCATGCTTGTTGGTTATAAGGTCAATAAGAAGACTCAAGGGTTTGTAGTGAATTAGTTGAAGTTGCATTGTTTGACACTGTTTTATCAAGTTTAATACAATTTTCTGAATCTGGAAGTGTTACATTTTTAGTCAACATTAACATTAATTACACCTTTAATCTAAGTTAATTAGGGTTAATAGTAGATAAACTCAATGATAGATATGAGGATATTGAAAAAAAAGTGGAAGAAAAAGGGAAAGGAAAATGAGAAATAAGATAAAAGAAAATGTGTTAAAACATTAATACATTTACTCATTATTAAAATCATTTCTGAAATTTTATTTATAAGAACAATGCATTTTTTAAATAAAATTAAAATTAAAAGAAAACACAAAAGTGTACATAAGTAAAAAGGAGGGGTACAAATAGAAATTGTCTCGAAAGGATACCATATCAAAATCCAAATAATAGATTGATTTTGTTTAGGAACTATTTTAAATAGTTTAATTTTTTAAATTTAGTTTATCTTTTTTTTTTGTACAGGCCTAGTCTCATTGTTGAAGAAGGACCTGAAAGACGTAATCATGCTAGGCATAAGACTTGGTCTATATAGGTCCTTTAAGGATACACGTTGGTTTAAAAGATGAAAATAAAAAAAATAAAAATAGAAGAATTTTTTTAAATTAAAATAAAATATAAGAGATGTGAAATTTAGAGTCAAATGCCATACTGCCACGTTTGACCAATATTAATCCCCAAATGCCACACCTGCCAATCAAAATCCCAAACTGCCACGGCTAGCATTTCGCAGGGAACAAAGGCGAATTAGCCAAGCTGACTTGGCAGGCACTTAGTGGGCAGCAAATTCGCTGGGCCCAGTAGCGTTTTCTTTGGCTGCCCAACCAAAAATCCGGGCAGGCCACATGTAACCCGCAGGCTGGTACAGCGAAATTTCCACGTGGCAGGTTCGTAATTTGCAGCCAGGTACAGCGAAATTGGTCCTATTTTGCAGCATAGTCCAGCGAATTTTATGCTATATATACCCCCCCTTCACTACACCACCACACCTCAATACCACTACAGCTATTGTGAGCGTTTCATTGATTTCAACTGAAATTTTTTTTTTAAAATTTCTGTATTATTTTTTACAACTGAAATTTTTATTTTAAAATTTCTGTATTATTTTTTAGTTTATTATTTGAAAAATGAGTGATATTCCCCCCCCCCCTCAGTACACCACCATAGCTAACCACAACTATTATGAGCGCTTTCTTCATTTCAACTATTATGAGTGCTTTCTTCATTTCAACAGAAAAGAATTTTTTTTTCAAATTCCATATTATTTTTTGTTAGTTTATCAATTGAAAAATGAGTGATAGTAGAAGTGGGTTAATTACTATTATATATTATAATGGGAGTAGATATATTGGACCTAGTGGTCAAGTTTTTGAAGGAGAAAGTAAAATGTTTCGTATGCCCTCGGGATGCAGCCACCGTGATTTGATGAGAATGATTTATAAGAAGTTGAGATTACAACGCGGACAATCTGTATCTCGATTGACTGCTCGATGTGCATCGGGCAACCCAGTGCAATGGGTTGCTGTGGATATTGTAGATGATGACGATGTAACGTTAGTTACAGACGCATGCATATCAGACGGAACAAACCCACGATTTATCGAATTGTATGCAGAAATAAACTGTGGTGGACAATCAAGCAGTCAACGGTGTGTCCAACCCATTAGGTCCATTGACATAAACAGAGACCCGTCGGTGAATCCAGAAGACAGAGATGTATCCGAATCACCACCACAACTAACCCAACCAACCCCACAAATGGATTATCAACATAGGGAAATATCTCCCCCACAACCACCAGCAAGTCAAGCAATGGAGAATGAATTTGTTCCGAGCCATGATCCAGCTTGGCCTATGGACAGTTCTGAGGACGAGGTGGACGAAGGTGTTGTTCCAGACAGTGACTCATCAGATACGGACGTAGACGGTGATTTCGATCATGCTTTTCCATTTCCTTCTCCGGGCAATGTTGGAATGCAAGATCCGCCTCCTGTTCCAGGTATGCATGCACATTGTTTTGTCAATCATTATCGTTCAACTTATTGCTGCTTTAATTATGAAAATGTGTTGAATGTATCATTATATAGGTGACGGAAACGTTCCATTTTGGTCTGACGTACGACATTACACTAATATTAATTGGGCACACCCAGATCAGGAGTTTGATGACATGGAAGGAGTGCGAATACCAAACTGGCATATGGGTCAACAGTTATATAAGGATCAGTTGTTTGACAGCAAGCATGATGTTCAATTGGCAATAAAACAATATTGTATGGCCGAGCATCGCACGACCATAGTAAAAAAAAGTGATAGGAAAAGGCTTATAATGGTTTGTGAAAATCATTATGACGGTTGTCCATGGAGGATGAGGGCATACGAAAAAAAGGATGGCACTGAATGGGTCGTAGGCATATGGAACAACCAACACACATGTGTCGGTCAGAATCTTTCTCAAGATCATAAGCAGCTTGACTCAAATTTGATATGTTCGATGATCTTAGGTAAGTTAAATTACAATAAATTTAAGTCCGGTTATGAATTAAAATTGATTAATGTATTATTGTTTGACCAAATGCAGAAATGATTAGGGAGGATCCCAGTGTTAAAATTAGGTTAATTCAAGAAAGGATAGCAACAATGTTGGGATTTCATATATCATACAAGAAGGCATGGAAGGCAAAGCAAAAGGCCATTGTAAAGGTTTTCGGAGATTGGGATGAGTCCTATGCATTTCTGCCAAGGTGGTTAGATTACATGTTAAATTTTTCTCCTGGGTCTGCATACAAGCTGGATTTGAACAACCACTTTATTGAAGGTCAACTCGATGGAAGTGCTAAGGTGTTCAACAGGGTGTTTTGGACATTCAAACAGTGTTGCGATGCTTTCAATTATTGCAAACCAGTTATAAGCATTGACGGAACCCATTTGTATGGGAAATATCGGGGAACACTGCTCATTGCAACATCAGTTGACGGAAACAATTATGTCCTTCCAATTGCATTTGCGATTGTTTCCGGGGAGAGTATCGACAACTGGTCGTGGTTTTTGGCACTGATTCGGATACACGTTACGCAGAAAGACGAAATTTGTCTTATTTCAGATCGTCATGCCGGCATAATTGCTGCGGTAAACAATGTCGAGTTGGGGTGGCATCCACCAAGGGCGTACCATGTTTATTGCATTCGCCATTTGGCGAGTAATTTCAATCACAAGTTTAGAAATGTCATCTTGAAGAAACAATTGAAGAAATTAGGTACGTGTGTCCATTACCTGCCACTGTTTTTACATGCAGTTAGCATATTCATTTGATGTGTTGATTTTTACATCGTGTTTGTATATGCAGCTTATACAACCTCACGCTTAAATTTCGATGCCGGTTTGGAAACATTTAAAGAATCAAGCCCTCAAATAGCAGCATGGATTGATAATATCCCAAAGGAGAAGTGGAGTATAGCTTACGATGATCAGGGAAGAAGGTTTGGGCACATGACAACGAATCTTTCAGAGTGCTTTAACAAGGTACTTAAAGGAGCCAGAAGCCTTCCTATTACGTCCCTTGTGCGGTTCACGTACGCTCGGTTAGTTTCATATTTTGTCCAACATGGTCAGGAGGCCCATGAGGAAATGGCGAGAGGTAATCATTTGTGTAGATTAGCATGGCAAAAATATACGACGATGGTTGATAAATCGGCAACACACTACGTCACTTGTTTTGACTCGCTTAAGACAAGATTTGAGGTTCAAGAGACCTACAACATACGGACTCATAGGGGCGGTCAAAAATGGTCTGTCTTGTTAGCTGAACGAAATTGTCAATGTGGTGAGTTCACTGCCTATAGGTTTCCGTGTAGTCATGTCATTGCAGCATGTCGATCCACAAACCACGATCCCAGACAATATGTTGACCCTATATACACTGCCTCGTATCAATGTCAAGTGTATTCACCGCAGTGGTATCCAATTGGAAATGAGGAGTTCATACGACCAGTTGGACCACCGATTGTTATACCAGATGTGTCGCAGAGACGCAAAAAAGGAAGACCAAAGAGTACGCGCATACGGAACGAGATGGATTCGCGTGAAGGGTCAACTCAAGTGACGTGTGGTTATTGTAAAGTTGTGGGTCACAATAGGCGTAACTGCCCTAATCGAAGGCAGGACCATTGATGTATGAGCTTGTTTTTAAAATATTTACTGCAATTTCATTAAATAATAAACAAGCAAAATCAAAGATAAGTAGTGTCCAGTGTCCTGCATAATACATGAGACTAAAATAATGTCTGATATAGTCGAGCATCATTAGGCGTAGAACATAAAATAAAGATACAATTAAAGTCCACAATACATCAACAAAAAACAGAAGTCAGTCATGCTGTCGGTGGTCTTCGTGGTATCCTCCACAACGGCTCATGTTATGCTCGTACGGTGACAGATGACATCTAAACCGTGCTCCCCTAATCGGATTTCTCCGAACGATGTGCTCAGGGTCATCGTCACCATGTTCACCGTTGTCTTCATCTTCCATAGCTGCCAATATATCATCCGTTGAATACGATGCGAAACTGGGTGAATGTAGTAAGGCAGCTGAATGTGATGTAGGAGTGGCCATACCTGGATCCTCATCTGACGTCGGACCACTAGGCCTATAACAATCCGCAAATGTATCTGGTCCGGCATCGAACTGGAACCCAGCTGAACTAGGTCCAGCTGAACTTGGCCCAGCTGAACTGGGCCCAGCGGATGGTGGGACAGCAGAACTAGGCCCAGCTGCAAACATCGGACATGGATATACGAATCCGGTCTGAGGCATCGACGGTGCAGACAACCAGGGGGGGTACTGGGACCCAGGAACTTGCTGTGGAGGCCACCAATACTGCTGAGATAGGCCCGCCGGGTATCCCGGTGCGAAGAACATGCCAGCAGGACGTGGAGGAAGAGGCGGTACAAGCACAGGTGTGTCAGCAACTGCCGGAGTAGCATGGTGTAGGGGTAACCCCTCATGACGCGCACGACGTGATCTCCGAACAACTGCAGGCGGTGCTTCGACTTGACGAACCACTGGTGGAGGTGCAGCATCTCCAGGATCCGTTAGCCTGTCTAAATCATCGCATGCGGAGAGCATGCGAATTGCCTCCTGTAAAATCTGCCTCATGTCAAATGCACCCTGTGACTCAGGTGAAAGCATGTGCACAACTGTCTCGCATCTATCCGTCTGTCCATAGGGTTGTATTAGTGAATGCAAATTCTATATTATTTGGTAAAATAGAGCATAATATATAAACCACGTACCACATGTGCATTTACCGCGGCTCTGCGTGTCATCCACCGTCGTGTGACAGAGTAATACCACTGCATGTATTCACTGTTCACGGAAAGGTAACCGTCTCTTCGCATGGGGTGAAGGTTCTGCAGCACACTGGAATCTCTTTCTGCCCATTGGACAATGAAGAATGCGTGTCGCTCAGTCCAATCAACTTCCGTCTTCCCTGTTATACTGATGGTCAGCAGCTCACTACAATTAATTGGGTCCTCTGGAATGGGCTGATCAAACCCAAACTGGCGTAGTACTCTATCCGGCTGCTGGTAGACAACAAGCTCATAACATATAAGCGGACAAACCGCCAACCATCTTCGAGCCATGTCAACATCCGGTGGATGGACAATGTCTACAACGTCGTATGGCCTCCACCGAATGTGTCTCCGGCGCATGACATCAATATGATGTCGATATCTGCGAATGTTTGTATACACGGTTACACGTGTATCGTAAACATTAAACCTGAAACATCAAAATTACACCATTAGGAACATATAGTCCGAAGCAAAACAAACAATATAATACTAACATTTAAAAAACAATACCTATGGCCATAGATCTCGCGGTCTAACTGATCCTGATCTTCGACAGTGGGAAGGTTAGGAGAGATAGTGGGGAATCGCGTCCACACCCACAACTGCAACAACAAAACACATCCACCCATCTCACGACGTGATGCACGGGTAGCTCTGCACAACTCCCTATATAATGATGCAAGAACCGCAGAGCCCCAACTAAATGTACCCGTGCGTTCGAAATCATCCAAAAACAACAAGTAGCGAGCCGGCACAAAGCTCGAAGCGGTGTCTACAAACAACATACCGCCTAAGATGCGCAATATCAATGCACGAGTGTATCTTCGGCGGCCTACTTCTGTGCCAGCGTGGACCGCATAATCACCAAACTGCTCCCGTAAAAAGTTAAGGCCCAACAAACCGCCGTGCAATTCCCGACCAGCAGCCGGCTCAACCCCTAACAAATCACCAATAATAGCCCGGAAGTTATGTCGTCCGTGACGCCCAGAAACAACATGACCATCAGTCGGCAACCCGAGTAAATGATGTACATCCTCTAGGGTGATTGTCACCTCACCCATCGTCATATGGAACGTACGTGTCTCCGGCCGCCATCGCTCGACAAGCGCTGACACAAGGTGGTGATCGATCTGAACAAAATAATTAACACAACAGTAAGCGGCATGCTTAACATTAGCATTGAACTTAACATAACACTGAATATCCTTACCTCGTGATTGCGCAGACGCGAAACGTGATAAAAACCTGCCTGTCTTAGCCACGGCTGAATCTCCTCAGGTATACCCCGATAATCGTGTGTTGCGGCATGCCTAACATTAATAACACGATCCCGCATGGTCGGATCACCCTGAGAATTCCACACGTAAGTAGATACATGTTTCTCCTGTAGTGTAAGGAGACTTCGTATGGATGGACCAGGCTCGATGACGCTCAATGCAGACTCAGGCGATGGTGTCGGTGGAACATGTTCATCGTGATCCATTACTCTAAATCGAAATTTTTGTCACGAAAATTTAATACTTTACTACATTAAAAAATTAAAACATATACTTATTTGATAAATTATAAAATCACGTGTCGATCAATTACGCAAAACCAACATGAACTTTACTCTTAACAACTGATTACTTAATTATTAATTTGGGTCCTCACTAAGTTTACGTTTGTTAATTTTAACCACAAATAATATTCTAATTTATTTTTTTATTAAGGCAAAGGTTAATAAATAACTTTGGATTATTGATTAAGGAACTAATTTTTTATATTAAAATATGTAAAATTATACTGTCTGTTTATGATTTATTTTACTCTTTTATTATTTTCATAATAAAGATTTAATATTAAAAGAAAAGGGAAAGGCATGAAAACCTCGTAACGCGAGAGAGTGAGGCAAAAGGGGTTTTTAGGTTTGGCGGATGAGTGCTGAGAAAGGTAAACTCAGCCTTTCTTTCTTTCATCGCACTATTCCTTTATTCTCCATCACTATCATTGCTATCATTCATCTCATCACCCCTTTTTCTATATTTAAAATCTTTTATTCTACTACGGGAAAGTTTTATGAAAGAGAAATTTTATGAAAGAGAAATGATAATTTTTATTTATGCTTTTATAAATTAATAAAAAATTATTTATCTGTAATAATTACAAGTATTTGATTTTTGTAACATTATTATAATTATTTGATTAATATTATAAAGGAAATTAGTACAAATTAATTAATTCGTACAAAATTTTCATTTAATTAGTTAAAGTCATTGTTTACGTAGATTTAATATGTTCATTATACTTTGGTATTTATACTACTTACTCAATGCGTCCCTAAAATATTTATAATACTTCAACCAATATTGTGCTATAATTTTAATTACATTTAAGTTATTCAATATGTCCCTAAAATATTTAATTGAACCTGTACAGATAATTTTTCTAAAACATAATCAAGGATAATTAGATAATTTAATTAAACCTAATTAAAAATAGTAGATAACTTTCATTAAAAAATATCAAATAATTCAGAAACTTTAATTTTATTATTAATAGCGTATATATATACGATAAGTTATTTAACTTTTTATCATAAAATTCATCATCTAACCTAATGTTTTAAATTATCATCTAACCTAATGTTTTAAATCATCTAACCTAAATATCATTTAATAAACAAAACTATATAAAAAAAATATATTAAACAATTAAATACAAATAAATTGAAATATGACACAAAATAAAAATTAACTAACCAGCTTTTTGTATGGAAGTGGACTTGAGTTATATTGAGGAAGATAAGTGAGTGAGAGTGAGGGAAGAATGAAAGTGATAGGAAGAGGGTGGGGTAAGGAGACAGAGGGGGGGGGGGTATTTATAGTGGGCCAGCTGGGTTATAATCCGCTGGACCCACTCACGAAATATGCAGGGTGCAGCCACGTGGAGCCCAAAGTCGCCCAGCCCGCCAGCGAATTCCAGCCATGGTGTCTGCCACGTGGAGCCGAAGCCGCCCAATGCTCCAGCGAATTCCAGACCACGCTGTCCTCCTCAGCGATTTCCCTACAGCAGCTGCCCACCCAGCCCAGCCAATAAAATGGCGCCATGTTGCAAGCAAAATTCGCCATGTATGCCTGCGAATTATGGCATGTGGCATCCCGGCAATTTTGTTGGCAGGTGTGGCATTTAGGAAATTAATTTGGTCAACTGTGGCAGTTTGGAATTTGTCTCTGAAATTTACGTGAGACCCATACAATTTTTTTCCTTATTTTTCTCCTCCTTCCTTAACCAAACACATCCTAAGTAAGGCCCTAGTTGGACTAAGGTACCATTTGTCGGGAACCCTTCATCCCCACCATTGAATGTAAGCTACCCCCCCCTTCTATCTGGCTCTAAGGTAATTTCCCAACGTTGCCACACATCGTTCATGAGTAGCCTTGATAGTATGCACGCACTACAAATTGGAAGGTGACAATACGAACATAAAATTAATGGTAATATTGTTATCTTAAACTATGCTAGAGTATTATATAGTTGACCCTAATTACCATGTTTTTAAATAATCTATGATTAAAACGGTTACACCAATAACATAACCCCGAAAAATCTAGCGACCAGTTCTAGTTGCCGGTGCGTGGTATCAATTTTGATGATGGTTTAACCATAAGCCTGCCCAATAGTACCACTTATGAATCTGTGATCAAATCATCTTCCGTTACAATATCATATCCCTTAAACGTGTTTTGTTTTGGATGGGTTCAAGGATCAACATATTAATTTATAAATATTTTATGCATGTATTAAAATAAATATTTATTTATATAACTAAAATTTATAATAAATAAATATTTTTAATATATAAATTATATTTGAAATTTATGATAAAAAAAATTAAAATTCAAGTTTTTTGTTGTGAAATTCAAAATATTAAAAATAATGGATTGAAAGAGATAACAAGCTAAGAAAAATCCTTAAAATCACTCTTGTTGAAGTAAAACTCCTAAAAATATTATCATTTAATAATAACTAGTAAAAAAAGCTATTGTTTAAGATAATTGTATGTACCCTTGCTTCATAAAAGTACCATGATCTAAACTACTTCATGCCCATATTTGTCATTTACATTTATCAACCACTTCAATAGACAACTTTACCAAGCCTATAATTTAATAAACTACTTCATGTCCATATTGTGAGACTAAAGATTGTGCTGCGTATGATTTTATTAGCGTTCTCCAATAACTTACACAATAAATTTTTTCCTTTTTAATTCCTTAACCAATATCTTAAAAGCACTAATAACAAAATCCAATTTAATAAACTAGCTTAATAACTTTCAACTACAAACTTTTAATAACTTTTCAGCTATTTTTACTTGAACATAATCTTGAACCCCAGTTTCCAAGCTTAGAATAATAATAGATTGCAGTAAAGAGATTTTTTTTTCCGAATGAACAAAGGGGGCTAAACTCAAAATGCTTTTGAGATTAAGTGTGAATTTGAATTGGTAATGGAATTAAACTCTTCATGATTTTTGGAAGTAATAAATAGATAAAATCACCAAAAAAGCAACTATTTATTACTTTCAAAAATCTTAGTGAATTCCACTAACCAGCAATCCAAACACAAACTAATATTGCAAAGCAAGGAGTCCTGGAAGAATACACACGAGGAACCACCACATTTTTTTTATCTACTAGCAGACTTCAATACCATATATAACCAAGACAATAGAATGAAAAAACAAAAGATAGTAAAACTAAACGATAGTTCGGACTTTGGTGTAACCGGATTTCACGTTACTAAGAAATTTATAAATACTTAAATAGGTAGGTATCTTAGATAGATGGTCAAATTGAGATATTGCACTAGATAGCATAACATCTGAAATGCCACAGGAGTGACATGATATTGATAAATTATTTTTTAACAACCATAAGTACGTAATCTTCGGCTGCGCATATGATCCTATACACACATTTATTTATGTACAAAAAATATATTAACAACTTGATCATATTGAAGAACAATAGAACACATCATGATCAACAAATAATTTAAGGAACAAAGGAGAAAACAAACAGTCCAAGAATCTCTCGTACTTCCTTATATACTTGAATCACTCTTTCTTTTTGACGAAATAAATGCAGGAGAATGTCCCGTAGGGCGGGATATTAGCAGAGAGATGCCATCATTTGTTAACCTGAAAAGTTTCCATGCTAAGCTAACTAATGTCTAAGCAATTTACTCATGAATTTCAAATTCTGAAATAATTCTAACAATGACAAGTAGATGGTAACATATGGCATGGGAAATTTTGGAGCAACATCAAATATTTTCATCCAAGATTACATTTACAAGTTTCATATGATCAAATTTTGTTGGGTGACATCTTTAAAAAAAGAAGAGAATACTAATCTATATCCTTAGGATATAAGCTAAGGTTTCAAAAATGATTTTTTTTATATGAATGAGTAATATTTATTATTATCAATGCTCCCCACCTTGATTTAATAAAAAATAGTTATTGATTTTTTAAGCAATGCTTCAAGGGTATTTGTGAGCAAAAACCAAGATAAAAAGGACAGAAAATCAGACTGTTAGCCAAGGAAGAACAAAAAAATCATTCTAGTTGTCTGCAGTTGTCGAAAAAAATCATTCTAGATGTCAGGTAGAGGCCTAAGAATGATACAGTAAGAGAAGGGAAACGACACAAGTAAAACATACAATGAAATCCCACATTTTCAAGATGAACAACAGTCTACAATTGTTTATGTTTTCTTAAATTTTCCTCCAACAATTTTGTATGATTATTTGCTATGTGGCTTCCTCATTTTAGTGCAAAGTGTCTAGATTAGGATTTGGTCACTAGAATCTAGATAGATAGATAATGTCTTTTCATTAAGATTCAATGTTATCTAAGCTATGATTGTTCGTAAATGAACAAGTCTCTGAATAATAATAAAATCTTACATTGTTCTCCAAATCCGACTCTGTAAGTGGGCTACGGTCCTTGGAATCAGACTCTTGTTCAAGCTCCCTGAATGAGAGATGTAACCATCATAAAATCAGATATACCAAAATCAAACTACACAAAATTTGATATAATAATATTGGTCAAATGAATAACAATAACAAGTATTAAAAATGGACTATCAACTACCTTTCAGTTATGATCATTTGTTGTTGTTTAGACAAAGTTGTGCTCAAATCAGAAGCAGCAGACTCAGAAACTTCAGGCCTTGTGGTTTCATGTTCACCCATTCCCTGCAAAAGGGTTTTGCCTCAATTCCATTGCCATGTGAGTTAAGATATTAAAACACAATATGCCTCAACAGAAAAAACTCACAGCAGAAGGATCTTTCATCCATCCGGGAAATTTATCCGAAATAAGGCTGACATACTGCTCCATTGCAACCTCTGGATTCATGTTCCCCAGTTTTTGCCAAGCATTCCTTGCACAACGGAAGCAGTACTGTCGATCACTCATAGAAAGCAGCTCTCAAACCTGTTATTATAACTAGCAATCAAGCTATGCCGTGTAACTTGTACAACACGGCCCCACGGGTTGTTTACATTGATTTACCAAGTTAGAGCGTTTGACAAAGTTTTTCTTTCCCTATTGAATAATAATACCCGTGTCTTCTATATTTAAATTGATGGAAGAGGATGGAATGAAAATTTTGTTCCATTCCATTGTAGCATATCCAAACAAATGGAATTGAAGCTTTTATTAATTATTTTATTATATTTCATTCTATCTCATCTCTTTCCATTGATTCCAATATTAGCATGACTAAGACAGTCTTATCATTCACTTTAATGATTGGTTTCTTATCTGTCCATTTTTCATGTATATATGTCTTGATGGAATACCCAACCAAATGCATGAGAATTACTAGGTAACTATATTTGCTGACAACATCGCAGCCTAAGGGTATGTTTGTTTACACGTTGCAACCAATTTTCACTCTTTCCAATGAATGAAATGCATAAGTAACAAAGTTGTGTCTATTGCGTTTTATGCCTAGGGATGATGCAAAGTCCATTGGAAACGTTTAAACAAACATACACCAAGTGCAATTATGGAATTATGTACACAGAACTGGGTTGTGTTTCTTGTCTTTTGGGGGAGTGATTGAAACCTATTCTCTACCCATCAATAAGAATTTCCATCTTTTATGTGCCTGAACAAATTTTGGCAGTGATGGGTTCAATTTTCCACATTCACAGATTATTAATAAGGGGATTTGAATCTCCATGTTCCCATCTTATAAATAACGTTGTAGTAGAGATTAAAAGAAAACTTCAATTAATAAAATAAAGAGAGACAATGCTACACCCTATCAGGTAACTTCTAAGCATTAGAAAGAATTAGTCGTCTCTTGCCATCAATTCAGAAATATCTTGGTGCATAAAAAAAAATCATCACACACATACACAAACAAAAGGGGTCTAGTTCAGTTGGTTGAACAAAGTGTATATTATAAATCCTTTAGTACCGTCTTCAGTTCCTACTGATAGAAAAAAAAAAACACCCCCCCGGCACACAGAGACTTCTTTCCAATATAAAAGTGAATTCTATAGCTAATCACGGCAAGTCAAAAGATTGTATCTCTATCCAACAATGCCCTGTCTATCACGTTATGTAAAAATCTTGAGAGGATAAAAATTCAAATCCTAATATCCTAATAGTAATAATTGCTTCAAAACAAAACCAAGCTAGTAGAGTAAAAAACAAGGCAATGCAAAGTTAGGCAATTCAACAAATTAAACAAGGCATGAGACAGCAAACATAACACGAAGCATTAATTGATACCAAAAAATGTAGTTACGTAAGTTTAAAATTGATACCACTTGGCACGTGCGGCGAGCTTGAGAGCCATTGGTTGAGGTTCACGGCATGGCCCTTCGGTGGCAACCTTGTGAAGCCCATACAACTCCCTTCTCAAATTGCTTCCAGCACCCCACAATCGATTTTCCTCGCCACTAACAAATTCCGTAGCCGCCATAAACTCTTTCTCCAATTCGCTCCTCTCAATCCCTTCCCAATCATCATCATCATCATCATCGAAGTTCTCTTTTACGCCGCTATATGCAACAGAAGCTTCAATTTCCGTTGAAGGTTCTACGCTGATTTCTTCAACGCTTTCCACGTTCCTTTTCTCCGCAGAATCATCCAACTCTTGTGTTCCTTCATTGCCCTCAGTGATTTCCTCTTTAACATTGGAACCGGATTCTACCGTAGTAGCCTCTTCTATCTTGTCTGCGGTTCCTACACACGTGTCCGCTTGAACCGGACTAATTATACCAACAGTGACCTCGGAATGAACCGGCTGAACCGGAACCGGTTCGACCACAGCCTCTTCTATCTTGCGTTGCGGTTCGACTGTAATCTCTTCTCTATTACATTCTGTTTCTACGCTACTCTTGCTTTGAGCGGGGTGAACCGTGAACCGATTCCCACAAGGACGAACCGGTTTGACGGCAGCCTTTTTTTCTATATTGTGTTCGGTTCCTACAGCACACGTGGCAAATTCCTCCTGAACCGGACTAACGAAACCGACCTTGCTCTTGGCTCGAGCGGGCTGAACCGTGAAGCGTTGTTCCGCATGAGAAACCGGACGATCCGGTTCGCGGTGGACGACGTGACGTTTTGGTGCGGCGTGAGTGTCGTTCATGGCCTCAACGAGCTTTAAGACGATGAAGGTGAGAAGAAGCGCCAGGGACGCCGTGACAAAAAAATCATCCACCACCGTTAGAAGCTCCATAACACAATTTTTAGTGGAAAAAATAAATATCACAAAACTCTGAACAGTTTGGTGAGTAAGGGTTTTAAGTAAAAGGATTAGCTTTAGGGATTAATAAATGGTGGTTGTTTTGGAGAAGAGAAAATTAATGAGAAATGATAAGAAGGAAGGAGCAATAAAAGAGGAAGGGATAATCTGTGCAACAGAGCAAAGCATATTCTGCGGTTATTTTACTTTATGCTTTGGCTACCCATTATTCCAATACAACAACAATCTCTATTTTTTTATTTTTTTATATAACATTTTCGAATTTGTAACTTTTTTGATTTGGGAAGGGTGGAGTGAGTGGGTCCAATTGTTGCGGAGACAACGGGGAAGGGGTCACCGACGTGTGTGACAGAAAAGCGCAAAAGGGCGTATATCCGTGACCACGTCGATTATGCTGATTCATCTCTAGCTGCCACGATCATCATCGTTATCCATGCGCCTCTATCTTATTCATCACGTTTCATTGATTTTACTCAATTTTTTTGTGTCAAAATCAAAAAAGTAGTTTTTCAATTAAACATCTTATTTTTTAAGGCTTAAATAATCTAATTCCAATGAAGTAAGGTACTTTTTTATTTTAGTCTTTTAAAATTTTATTTTTGTTTTAATTCTTTAATTTAAATTTATTTTTTTATAATTTTTATTATTAAGTAACCACGTTAAATGATGATAAATATTGATAATCTATTGTTTATCGTATCATTAAGAGATATTTATGTATAATTCATTTTATAAATTATATTTTTTAAATCTCATCTAGTCTAACATAAGACAATCAAAATCTCGAGACCAAGATTATTTAAGCATATTTTTAACTACAATAAATTAATTCTGTCACTGTTACGCAAACATGGCATTCTCTACCACAAAACACCATAAAAAGAAAAACAACGAGATTTAAAGTGCTCATGTGCTCATTATTATCAACATTTTCATATCTTTTTATCAGTTAATACAGTAGCTTATTGTATTGCTAGTTAACATATTTAGGTAGTGTTTTATTTAATTACACTTGCATATATTTGAGATTTGAGATGAAAGTTTTAAAAATTAGTGTAAATCTCATTATTTTACATTCTATTATAATTCAAATATTTAATTTTTTTTTTCATCTCAATTCACTTTAACGCCTTTTTCATTTTTTTAAACCAAACGGATTCAAATCTCAATTTTAAAACACTCGGTCTAATTTGCCAGCTAAATAAAAAGGCTAATGCTAAAATTTGAACTGCAGCAAATAATCACGGTACGATAGTTTACATGGATATAGTTCATTAAACAAATCCCGATCCTCCTCCTTTGATCGTACTTCAAATCTTACTAAGCTCAAAACTACAAAGCAACCACGCTATCCACAAAACAAAAAGCTTGGACTATTTACCCATTGACTTTTCAAAATTTGGGAGATTGAAATAGCATTTTGAATTACCCTCAAGTTAGCTCGATTAAGCTGCCGGACATAAATTGGGAGTCTACAACAATGGCTCAATATTAGTTTAATAGCAAATTTAAACAACAATGGCACAAGGCGATTGGGGTGCTGTTGTGTTAGTAGCATCACTGTAGCTAAAAAAGCCTGCCCAGTGAGAGGTTTCTGTTTAATTGCACTAATTTCCAATTTTACCAAGTGACTATACAAAATACACACAATGGAACCAAAAACTAGGCAAACCTCTCACAAGGCGATCACAAATAAAGGAGAAAAATCAAATTCAACAGGTAAACTATCCAGGGTTGTATGAAGTGGAAGTCAAAACAGCCGATTTCAACTTGAGGAAACCTTTCCATTTCTGTCGGCAAGCATTAGAAGATAATAACTTAACAAGCTCGGCAACAACATTAAAAAACCCAGATCACCTAGGTACTTTGCTTAACCTCGGTTAAACTGGGGCATCCGAATGAATTCTCTCGTACAAGCGATGTATGAGTGGAGATTTAGACATCTGGGGTTCCCTCTCCAGTACTGCAATCACATCCTTGACAGAGATGCTTCGAGCTACCCTAGTTTGAGGTGCCATGGCATGGCTCCTCCCAAGTTTTCTAGCCACTGTTGGAGGAATCAAAAGAGCAAAACAGCAATGATAAGTGGCACAAACCGATAATAAAAAAAAGCACCAATTTACTTGATTCAAACCAACAGCCAACATAGCATCTCTGCAACATAACGTTACTTGAAGCCATTAATCATTTAGTTTCAAGACAATGGCAAGGCCGGGGAATCTGAAGCATAATACTCGCTTCAGCCCAAAGAAATGGAAAGAGTAGGATACTGTACAATCTCTAGATATTTAATAAAACATTTTCAACTAAAAGTATAGAATATCACGCACAACATATGCACTAGTGACTAGTTTTTTATTCTATATGATTGAGTTTTCTGACAATGACATAGTCCACTTCCTTCTATTCTATCTTAATTTGTTTTATCCACATATATTAAGAAACAGCATTTGGATCGTGAATAACTAAAATTGATTTCTATCTTGCAATCGAATAATTTTACAATGTAAATAACAGAAAAACAGCTTAAAAAACCTCACCTGAACTTGCTATAAAAGTAGATGAACCTTTTTTCTCCCCTTCTTGATTTTCCTTTGTACTTCTTCCAGATGTTGATAAAGATTTACGGTTCACATCTTTAGCTGGTTGAGAACCAGATGACACGTCCACCCCCCCCTTCGCGTTTCTGCTTGGCTTGCTCAACCATAAGTTGCCACTTTGACAGCATGTCATCTCCCCCATAAGCAGCACGAGCAGCAACATTTGCAGCATTTGTCCTCATCTTCTCATCCTCTTCCTTGTTCACCTGCAGCGTATAATAAATCACAGAATGAATTTCAAATGTTGACAAAGGTGAAGTATCCGAATGAGATATAAATACCTTTATTGATTTACCACGGCCGTCATCCTTCTCCTTGTCACCATCAAGTCCAGTATTGCTGTCAACCTATAAATGATATGCACACAAGTTACAAATGAAAATATACGCAAAGACATGCATGGGTGGGACATGTGTATGAACAAGGTTTTTATGTAATCAGTAACTCAACAAAATTTCAATACTTGGAACTCACATCATTTAGATTCCTAATCTTCTCTGCTTCTGCCTGTTTTTTATCCCACTCTTCCCTTACTTTCCTATTTATTGTCATGATTTGCTGCCGAACATCTGAAGTGACAACAGTCCGATGTCTTGTTTTCTCAAAATCAACCCTCTAGTAGAAAAATTCTTGTAAGTACAAAATTTTATAAAATTATGAAAAAGCAAGAGCACCTAGAAAAATCGACTGACCTGTTTTGATATTCTAATCAGGTTACTTATCAGCCCACGCATCCTTTCCTCCACACACTGAACATTTACTCAGTCATAAGATTACATGTAAACCAACTGCAATGATAAGTGAAAAATTGCTTGAATCTCACCAGTGACAAGCATTTCTCCACATCATTGCTCATACCCTTCAAGCCACACTTGGCCACTGCCAGAGTAACATAAAGAAGCCATAAGGTTTTGTATGTCTAGCACATATCTAGATCAGCTCAAAAGGAAAGAACTAAAACAGATGGACAGAGGTATGACACAAATAGGACACTGACTGATGTCAATCAATTTTTTTTGCAATGGAGCTTTCTGCAAGATCAGCCTTTCCTCTTCTTCTTGTACAGCCTTTCGAGAAGCTTCTGACACTCGACTATCCTCTTTGGGACCTGAAAATAACTGCTCTTCCTCTTCCTGTAAAAAGAAAGAAATATTAGAAATGACTCCCAGATTCTGAGGTAGGGAGTAAACATTCCCTACTTATTGAAACTATCTGATTTAGTTGAACATTGACAGTATCATACCCTCAGGTCAACTCCACTAACAGCAGTGACATCATTAAGTTGTTCAATGCTTTGTTCTACAGATCCCCCAGAAGTTTTTTGTTTTTTACTGTAGGGTAAAGGAACATTATGTATATATAGAAATGAGTTGAGATTAAGAAATTAACCCATAAAATAAGTTATTCATGATCCAGTAGAGTAAGACATGTCTCACTTTGCAGGAGGAGGTGAGGAACCAAGTACTTCATGTGGTTTCTTTTGGGCAGCAGCAGGCTTTTTAAGAGATGTCCTCGCACCAATTCCAGAAGCATTTGATGGGATCTGAGAGCTTAGCTGATCAATTTCGGAAGTGGGGCAAAGGAAATTAGGCATCAACAAATTTGAAGATATATTTATAAAGATGGGGCATACTCAGTATAATTAATATTTTGGTCAACAACATCAACATCAACAGCACTCTTGACTCAAGTTAATTGCGGTCGGTGGTAGATGAACCCAATGATAAATACGAGGGAGTTGAAAAAAAAAGGGGGCGGGGGGGAGGGGGAGAAAAAAGGGGAAATAAGACAAAAGAAAAGAAAATAAGATAAAAGAAAAGAAGGGTGAAAGAAGGAGGGAAAAAATGAAGAGGGAAAGAACTATAAAGGGACCATGTGGAATATAGAGATAATAACAAGTCTAATCATTCACCAAGCTTATAGTTTTTCTCCATTTCGCCCTAAGACACGCCTTCTACCAATCTATATCTCACTCCATTAAGTCTTATTTAATTACCTTTCCCCATGTAAGTTTCAGTCTACCTCTACCTCAATTTGTGATGAGATCTTGGTAACAAACTTTTGTTCTTACGGGAGCATCCATTGGCCGTCTCATTACATACCCAAACCAACTCAACTTATGCTCCCTCATCTTTTCTACCTTTCGTCGAATATCTTCATTTCTTATATTATCCATATTCGTATAACCACACATCCACCTTAACATCCTCATTTCTGTTACCCCTATTTTATGCTCATGTTGTCTATGGACTGATCAACATACAGCTCCATATAACATTCTAGGTCTTACAGTTGTTCTATAGAATTTTCCTTTTAGCTTAAGGGGAATTTTGCGGTCAAACAAAAACTCAGATGCACTCCGCCATTTCATCTACCCTGCTTTGATTCTATGATTTACATCCTCTCATCAATCTTTCCACATTTTTGCAAAATTGATTCTAAATATCTAAAAGCATATTTCTTGGATACCTCTTGACCAAGTAGATGCACGGGGTCTTGATCACCATCTCTTACTAACGAAAACTCAGACTTCATATATTTAGTCTTGCTCTGACTTATCGTGAATCCTTTAGATTCCAAAGTGTTTCTCCATAATTCAAGTTTCCTATTAACACCGTCTTGGGTCTCATCAATAAGTACAATATCATTTGCAAAAAATATACACCATGGCACTTCCTCTTGAATATCTTTTGATAGTTAATTCATCACTAAGGCAAAGAGATAAGGACTAAGAGTTGAACCTTGGTGTATACCTACCTTGATGTTCCATTATAAGCTTTCACACATGTGATAGCCCCATCATACATATCCATGATTGCATTAACATACTTTGATACTTTTTTCTTCTCAAGAGTCCACCACAAAACTTTTCTTGGAACCCTATCGTATGTTTTCTCAAGATCTATGAACACCATATGTAAGTTTTTCTTCTTTTCTCGATACCTTTCCATTAATTGTAGCATCAAGAAAATAGCTTTCATGGTACATCTTCCTGGAATAAATCCAAATTGATTTACAGAAACCTTGGTCTCTCTCCTCAAGCAATGTTCAATATTTCTCTCCCACAACTTCATACTATGACTCATGAGCTTAATGCCTCTATAGTTAGAACAATTCTGAATATCTCCATTATTTTTGTAAATAGGCACAAACATACTTTTTCTACAAATATCAGACTTCTTATTTGTTTGAAGAATCTTGTTGAAAAGATTGGTCAACCATATTATTGTCACATCTCTCAGGCCTCTCCGCACTTCAATAGAGACGTTATCAGGTCCTAAACTTATTATTCTTCATCCTCTTCAAAGCCTCCTTAACTTCATGTGTATTAATTTTGCGCATAAATCTTCTATTCAAATCATCATAAACGTCCTCCAAGTCCACCTCACTTTTATCGTCATCCTCATTAAAAAGTTTGTTAGAGTAGTTTAATCATCTTTCATTTACATCTTCATCTCCTACCAAAAGTTTTTTTATTTTCATCCTTGATGCATCTAACTTGGGTGAGATCTTTACTCTTCTTATCCCTCATTTTTGCAAGTTTGTATATACCTTTTTCACCATCCTTGCTCTCAAGATTTTTATACAAATCGTTAAAAACCTTGCATCTAGCTTCTTACACTGTCTTCTTTGCATTTTTTTTTCACTACTCTAAACTTTTCCAAGTTTTCATCATTGAGACTTTTATGCAAAGATCTAAAACATTCTTTCTTCTGTTTAATTGCCTCTTACACCTCTCAATTCCACTATCATGTTTCCTTTGTAAGAACTATGTTTCCTTTGCTTTCTCCCAGCATGTCATCTTATTCCATATTTCATTTGCTTCTCCAATAGGCTCTCACGGTCTTTCACGCAACATGTTTTTCTTTGAACTCTATTTGTTTTTCATCTTTTAGCTTCCACCATCTTATCCTTGGGTTTTGAGCTCTCTTCCTCATATTAAATACTTTGTTGAATCGAACCTCTAGAACTATCATCTTATGTTGCGTAGCAACACATTCTCCAGAGCAGACCTTGCAGTCGATACAAGAATCTCTATTTTCTCTTCTAGTCATAAAGAAATCAATTTGACTATGATTTTGGCCACTATGATAAGTGATAAAATGAGACTTCTTTTTCCTGTAAAATGTGTTCGCTAGCATCAAATCATAGGCTAGTGCAACGTTCAAGATATCTTCTCCAATCTCATTTCTCGCCCCATAACCAAAACCTCCATGAATTCTATCAAAACTTTCACTGCATTTACCAACATGACCATTTAGATCTCCTGGTAGGAAAATCTTCTCTCGTGGTATCCTCTCAAAAGTTCCTCCAAGTCTTCCCAAAATTAGTTCTTTTCATTTGATTGCAGTCCAACTTGGGATGCATACACACTAAGGATATTTAAAATTAAATCACCCACTACAAGCTTAATCATCATAATCCTGTCACCTTTCCTTTTGATGTCTACGACTTTATCTCTGAAACTTCTATCGATCATAATTCCAACCCCATTTCGACTCTTGGCTATATCTGTATACCACAACTTGAAACCAATGTCATCCACTTCCTTAGCCTTTTCTCCAACCCACTTAATTTCTTGCAAGCAAACAATATTCACTTTACTCCTGGCAAAAACATTTGCTAACTCCCTCGGTTTACCTGTTAATGTTCCTATGTTCCAGCTTCCCAATTGCATCCTTAACCACTGGGCGGTGTTTGCCCACCACGCTTGCCCATTTGCGTGTTGGGACTCTTGCCTACTTGTCACCAAATCCGGGTGAAGACCTGGTGCCTTGCCTTGCGACAAAGACCCTAGCTCACTTATTACTACATCCCGGGACTGATGTAGCGCCTTGCCTTTTGGCAACCTCCCTAGCCCATTTTTCGGTACATTCGGGGCCCAATGTAATGTGTTGCTATGAAAGGTACCCAAACGAAATATCATAAAGGTTCATCTCATAAAAATAGCTGTTTTTTTACTGTCGATTTGCAACACCTAACACCAATCCTACTCCTTCATCTCATAATATTTTGGTATTTTAAAAAAATGCATTGAAAAAGCAAGATGAGTTAGGATTTCCTAATAGTAGATTCTATTAAAAAACTAAAGTCGGAGCCCAAGGACATGAAATAAAAAACAAGCACAACATTATATCCTTGTCATTCTCCATTGAAGTTTTCCATACATTTGTGCTGCACCTATATGTCGAGGTGAGCAATTTTGCAAACAATAGGTTAAAGAGTCAAATCTCAATGCTAGTAAAATATGAGCTAAGCATGAGCCACTTAGTGCTCAACTCATTTGCTAATGAACTGACATAACATACACATCTTTAGAATGTATACATTTATCACATAAATTATTTGTCATGAACCCAACTATCCCAAAAGCTTAAGTTGTTAGGTAAAATATATGAATGGTTTTATATCTAACATGCCTCCTCTTGTAAGGCCTTCCATGCTTGAAGTGTTAATAATGCCAACACACCATAACTTGAGCTAAAATTTAA
Source organism: Glycine latifolia (assembly GCA_013407115.1). Lineage (NCBI taxonomy): Eukaryota > Viridiplantae > Streptophyta > Magnoliopsida > Fabales > Fabaceae > Glycine > Glycine latifolia. The sequence continues at coordinate 8,785,290 of CM023954.1, forward strand.
CTTTTTATTTAAAAGATTACGAACACCAAGGATCAAACTCACGAACACTTGATCATACAGGATTTGATAAAATGTCATGAATCATCTATTTCAAAATAAATCACCAGGTGAAAGTACATAAATGATTTTCTAAAGTATATAATAATAGTTTTTGATCCATTGAGTGAGTTTTATACAATTTGGAACTCTTTATTTGGGTCATGAAATGTTGAGAGTTCACTTGGCTTAACCCAATTGAGCTCATTATGTGGTCTCAAGTCTAATGATTCTAACTAGAGCCAAGCATAAAACTAAAAAAAACTACGTATCCTATTGCTCAGAGGCTCCTCGCTATGCGAAGGTAAAAGGGCGGATATCGTACGCAGCCTTACCCATGCATATGTAAAAAGACTATTTTCGGATTCAAACCCATGACCAACAAGTCACCAATGCACAACTAGAGCCAAGCATGAGCCTGGAAAATTGGCTCACAAAATGAGTAAACTGAGAACTAGGATAAAAATGAATGAGCAGTGCATGAGATTGCCTTAGTCCAGTTTGAAATATTTACTCATTTTCAATCTTATGCTCACATACAGTGGAGCCTCCAAAAAATCACTTTTTAGTCTTGTCTTCCAAATAAGGAAAATGGCAAGAACATAAACCTAAAACCAAATGAACACCATCACCTATAGATGGAAAATTATAAAAAACACCCCTAGGATGGAACTAATGAAATTAACTAAGTTCCTAATAAATCTCAAAAATTAAGATCTGGTAATGATCAAAAGGAATATAAATCAGCCCCACAATTATAGTTAATTAAAACAGAGAAAACAAAAGCTAGGAAAAAAAGTTATCTTCGAAGTTGGCTTGCTTGGCACTGGTACATCCTGTGTCAAACTGTCTGTGTGTGTGTGTGTGTGTGTGTGTGTGTGTGTGTGTGTGTGTGTATTGCATTATCTGTGAGCTAGTTACAAGTAAAATACAGAATAATGATGATTTCGAGCAGGGTTCTTTTCATATTCATTAATTGTGGTTTATGAATTGGAGATTTTTAGTTTTCCCAGTTAAGGACACTACTATCCCACCTTGTTTCCAGTTTGGTTCTTGGTATTACATTTTTATGGGGATAAGTGGGGTGCATAAATTAGTGTGGAGGGATAAAATGTCTCTCTTCAGTTTTCATAACTTGGAAACTTTTTGCTTGATTATTATTGACAATCATGAATTTCAGAGTTGTTTTAATCAGTTCTTGCATGCTTTGTTCTACCTAAAAGTACAGTAAATAAGCTATCCCAAATAAAAGATGGCAAGTACTATCTATGCTTACTCAAAACTTAATTATGAAAGGGTTTTCAGAACTATTAGTGAAAAAGATTCTTTGTTAAACAATTTAACAAAAAATGAAATTTCCTGAAAACATATCTGAGATAACTAATGTTTCATATATACAGCATAAAATAGTACTAAAGGATGCATTATGCCCATGAGAATAAAAACACATTTTGCACTATCTATGCTTACTCAACTTAATTACAAAAATGTTTTCAGAACTGTTAGTTTAAAAGATTCTTTGCTACAAACAATTTGACAAAAATGAAATTTCCTGAAAACATATCTCGATGAGAGAATTAATGTTTTCATATATACATTCAACATAATATAGTACTAAATGATGCATTATGCCCATGCGAACAAAGACACATTTGGGCACTACTTGACCTGCAAAAATTTACCATTCTCTCTTAGACAAGATCACATACAATGGTCTCAAACTTACCGAGACACTGGGGTCTAGTTGGGTCATTACAGAAGGGGTAGCAGAACTTTGTGGCAGCAAGCCAGTAGATGTAGGAGGCATGCTTGGAGGTGCTTGACCTCTCAAAAACTCATCCTTTACAGTTCCTTGACTAGCACCACCCCGTTCAAGCTGAGCAGAATTAACAGAAGAATACCCATGCAATTTAGACAAATTAAGCCTATTTTGCTGCTCAGTAGACAAGTCACTAGGTTCCTTTTTGACATAAGAAACAGATGACATTAAGCCCAGATTTTGTTCTTTGTTTGTTGATGGTTGCCAAGCATTTTTAGTTTGTTGAGAGACTGTATTATTTACAGCAGGAGACACAGATCCACCTGGCAGTCTCTTGGGATCATTAAAAGAATTCTGCTGTTCAAGTTTTGGCATACCAATTACATTCAAACCATGTGTTGACCCACTTAAGTGATGGTTTGAACCAATACTTTGATGCGAAATTTGACTCATGTGTGAATCATGCGATTGTGATTTGATAGATGAAGTGGAACTACTGGTTGTCCCAGAAAAAGGGTTATAGTTACCACCACTATTTCCATATGCTGATGGGAAATGTAGATGTTGTTGCTGCTGCTTATTAAGCCCTTGTATGTGAACTGATGTTCTGTCTGTTTCTTGGCCAACGGTGTTGGAACTGGAAGATGTCAATTGGCTTGGTTGCAATCCATGAGATTCTAATTTAACATCTAGTTCCAGAGATTTTCTAGCATTGCTCTCCATAGTATGGCCAGCTGAAGAACCCATGCGACATTGGTCAATGGTGGCATTCATACTTCTCTGGTGCATCTGTGCTAAAGCATGGGGATCATTCAACTGCCTTGCACCTGAACCAACAGTTGGCATCCTCATAGGGTGCTGCTGCCCAGCAGATGCTTGATTGGGCCTTGTCTATAGTAGTATGAAAACATGAATCTTAGCATGACCATAACATCAGTACTACTCCAAATTCAAATATAAGCAAAAATTTGCATTGGGTGTTGGTTTTTAATATTGAGCAAATCTCAACTAATGATACTTCATTTAACAAGACCATCTCCAAAAAAAAACCCTTCATTGAATAGGGGTCTTAATTCCAATGATTCCTTATTCAACATCAAAATCAACAGCACCTTTAACCCAAGTTAATTGGGATTAGTGGTAAATGAACCCAATGATACATACGAGGAAATTGAAAAAAAAAAGGGAAGGGGGAGGGGAAGAAAAAGGGGAAATAAGACAAAAGAAAAGAAAATAAGATAAAAGAAAAGAAGGGTGAAAGAAAGAGGGGGGAAATGAAGAGGAAAAAAACAATGATTCCTTATTCTTGATATCAAATTCTAATGAAGGAAGTTTAGGAAAATAACTTATTTTTTTAAGGTCAAATGACATATTCTGTCTTTTATCTTTTAAAAAGTTCAATTTGATCCTTTATCTTTTTTTTTTGGTTCAATTTAGTCCTTTATCTTTTTAAAAGTTTATTTTGGTCATTTATCTAATTTTTTTCTTCAGTTTAATCCTTTGATCGATTTAAGATTGATGTCTTTAATCATTTAATAATGATATTTTTTTTTGTTAAAAATGAAGGGCAGGGGTAGGGGAGAAAACTGAACCAAAAAAGTTCATTTTTAAATGATTAACAACGTCAATCTTAAATAGATTGAAGGGCCAAACTGAACAAAAAAATAAGATAAAAGATGAAACTAAAACAAAAAAATACAAGATAAAGGACCAAATAAACTTAAAAAAAATAATGGACTAAACTGAACTAAAAAAATAAGATAAATGGTCAACTTGAACTATTTAAAAGATAAAGGACTAAACTGAACCAAAAAAATTAGATAAATGACCAAATAGGTCATTTAGCCTATTTTTTAATTGAGATTGGTGCAATGTTGTTAACCAACTTTCTTAGTTAGCGTGAAACAGTTTTTTTTGCTTATATTTAAATCTGGAGGGAGTATTTAAGTGGATCAATAAAAGCCATCCACAACACAAATCACGTCTCTTACTACCTGTGGTTGCACTTGCACCTTTGCTAATGCTAATCTAAGCATCTGATCCCCTACGATACCTTTCATAAGCCGCACAAAACTGTCTTTTGGTATCTCCTCTTTCTAGAACAAAAAACAATAAAATAATGAAACACAAAATTAGTAGCATACTAGCATGGAATATCTGGTTATAAGCTGGTCTCCTAGACTATCATCACAAAGACTAAAACTTAACACAGAAAGAGGGAGGGGGCTAAAGGACCTGATAGCAAGATTGGATTGGAAAACCCACCTTCAATTTAGCAAATAAAGTTTGAAGTTGCATGGCTCTGTCTTTGGCAAGTTGAGGAAGCAAGATGGGTAGCAACATGCCAAATGGTACTTGTTTACTAGTACTACGATTTCCTTGACTACTCGGCTGCTCAGCGACTGTAGCCTGTTGATTACTTATCTGCTGCAACTTTGCATACTGAGATTCACTGCTGGGGTTATGATTCTTTACTACCTCATTATTAAGGACTGGATCTTTTCCAGAATTCTGAATTCCGATAGCTTGAGAATTGTGGAGGGAAACTTGTGCAGCTGGTGCTTGGTGACATTCATCTTGAGATTGTTTCTGTGATAAATGAGGATTATTTATGTCCTGAGAAGCAACATGCTGTAGTTGTTCCGCAAGAGATCCGCGTTGCTTCAGCTCCACCTCAGATGAAGGTTGCTCTTGCTGTTGTGCAGTTTTAGATTCTTGCTTTTGACAGTCAGTTTGGCTGTCATGGTTAGAAGTAGGCCACTGTGATAAAGATTGACTTGATGTATTATTGCTTCCTTGAGACAACACTGCAGCAATGATAGCAGCATAAAGAATGAGCACTTGTCACTTGAGAAATCATAAAGCAAATATAAAAAATCACATGACCCAACACTGAATTAAATTTAGAACTAAAACTAATATTTTTCCTATAAAGGTTCAACTCCCACCAAGGTTGTTCGTTCAAGGGCTTCAGAGAAGAATTACTACTTCTTAGTCAATTATTTGGGGGAACAAAACCAGAAAGCTACATGCAGCTTTGTTTCAGAATCAGAGTGCTGCAGTTATTATTCAGAAGCAAATGATGGTAGTAGTCGCAACTTGCAAGAAACAAAGAGGGGACTATTATTTATATTACAATGGTCACACAATCAGCTCCTGAGGGTTGGTTGGTCTATGACTTATTATTGTTTGATCCAGGAGGTGCTAATGCCAACTCCAATAGCAAAGTGAGTTCCAAGGAATGGGACTCCTAGCCACCATACTTCTAGCAATGGGATCCAAGGGGGTTCTTTCAGAAGCTACCGGGCAATCACTCAAACCTCTAATGCCAACTCAAATAACAAAGAATTCAGAGGAATGGGACTCACGGTCACCATACTCCAAGCAATGGGATCCAGGGTAGCTAGCTCTTTCAGCTACTACAGGGCAACCACTAGAACCTCCACCTTGAGAAGCTGATTCTTTCAGCTACTACAGGTTATTGTTAGGCATTCCTATGCTAGACCACATGAGAAACATGAATAAGGGAAGAATAGGGATTTATTTAAGCTATTACAAACACATGACATGCCTACATGGGAACACACATGCGAACTGGGAAGCAATGAGGTGAAGTTAGAGGGTGTGTGGGATAAAAGGGAACAGGGGGAAATGAGATAGGTGGGCTATTATTCAGTGTGAATTTGGAGGTTTCAGGCCCTTCAAATGACCTGTGATATCTTTCCTTTTTCTGTTTTGTGGAATTCTAGAGACCCATCTCTACCTAAGGAGTTAGCCTCCATATTTCAATGAAGAAATTCGATATCCTATCCATGTGATTGGGGAACTATCCAGTTAGCTGTAGTCCAACCCTTGGTCTCCTATCAATTGGTAATAGAGCTTCAGATCTAGAGAACCATCAATAACCGGTAATAGGGAATATAAGCTCTGGGCAATGAGGACAATAAAATAAAAGCACAGAGTGCATATTTGGGCTGCAACAGCCTTACTTATGTGGTAAGGATGATGAAACACAGTGGAGGAAATGGGAAGAAAAGGGGTATTAAATTGAGTAAGGTGTTGGTAGGGAGGGCCGGAGGGGATAGCCAAGTAGGCACCTCAACTAGCTTACATCTCTATTTTCCTTTTCCTGTTTGAAAGAGATATATGTTCCAAATTCACCCTGTTTATGAGGTCATAGTTTCAGCAACGGAGTGAATTTTAGTTCTGATTATCAGCCTAACAACAATGCTGGCAAGAAAATTAGAAGTCCACAAAAGCAACAAAAATCTAACCACACAAATACTTTGTTGTAGTGGGGCATAATGATAATTTGATATTGAAGTAGAAATCTGTTTAGTCCATATATTAAATAGTAAAACATCTCTTGGACCTTTGTAACTAGTACTGGCTAAATTCCATTCAAAGAAACACAAGGCATAAATGGAGATATCAACTTGAGGCATAGTTAATTAACATTCATCAACCACCAAAATTCTTCAGTTTTCAAACATCGTGATCAAACATAAAGGTTTTCTATATCATTTTTAATTTTTAATGTGTAAACAGTAAACAATAAACTCAAACATGGGCTGAAGAAGCAGTGACTTTGAATGGAATAATAAAAAATAACAACAAAGAATCAAACATTACCAGAATGAGAGAGATTAATGTTGAACAGAAAATAATGAATAAAATTGAGAAATACCTGCATCTGAACCAGAAAACTGTGAAGCAGACACAGCTCCTCCTATATCTCTATTTAGGGCAGCCTGGAAAGCTTCCACATCCACCCCTGAATGCATTGTTTCATCCTGTGAACAATCAAACACAGTGGTAGGATAAGCAAAACCCCAATTCAGTAAAAGATAAGACCAAAGTTTTTCTCCTTGAAACAAAATAATGAAAGAAGAACTGAGTAAACCTCGTCATCTTCTAGAAGCTTCATGATAGATGGGTCCATAGCAATTTCGCCGCACTTGTTATCTTTGTTGCTCTATTTAACCAAAATGAGATCAGAATTTTTCTTTACACCATATCAATCTATAAGCATTTTGATCGCGTGTTCTACTTCTACAGTTCTACCTAAACATTTACAATCACAAACTAATAGAATTCAATTAATTTCACTGTAAAAGGGGGGGATTCCATGGTGTCATGTTAGTTGGGATGGTGAATAGGGTTATTCACGAGCTTGCAAGCATGCTCTAAATTCTAAACATCTAAAATAAAATACACGTCAATTCATAAAACACATGGGGTGCGAGAACGAGACCTAGCAATTATGATATGCACTATGTATTCCAAAGTTACGCGCTAAAGTAATATAAATTCTAATTACACAGAAAATTGAGAAGAAATATGAATGGAATAGGTTGAGTAATTGCAACTGACTCAACCCAGAGAGAGAGCAAAAGGAACCAAGACAATTGTCCTACTGAACACGATTCGCGAACAAGGGATGATCAAAGAGGGATTTTGTATTTGTAGTTTCGCTTTTACACAGGACAAATCCCTTTATATATAAGTGTAAGTCTTCTATCATTTTTTTTCGTTAGCTTCTTTTTCATCGTGACAAAGAGAAACAAAACCTAATTAATATAAATTCGATCTAAACAATAAAGAAAATTTAGTTAAAAATTATTTATGTTAAAAATTGAATTCAAGTATTACAAAAATCACTCAACTTAATTTTTACACTTTAATCGTTTATACATAATTATTTGTGATAATAACAAAAAGAAAATCAATCATATGATTTACCTGTAACTAATATCAAAAATCAATTTTCAATATATATAATTCTTCTTTAAAATTCAAATTATTTATCCTATTATGTTTTGATTCAGAATATATCTTTTTTTATACCAATTTCAGAATATATATTATTATGTAATATCGATAACAAAATATCAAAAATTAATTTAAATATATATTTTATCTTTAAAATTCAATTACGCTTTTAACATACATATGTTAGATTCTCTTATACTTTTAATATCAATCAATTATTAAATAATATATCATAATATAAATTATTTAACATAAAATTTAAATATAATTTATAAGTACAAAAATATTATTTATTACAGATCTTAATTATAATATAATTTATATATTAAAATATTTATTTATTATAAATTATAACCGTATAAAATAAACATTTATCATCTGTAAATGTGTAATGTATATGCTTTATTTTTTCTTCTTACTCTGGCGTAATGCATATCTTAGAAGAAAAAAACTAGAGAAAATCAAGGCTTTTATAAACGAAGCGAAGGAAGCATTGAGACTCGAACATCGCCAATTTTATTGGGCTTGTTGTTTTGGTCTTCTTGGACAAAGTTCTCATTTTTAAACGGGAATTACTTTTTGTATATTTTTTTCTGATCAATTTTTTTTCTTCACGTCTGAAAAAATAATTTTAGAAGATCTTTAATACTCAAATTTAATTTTTGAATGGAAGATCGAAAATGATTTACTAATTTCTTTCAGTACTAAATTTGTATTTTATATATTCTAAAATTAAAATTTTGGAAGAAATTTTAAATATTTCTGAAATTAATTGAAATAAAATAACAACGTTTTTGTATGTTTAAATTTCTGAAATTAATGTAAGAAGCTGTGGGATAAACAATAAATCTCTTTCTAAACTTGTTTCAATTTTGCGCAAAGTGAATTTAAGCCGTTTTGGGTGAGAAGAAATGAGTTGTGAAATTTTTTAGAACAATATTTTTTTGACAAAATAAAATTAAAGAACGTTTTTAATAAAAGAATTGATTGTTTTTCCTGGATGAAAAAAAAAAAAACTCTTTCATTAGACAAATGTTAAGAGTAGTACATGCATTTAAGCATTAATATTCTGTTTTTTCCTGAAGTTTGTTTTATTTAGTCCATTGTGCATAACAGAATATACAAAGATATATAAATGTTTTTATGAAGTTTTCTTCTTACAAGTATCTTTTTATAAATTCAAACTTTTGGTGTTACGGTTTTTTTAACCCAAGGTACCTTAAGGTAACCAAATTCATTTAAGAAACTCATTTTTAACAACAAATATTTTTTCATATACATTAAATCAAACATCAAATTACAAACATAAAAACAAATATATGCTAACCATGTTACATGTTGGTCAAACTTCTGACACTATTAAAACCATCGAGAATTAAATCAAACTTATTATTTGTTCCTTCTAAGTATGAATATTCAATTAAAAAAAATATGATCACCTTAAATATTTATCTTTTTACAGCTCATCATTGTAAACTTTAAAATTATCATATTTAGTCTATAATTGTGATTATTTCAATTTTCACCCCATTAATCTACTAATAAATTTATGATGTGCCATGGTTTTAATTTTTTATTAAGTAGTTTTTTATAAGTGCATTAAAAACAAATTTTTATTACTTATAATAATTTTATTTGATTCAAATCTATATAAGATCAACTTATGTACATGAAAAAAATAATCTTATTCTATTCTAAACTTATTAATCAAATATTCAATGTAGAATCCACGCACGTACTGAAGTCTTAAAACTAAAAATAAAAATCTATATAGCGGGAGAAATTTCATGCTGGGGCTTAACAACACAACTAATGTCCTTGGTTAGGAAAGCT
>CM023954.1:8794699-9048282 GCA_013407115.1 Glycine latifolia
TATATATATATATATATATATATATATATATATATATATATATATATATTTCTTATTTTAATGTCCAACTTCATTACATATTCACTATAAAAAAATAAAATTAGTGTCGAATCAGTTTATATTTTTTTTATGGGTATGAAAAAAAATTAAAAAGGCAGGAACAAAAATTATGGTCTAGAGAACAAAGTGTCTATACACGTATCTGACAAACTAAAAAAAAGCTAGACTTTGCTCCTTTCTTTGCCAATGAATCCGCAACAAAATTGTATTGTCTCAACGAATGCTTGAAGGAGAGATTCCAAGAGAATTTCATGAAGTATCGAATAGCATCCACAGGCAGCATAAGGATAAACAACCATAACTCCTTTAGATATGAATTGTAGAAATATAGTTGAATCCATCTCACAAATTACATGTATGTAATAAACATCTTTAGCCACTTTAAGACCATATTGGATAGCATAAAGCTCTGCAATGGTATTTGCTGAAAAAGTATCACGAAGCATCCTGAAATCCAATTTTCCAAAGTATCACGAAGCATGCCACCAAACCCAGAAGGACTGTGATTACCAAAGGAACTTCCATCAGTTTTAATCTTAATAACTAATGACATTGAAAGGAGGAAGGTTCCCATTTGATAAGAGCTATAGTCCTAATATGCTGCGAAATCAATTTTGCTTTATGAGATATATGCAGCAAATACCAAAACTGATTATAGATATGTACCATAAAGACCACGTGTTGTTGTTGAAAGCGATTTCATTGCGCGCTCTCCAAATCATCTAGCAAGTTTTTGTGACCTCATGGTTATTTTTTAATAATGAAAAAGGCAATATTTTATCATTTTCTTTTCTTAACTTTTTTTAAAGAATTTTGGATAAGTTTGTTTAAATTTTAAAAATATTTTTATATAGATTTTTTTAAGAAATGGATAGGATTTACTTCTTGAAAAAAATAAAAAATTATTTATTTTAAGTAAAAATAGTTTAGAGGAACACATTAAACAAAACCATAACATTGCTTATTTTATTTATAAAAATATTCTTTTAAAAATAAAGCTTAAATAAACTAGTCCCTTTGTTTCATTGAATGTTTTATTTTTATTTGCGGTGGATATGTAATGTACTATCTGTGCAGGCAATGGCATTAATATTAAAAAAAATTATCAGCATGGCATTAATATTAAAAAAAAAAACTATCAGCATGGCATTAATATTAATAACTGCAACAATTAAGGCGCATGACGTTTGCTGTCCAAATACAATGCTTACAAAAAGCTTGGTCTTTCGTCTACAGAACAATCACTAAAAATCAATAAAGTACATATGCTAAGAACAATTGATGTTAATGATCTCTTGGACTGCAAGTTCCATCCTATCTTCTGCTCTGCTTAGCCATTTGTGACTGTGAACCCAAATCAAGCAACACAATGACTATGCTGGTTCTGAGATTACCAAGCAGTGGTCCCTTTTCTCATGAGTCAACAAGCCATATGAGAGGAGGCAAATAAATAATATTAATTATCAAATCACTACTACAAAAGCCACGTTCTACGACGGTTAGAAAACGTATTCTACGTCGGTCGTCTGACTGTCATGGAATTATATGTCGTCGTATTGGATATGATATCAACGACAATCCCCGAGACCGTCTTCGTTAATTACATATCCACGACGGTCCTTTTAAAGCCAACCGTCTTTGAATTGTTAATTTGTTTTTTAAAAGAAAAATTAAAAACTATATATCCACGACGGTCCCCCCAATTCAAATCGTCTTTGATATTTTTTTTTCTTAAGTTAACCACGACGGTCATTTAGGCCCATCTTTGATTAGGGCATATATTTTCCACATGTAACTACGACGGTCCATTTGGAACCTTCTTTGATATCATTTTTTTTTTCAGCTTCCATTTTTTTTTTCCTGTAACTTTTTTGTTTCATGTAATTGACATAATTTATTGCAGTTTAACTCACTGAGTGTTGTAAGCTCAAGGAGCTTCCAATACTTCCACTGAATACAAGCTATATAAACATAAATAATTGCAATAATGAATAGTAATTTAGGATTTAGTTTAATATGGCCTGTAAAGATGGATACAAGTCATTGGATTTGATATGGTTGCCTAAGATAAAAAAGCACTTGTGATAGAAAGTGGTATTTATAGTATGCAAGTACTATAGTGGCCTATGAAAAAAGGTAATTTCACTTGTATTCATCATACCAGATAGCACATAAGTTTAAAGTTCAGAACCATGATCATTAGGATTTGGGATACATTCATTTTTTTTTTAATTTGGTGAAAATACATTCAGCTTGAGAAACAATTTCAAGGGGAACACACATCATAATGTATGGAAAAGGGAAGGAAGACATCATAACAGACATCATGACCAGTGCATAAACAACTAGCTTATCAAAATGCTCACACTAGATTTCTCAGTAACACTTATTTTCTCAATTTCATCAACAAAGATCTCATCCCTCTTCATTCCACCAGGTTCATTAACAACCACAGACTTTGTAATAGTTGTACCTGCCATTCGTTCCACCAGGTTCAGTATCTTGAATTATTGATATCATGTGCAAAGTGCATATATACACATCATTACTTTAGTACCCTTTTGAATAGAAATGAAGCATACCTTTAGCAAGAAAGCCAGTGGCTGCAATGATAAAAATGTACATTTCCTGAAGAAAATAGAGTATGCTTCCCACCAACCAAAGAGAAGGGGAGACATTGACCTGCAAAGTAATGTTCAACCAAGCCCAAAATACATGGCTTTTTTTTATGTACACAACCGTTTAACATATAAAAATATTGCAGTAAAAGGAAAAAATTGTCAACCATTACTACAAATTTGTGGCCATTGTCTACAACTTAATATATTGAACTACATGTCTCAGTTTAACATTGTTGTAAAACATATGAAAACATCAAGTAGTGTATAATTTTATAGGTCCCACAGTTGTATCATATACGCTGCCCATTTCTTCCGAATTGATGTCATGGTGTCCAAGTCTAACGGTGATCTATCAACAAAGAACTAGACACAGTTAATGGACACAAGTTAGTGACGTTCATCATAGACAACAATAATCTAACCAATAATAAAGGGTAAATAGATTAGTATAGAAGTAAACATACTGTGTTCCAATCACTTGTCAGACCCCCGCTTACTATGTTCCACATCCATTGCATTACATAGTAGCCACACTCATAACCGCCACTTTGGACATGACTCTAAAATTAACGCCGGATTATTAAAGTAACTTTCGTAAATATGAAAAAAACTATGTCACCAAGTAATGCGCAGTTTATTTTCTGGCATATATACCAACATACCTTTACTTCAATCCAGTTCGGTGGAGTATTCTTCAAATTCTTCATTACACTGATGTAGTTAACACATATTGAATGATTAATGAGTATCACATATCTGTACAAATATTTATTGAATTTATGTCGTGTGGTTAAGAAAGCTACACTTAACTTGTTAATTGCTGATTTGATGTATGTATCAGGCCTTTTACGCAATGAACAGAACCACACAACAGTGTTGGTCCTAGGACACAAAACGACAAGCTGCCAATGGGCCCTGCATAATAAGTAATCAATGTATAATGGTGAACATGATGCACAAAAAAAAATATTGAATAATAATACAAATGAGGTCTTACTGGTTCAAGTAAGCTCAAAGGTAGACCTCTTTTTGTGATTCGATCAACCATGCTTCAATATATTGTTGACATTGGTCTCGTTTGTCCTTTATGTTGTGTATACTTTGTGGTTCAAGAAATCCATAGACTAGACCATAGTCAATTGATCTATTGTACTCTTCCATAAACTATTTCAACGATACAATAACAAGCAGTTAAAGTAACATATTATCACGTAGTTTTATCACGTTGCAGTTAATGTAAACAAAATAATAAATGTTCCCTACAGACTTACATCATCCACAATTGAAGTATCGCTAAGTTCAAACATTTGTGACCATCCACTATTTCTTTTATGTCAGAAAATTGGGAGTCCGTAGGATCTTGTACATAAACACCTGTATTGCTTGTTCAGCCAAGATGAAAGGCTCGTCTTTGTAACCCACCTTTTTTAAGTCCACCAAAGTGAATTCCATACAATCTTGATGGACACCAGCGTTTCCATTAACCCAATCACAATTAAAAATAGGGACCCTAAATTCTCTGTAATCAAGCTCCCAAATTTGTTCAATCACACCAAAGTATGGCATTTTAGCTCGAATCGGGTTCTTATCTGATGCACTGCAAAAGTGATCTGAATTTGCCTCAACACTTACTCCACTGTTCTGCACACTGCTTACATCATCTTGTGCCTTTGTGTAGAATGAATAGTTGTTTATGTCATACCCCTTCCAAGTTGGAACATTGAGATTAGGTCCCATAGCTAATTGTCTTAATGTTTTAGAAGCACTGCCATCGTCAAATATAACTTTTTAAAACCAGGTAATGAATGTCTTGTTATGCTCTTGCAACACCTTCATGATGTTCATCTTCGAGTTTGTCTCAGCAACAAGTTGTTTGTGCCTTTCCAAGTAAGGAATAACCTTTTGCGTATTATTCAAAACATACAAATGAGGAACTAAAACTTCACTTCGTCTCATACTTACAACATTGAATCCTCGTGTCCCCTTACCTGTGCGTGTTTGACAATGTCTGTTTTCAGGGAGCCCAACTGATTTAAGTGTGTCAATGTACTCTGAACAAAATTCTATACACTCCTCGGCAACGTACCTTTCCATAATGGACGCTTCTGGTCGGTATTGGTTCTTTGAATACCCTTTTAACACCTTCATGTATCGCTCAACAGGATACATCCACCTTAAGAAAACCGGACCACACAATCTGATCTCTCTCACTAAATGAACAATAAGGTGTATCATAATGTCGAAAAAAGAAGGAGGAAAATACATCTCTAGCTCACAAAGGACAAAGGCAACCTCATTTTACAAGTCATCCAACTTTTTTGAATCAATGACTTTGATACAAATTGCATTAAAGAAAAAGCACAATCGATTGATTGCAACCCGAACTTTGTCTGGCAATGTTCCGTGAATCGCTATCGGCAGTAACTGTTGCATTAACACGTGACAATCGTGGGACTTCAACCCAACCAATTTGAGATCTTTCACGGAAACAAGGCTCTTAATATTTGAAGAGTATCCTTGTGGGACTTTCATATTGCGCAATGTATGACAAAAGGATTTTTTTTTCCTTTGTTGACATTGTGTAACATGCTGGGGGAAAATATGTTCGCCGATCATGAGCCACTGGATGCAGTTGCTGTCTTATACCCATTTCAACTAAATCCTGAAGACACTTCAACCCATCTTTTGTTTTGCCTTTGATGTTAAGCAGGGTGTCAATCAAACTATCACAAACATTCTTCTCCACATGCATTACGTCTAAACAGTGTCGAACATGTAGATTTGACCAGTAGGGTAACTCAAAGAATATGGATATTTTCTTCCATATATTCTTATCCGAAGAGTCTTTTTTGTGTGTCTTCCCAAACAAAGGTACAATGTCTTTCACTAAGTCATACACTTCAAATCCATGTAACGGTTCAGGGGCTTTGTCATTTTCTTGCGTTCCATTAAAAGCTTTTTTATTCGCCCGTACGGGTGATAAGACTTTAGAAATCGATGATGCCTATTATATATTGTCTTCTTTCTATGTTTTAGCTGCATGTAGCTTGTGTGTTTCTCACAAATAGGACATGCATGGTGTCCTTTGACACTATATTCGCTCAAATTCCCATAGGTAGGGAAGTCATTAATTGTACAAAATATCATTGCTCGCAACCTAAAGGTTTGTTGCAGATTCCCATCAAACACATCCACCCCATCAGTCCATAATGTTTTCAAGTCTTCTATCAATGGAGTTAGATACACATCAATATCATTTCCCGGTTGTCTTGGACCTGTTATCATCATAGACAACATTATGTACTTGCGTTTCATGCACAACCAAGGCGGGAGGTTGTAAATCATTAACAAAACCGGCCATGAACTGTAGTTAGTGCTTAAATTATCGAAAGGATTCATTCCGTCCGAAGCAAGAGCTAACCTTAGATTTCTTGGATCGTCCCCAAAAGTAGGATACAAACAATCAATTGTCTTCCATTACGGAGAATCAGCAGGATGTCGGAGCATGGCATCCTTATTTCGGCCATATGAATGCCATGTAAGGTTTTTGGCATCAGTAGGATTAGCAAATAATCGCTTAAACCTTGGGATAATTGGAAGATATCAGCACACTTTTGCTGGCCTACTGGTGTTTGTGCTACTGTTTTGACTACAATCATCATTTTTTTCTTTGTACCTTGATGCGCCACATGAGGGGCAGTTGGCCATTTGAGCATATGCATTTCTATAAAAAATACAGTCATTGGGGCAAACATGTATCTTTTGGTACTCCATTCCCACTAGACATAAGATCTTTTTGGCTTCATAGTGATTCTTTGGCAACTTGTTGCCTTTTGGTAACATCTCCTTCAATAAGCTCAGCAACTCAGTAAAGCTTTTTGTCACTCCACCCATATCTTGCCTTCACGTTCACCAAAGCTAACACTGCCGACAATCGTGTGAAGCTTGTGCAATCAGCATACAGTTCATCCTTTGAATCCTGTTTTATTTGTTCAAACAAAGGTGAATGTACACTTCTGAAAGTATCTTGTCCAAGGTCGCGTATCATATCCTCTATGTGATCTCCGCTGTCAACAGCAACAGGCGCAGTCGTTGAACTTGTTGGGACCCGTGGCGATTCACCATGCCATATCCATTTGATGTAGTTTGGATTTATCCCGTGACATATAAGATGTGATTTTATGTCATTAGGTGTATGTCGTCTCCCATTCACACATTTTACACATGGACAGAAAAATTTTCCACCCACACTTGTTGCATTAAGTTCGGTAAACTTAATGAAATCATCTACCCCAACTTCATATTCATCACTCATGCGTGATGCTTTCATCCAACTTCGATCCATGACGAAATAAATAAGCTGTCATTCTAATAATGTAAATGTTATATGCATGAAAATGTATATGATTTAATTAATAAGGTGGGGCCCTATCCCATTTAGGAAGTTACATATTGTATACATGAGTTGTAAATATATGTTATGCATGGTTTGTTAAATTTAATGAAATTTCGGCAGCATTTCGCATTGGTCTCCAAGTACACAATATCAAAGAGGTGATTTGAATTCACCCCAATGTAGTATGCACTTGGAGATCAATGCGAAATGTAGTTATACCGTAATTTCATTAAATTTAACAAACCATACATAACATATATCATGTACAACTCATGTATGCAATGTATAACCTCCCAAACTGTCCAAACGGACAATTCAAGGTTCAATTCAACGAATAATTCAAACTATCCATATTACTCACTGAATTGATCCTTGAACGGGAAACTAAGGTTGACTAAGAATGCATTGCATCCTGTGACAAAGCAATAGTGACATATCAACAAAGGCGGTGTAATGCTTCAATATATTGAGAAACAAGGGACATTCCAAAAAATATGGACACTATGAAGCAAAGGAGAATCCAGTGACGCCGATGGTAGCAATGCACAGTTCTTTCGTGAACGACAGCTTAGTTTAGAAAGACGCCTTTTGCATGTAACTGACTAAAAATCAACAACCTAAAACAATGATGAAAAATTTATTAATACAATGTATTCAATATTTTTCTGTGTTCTATGTGTTTCACTTAAGATAAGCAACATTCTACACTGCAAAACTTTTCACAAGTAAATTGTAAAATGCAACAACAAAGATTTCATCATTTTTTCAGGTACTTATTTTTCTTTCGTGGGTTTGTTCTTAAACCAAATGAGCTGTTTTTATCTCTGCCTAGTCGACCAAAGAGTTTAGGAATTATCTTATTGTAAAGTATCCTGGAGATATCTCATGTTCATGTTGTCATTTCTATGTGTAAATGGGTGAGACGTGGGAGCACCATATACAAATTCCTGCTAAACGCATAAGAATTTGTATATGGAAATGACATTCTAACAATTTGGCTCTTATAGAAACTCATAATGGTCTAAAAACAAATGGTCTCAAAAGCCCACATGCACAGCAAATATACAAAATATAACCATATACAAAGAAGCAGCCTCACCTGTTTTCAAATAGCTAGTAGCCCTAAACCCTTAACCAACTGGACATAGCATCATATCCTCAGATATGGGTATTAAAAGTTAATAACAATTCATCCATATTACTCAATTAACTGAGTTAAATTTTCTTGATTCTCTAACATATTCTCTTAAATTCATTAATTAAAATTGATTGAAAATCATAAATTTGTGGACTGCTTAACATTATAAGTACTTAACAATACCTATCTCTTAATTTTGATAGTTTCTAATAAACTTCTACAATAAAAGAGAATGTGTTAAGAAGATTTTAAAAAGTGCATTCTTAGTACCCTTCTTCTTTGAATTCATGCATACATTATATCTCATTCGTCTCAAAATAGGTATTACATTGAGGTATGATGCATTTGAGAGAAAAAAAAAATTCTAAAATAAGTGCCGTATCAAACTTTTCAAATGTAAATGTTAATTATTTTTTCATTGGTATTTATGATAAGTACCACTTTTAGTTTTTTTTATAAGAAGTATTTATTTATTTATTTTATAGATTAATAGCAGTAGTATATAATTTATAAGTATTAGTAGTACTGTTGTATAATTTATGATTTTGTAATTTCAATAAAATTGTGAGTAATAGTATTAATAGCATCATTGCTTGTACCGAGTAATAATGTGGTAAGTATAAATGATAAAGGGCAGCATGGAAGTTTCATTGCCATTCATTGCGGTGCCTGTGGAGATGTTTATTGCTTTTGTTGGAGCTGCAGATAGAGCAGTGGGGAATGAAGAGGCTCACGATCAGGGATGAGTCTTAAATGCATGCACTAAAGTTGTAGTCGAACGCGAGTCCCCAAGCACGTTAATGCTGACAGAACGAAAAAGCAACTTAACAAAAGTGTTTGATACAATAAAATAATGCAAAACACATATGAAAGGGTGGGTTTGGTTTATGAACCTCATCTACCCCTTCAAACTTATTACTATCTTTCCGCGTTTTGAGGTAGAGACTTTGGTCTCATGAACCTGCAGTGACTAGAACCTGCTTCTTTGCCTCCTTTCAAGAAGGGTTTACACTATAGTTAGTTTGAAGTGTAGTGTGTGTGATTATAGTAACTTCACTTCAACGACATTATCCACTTGAGTTTTGTTTGTAACTGATAAGCAGTAATTGAAAACATGAAGAAGGTTTCTGGTTTCTTTGTTTTGCTCTTGATGGTTGGAGCAACTCTGTCGTTCCTTAACTTCTTAAGTCCCACTTGTGCCTCATGGTTTCCTGGTATATATATCTTCTTTCCTTTATTATCATTTGTTGTAACTCTTTATTTCATTTGAATAAATTAGATCTCTTGCAATAATGTAAATATCTTCAAATATTTTGTTATTATTACCATGAAAGACAAGCTTATCGGTTTAAAAGGCACATGGGGTGTTTTTAATATTGTGTTCCCCTTTGAATTTTATTTTTTTTTTGTTTTTGTTTTTTTACTTTAGATTTCTTTGAAGAGATAAGGATGCATGGTGATGGCAGCTTCCAATCCACAAACTGTTGGAAAAAAATCGCATTCTTTGTTTTTTTTTCTTCCTTTTGTGTATGATTTTCTGTAGTTGACAACTTGTTTATGTTGTTATTCTGTTGATTCTATTTCTCACAGCCAACACTACTATGTTGAGACTTGAGACAACTTAGTGGTGTTCAACCGCAAACATGATTCCTTAAATTGTACGAATAATTTAACATGTGCTATAGCATGGTGAAATGCATTTTTCTACTTCTCAAGTTTGCATCTATTCTAAAATTATTGTTCAGGAGAAAAAGGCAACATGCTTTTAAGTTTTCAACATACACCTGATAAAGTTGGCATTTTTATATCAGCCAAGTATACCATGCATCCATGTTAGCTTCTTGGAAAGTTAGTAGATTTACTCTAAAAATTAACTCGATTATTGAATTAGAAATTAATTATCTTTCACAGTTCATACTAGTTAGTAAAAGTGACTGATGGTTGATTTCCCCTTCAGTTTTTCCATATTTGATAATGTGTATGGTATTTTTCAACCAAAATATTGCTCTATTGTTTAGATTGTTAACAATCTGATGCTTTCATGTATTTAACCTGTCACACTTTTTTAATACCATCTCAGATTTGATTGCTACCAACTGTGGTGATAAAGCTACACTGATTGCAGTAAGCAGGAAACTTAAGGTATGGACTTTAGCTCTGACCCTTTACCTTGCTGGTTAAAACAATCAAAACCTAATTATGATGGGAATTTAGTTAGATCCTCTGACAATATAAAAGTTTTTACTGTATCAACCAATTTTATATTGTCATCTATGATAATTTTGTCTACTTTAATATTTAACTACTTTAAAAGTAATTCCTAAAATGATTTCTATGTGGTTGATACTTTATACTGACAAGCATGAAAGATGACAATTTATTTCAGTTAAATTGTATCTTACAAGTGTTCTCTGAAATTTCAGGAAAATGGCAGTAGTACTATTAAAAGCAGCTCTAACAATAAGGGTGATATAGGTCAGGTGACTCTGAGTGATTACAATCCCATTGATCCAGTGCCAAGTTCATCAAAGGCGTCTATTAATCCAGGACCTATTGAGCATGGAACCCCTCTTAATCCATATATTATCCCAAAACCTTCACCCCCTAATCATCCTAAGCCTGGAGATTCTAACTAACTTGATGTTCAAGCTAGTGACTATGCTCAAAAGAGGAATGCTAAACACACACTGTTTTTAACATATTTCCTATTATGGGGTAACAAGAAATTGTTCAGAAGTGTTTGTTGGTAGCACTTTTTTGGTAGCATTTCTCATGCTGAAAATGAAGATTGTGGACTTCAGTTTTCACACGTTGTTTAGTCAGCTTTTTTGTACATTGTTATGCTCATATTCTGTTTGACAGACTCTAATCCTAGTTTTCTCATGTGCTAGTTGTGAAAAGGAGAAAATTGTGCCTTTTGGCATCCTATGTAGTGGCCAATGTACGTACTAAGAAGGATCATGCGAATCCCTATGTTTGTTAGTTTGTGTTTGTGCAACTTTTCAGCTAATGTTTCTTTTTTCTTCTCTCTTGATCTTTCTTCCTTATAAGGTATGAATTTACTTTAATTGTTGATCATAGTTATTACTTATTACCACTCTAATCATATATTCTCAAATTGGTTACATACTGTTTGTTTCTCATTGAAATTGAGGTAGATGGTCCAAAAAGTAATGGAAGCATACTTTAAAACTGGTGAATCTGGTATATATAGCTAGCCAGCCTTGACCCTCATGATGACTACTACTTTTAACTGGAATTCTGTCAACATGGGACAGCTAGTAGCTTTGGTTGTTTTGTCTTATATATTTAGTTGCACCAAAATATCAAGTTGGCAACAAGGGTTTCAGTGATTCATAATCATGAGAAAGGCATTTTTATTATAGCACACAAAGTCCTTCCACCAATTTAATGTAGTTATTATATATTTAGGACTTAAATTTGAGATTATAGATTTAACTATAATAATTTTATGTCAGTTAATCTACGTACTAAAGACATATTCAAAAAGAAGTAAAATCAGGAAAAAAATGATATTTCAAATAAATTTCAGACCAAACATAGTGAAGAGTATGTTATTAGTATTTTTGTGAAATTTAATTTTTAGGAAACTTGAGGATGGTGACAATTAGCAAAAATAAAAAGGGCAGCCAAGGGCAAATTGCAAACATATGGTACACTTCAAATAGCCGCAAATAAGACAAGACTCTTAAGTGTAATTGTAAAGATAATAATTGCCTAATCCATTAATAGGTCTCTTAGTTATTAAATGCTTGTTGTTGAAGATAATCCCCACCAGAAGCGAAAGCATATCGGCATCCATTGAAATCCAAATTGATTAAGAATAATACCATACTTGGGCTAGACAATTTGTTGAGTCACTTATTGCTTAAGATAAAATTATTGTCGCTCATGTAGCTTGATCACTGAAAATTTTTCATCAGCCATTGCCATTAGGATTACTACTATTAGAAGTAAAGAGGTCCTTCAATTCACGTCCCATCAAGTGTGCCTTTTTCTTTTTCTCATTCACTTTTTCTTGACTCCCTAATAATACCTAGCAGGTCATGGTGACTTGGTCTTCTAAAGATGTAACAGCTGTACGTAGGGAGGGAACTCGTTCTTTCAAACCCAAACCGTGCCTTCTCAATTATCCAATTGATATATATTAATGGGACCAAGCAAAGCATACATCATTTCTAAAGATGTTTAAAGTGCACAAATATTATTTAGTAAGGTTTATAAAAAAAAGTTATACTTTTAGAAACCCATTATTATTGTTTGAAGTGTTTCTCAAGTGATGATGCTTTCGGAACTCCCAACTAGTCTAATTTCTTAGTGTGGGTTTGGTTAATTTTAGCTAATCATAAAATTAATATCACACGCTTTTTAGTGGACCTCTTAACCAACAATGCCGCATATATGACTTTTCTTGCCAATGTGATTTGATACTCCTTTTCTTACAATGTTATCAACCTCGATCTTGGTCAAATTTGTTCTCTTAGGTAAATTCTAGTCATATTGTGTTTTCAAGTGGACAAAGTGAAGTGATCAAAATGATGCTTAAATAATAATAATAATAATAATAATAATATATACTTTAATCGATGAGATTATGTGGAAGAACTATATTAGAACGTGACAAAGGTGTATTATTTTTTGTTGTTTTTTAATACTGTATATTGTAAGCTTTAAGAAATTAGTCAATCCGAGTTGATTAAACATAGTCCAATAGCAAACACTGTAACTACTTGCTATATTACTAATTTATCCTCATCACAAAAGAGATTGTGTTAGTTAGAAAAATCATGGCTGCATCAGTTGGCAGTACAAATATTTCCTTATCCTTTTGGTCCAACCCATTTGACATTCTCTAGTGAGTAGGTAATGTATAAGCTGAGCCGAATTTATGATTATAACAGCCACACAAAATGGGTAAGAAGTTATAAGCAAATTTTGATTTTTTTTTCCCCATAATAATTGTGTTCTTCCATCAACTGTAACCCAAAACCTCTAGTTCGGAGCTATTTGCTTAGGCTGAAATCACTCAGAGGTATTAGAAAGTAGGGATACAAAATGCAAAATAGACCCAAAAAAGTAAGTATAATGTCCAATTCGAGTAAAAATATGAGATAGAAAAAAATGACAAAAAAGGTGATAAATGTAACGAAAAGGGAGGAGAGAAATAGAAAGAAAACAGAGTAGAAATAAGATGAAAAAAAAGTGAGTGAATGATTATAATTATTCCACCAAAATATTGGAAAATTGGAAATTTAAAAAAACAGAATACCAGAATGTTATATTACAATATGAAATTTATATACTGTAAATTTTAATTTTAACACACAAATTTGAAATTAAACAAAGAGAATCAATATTTTAAAAGTTAGCACGAGTAATCGGTATCTCATCACATAAAAGTTCAGAAAATAAAAGTAAACAAGTTTTAAAATAAAATTAGGACGACATTACAAAATATAGATGAAAAACGTGTTACATGTACGTACCAATAGTATTTTAGCGTGTGTAGTTTCTTGGTGTGAACTTGTGAATCGATTTGGTTAAGGAAATAGCCAGGACTAGGACCTACCAGACCTCAAGCAGACAAGCACTACCAAAGCAAAGGGAAAGATATAAAGAGAAGAGAATGAACAAAGACACACAGTACATGCAGGAGCATCCTGAAAAGTGATGCCTTTTGCTTAGTTTGCAAAATCATATCAAAGAGCCAATTTTCCCTTCTTTTCTGTTGTAAAAAGGGTACTTATTTATCTAATGACTATTGCAATTAAAGTTGAACAATGATAACACCACTCGCAATATTTGCAATAAAACAGTCATAACACCTAGCATATCATTAGCATTCTCATTAGACAAATAGCCAGCATTTCGTACGCAATTAGAGTTTTGAAGGCAAAGTTCGCCATTCTTTATCCCTCATGAACCGCGCAAGGGTATATATAGTTTTTTACACTTTGTTTCCTTGCCCAAGTTTTCTCTCACTCTATATGGACAACATGATTGTTCCTCACTAAATATTCTAGAAAACTATCATCATCATCTCTCATTAATACTCTCGTGGAGGTGATGGACCTATGAGGGTGCGGCATGGCTAATTAATTAAGTTTACCTGGTGAGGATCAGTTATCGAGTTATAACCTCCTCCACACTTCATGTATATAGAATAGATGGTATGTAATTTTACTATACCCATAAATATCTTGGACTTAGAGTATCTTTATTGTTATATTCTAAATTTGAATCCTAGATCACTTTTTAGTAAAATTTATAATGTCATGTAAAATTTAAAATCTTTTAAGATTTTTTTCATTTTTTTCTTTAGTGATAGATCTTATTTTGAGATCTTAAGAAAAGAAAGAGTGAAAAAAAAGCATTTTTTTAAAGAAAATAAAATAAAAGAATTTTTTATAAGAACTCATTTTTTCATGTTAAAGGTTTGTTTATCTCCTTTATTAAGAGATATAATAAATACTAAATAGTATTTTTTTAAAACAGAATAAAATTTTTTTTTATAAGAATTCATTTTTTCATGTTACAGATTTATTCATCTCCTTTATTAAGAGATATAATAAATACCAGATTTTAAATTCAGTATCTTTAATTAAGATCTTTCAGTAAAAATATTCTTACTACACTTCAGCAACAAAATCTTTTTTATAGGTATTCCCACCACACATACAAGGAGATCGGAAATTAGATCAACATTGCTAGTCAATAAAGGAGATTAGAGTACTCAGCTAGAGGATTTGGTAATAACAATTAATAATATTATTATTATTGATGTGCACCAGATATAACACTGTTGATTCAGACTTAACTTTGAATTCTATTGACCGAAATGCCCTCCTTGTGAACCGAGATTCAAGGTCTTCTGATGGTGATATTATGGTTGAAGCACTATGAACAAGGATGAGTACCCGTAAAAGGAGGTATTCCAATGCCGTCCAACTCAATAATGACTTCACCATTAGGATAATGCTTACATACTATAGTATCGTTAATTGTATTTATAGAAATATGAGATGAGCTATATACATATGGGCACGGGGCCAAAGCTTCTCAAAGACAATATTGCCTAGTTTTATGGTAACAACATGGTAATTTTATTCGAAACTAAAGTATGATTCGTTGTTCATGCATGAGTATATTTCTGGAGCGTGGACGTTGAATTCAATTAACACCTGTGATTTGAGGTATGTGGTGTCTTGGGAGAGTGACCCAATACATGGATTGAGCCTCAAACTCCGTCCATAACAATTAGTATTTATTTTATAATTGTATTAGTACAAAATATTTACTAGAGAAATTATAACTAATTTATGTGGAAAACCATGAAGATACATAATGTAAATATTTCCCTTTTGATATAGTTTATTTCATACATAAGTTTAAGACTTGATTAAATGATACAAACTTCTATTACTCATGTGAAACAGTGTTGGTGGTCATATCAATTATGAGTACCATATCAACCAAAAAAAAAGAGGCTTGTAAAATGAATCCTTACTGACGCAGGACATTCACGAATTAGCCGGAATCGGCAATAGCTTGCGGAAAATAAAGGTACTGTTGACGAATTTTTATGGACGGTAAAACTTATCTTTAATTTGCTGAGCGTTACAAGGAAAAGAAAAGAACCATAATGAAATGGAGTGCTCAAGAAGGAAGTAGTAGCTTTTAGTGGTCCTATACGCGTTAAAAAAAGTGAATGAATGCATGTGTACCTGTCTAAGTGTCCATACCATTTTTATTAAATTCTGATTTTTGAATATATCTGTCAATAGTGCTTCCCATGCTTCCACACCCACATATCCAAATGAGTTGTTCCGGTATCACAAAATTTTACATTGGAGTCAAAATCAATTATTATTTATAAATATTATTTTTTTCTCAATCAATTGAAATATTTTTTATTGAAGACAAAATCGTAACTACAGTCCACCAAACATACAAAAATTTAAAGATACCTGCGAATATAAAGTTGGAACACATGTTATTGCTATCTGCCTTCTATTTACATGCTGTGAAGCATTAACTTATGACCCCAAAAGCTGCCGGTGTAACATAATATTTATACCATATAGATACCCTATTTCTTAAATTTTGAGAGATGATAGTGGTCAAGCGTTTAGGTGGAAGTAAAGTTTAGTTAAGACATTCACACAGGACAGAAGCTATTAAGAGCTAAAAGTGGCTATCCCTGGTTTTATTATGCAACCCAAACGATACAATTAATTAGTACTACTACCAATTTTGCAGCAAGAAACAAATTGAGATAATTAAAATATGTTGATGTTTCACTTGGTACTTTGTGGTACAAAGGATACTGTCCGACCCCGACAACATCAGGTGCTTTCAGGATACATATGAAAAAATGTGTTGCAGCAACATGACAATTATTTCATATGTAGCCTAGCATGCATATCCGAGGAAGGTATTGGAAATGAGATTCAAAATCTAATGACTTGGGACTTTTGATGTGATGCATTTTACAAATTAATTTCACCTTGAGTTTTTCAATCTGAATGAGAGATTGTGCATTTGTGATGTGCACAAGTGGATTAATTGAAAGGCCAAATCCAGATAATTTTCCAATTATAAGATAATTGATCTTATTCCTTTGACAAGTATTTGATTGAAATCATTTAGAGCTCGTAGTTCCTATTTATGTAAGTGTTTGGCACTAGCCAACCAAGTTGACTAACTAACAATGATTAATTGCAATCAAATTAGACCAGATTGTAAATGTGTTTACAAGAAGCCATGATGTTGTACCCTAGCCATCGAAAATGTCATGACAGAATGGTAAAACATAATGATGTTAGATCTTGTATTCAATTTTCGCTGCTATGTTTATAGCTAGGTTGGCGAAAAATATTTTTTGAATATTGAAGTGGGACAACAAAAACTCTTCTCTTTAGTTTTAGGGTATGTTTTTAGAATTCATACAAAAAAATTAAGCAAAAAGATTATAAATAATAAATATAATAAAAATATATTGAATACGTAAAAGTATTTTATAATTATGTATAGTAAAATTATGGATTTTCTGTGATTAAAATCGCATCTGAATACCACGCTAACATGAAAGCTATGCTATAATATGTAGCCTATTGGAGGATATATGTTTTTTTATCTGTAAGTGTGGGTCTAAATAGTAAATACAGTAAATAGTATCGATTTTTGCTATAATTCCTTTAAAATTTATATTTAAAACAATTTCAAGCTATTAACAGTCTAAAATTCTTTATATCGTCATTATGTGAATTGTTTTTGGAAGGCGTCATTATATGAAAATTAAACCTAAAAATAACTATATGCAATATTGTGCCGTTAATTTCTTGACATTCAATCATTATAAATCATGTGCTTCCTTTCACTAATTAATTACAGTTCATCTCGCAGGTTCGTACGTGGATATATCCCCTTTTATTTCTTTTACTACAAAGAGAAAGAAAAAAAAAAGATTTACGAAGAAGGATAGTTGCAAAACTTGCACGTAATAATAATACATAATAAAATAAGATATATTAATAGTAATTTGTATTCACTATTTTAAGTTTTTGGGTAATTTTCCCACATCTATAAAGAATAATTTATCATGAGACGATAGAAGGATGAATTTACGGGGAGAGTTTAATTTTATATATCAGTGTAAATATTTTTATCCTATCAACAAAATTAAAATTATTTTAAATATGAATTTTAAAAATAATAATTTTATTTTATTGATAAGTCAATAATTTTAATTACTAATGTATATATACTATGAAGACAGGGAGTCAGGGACATATCTGCATTAAGAGGTTTGGGGTAGCTGTCACCACAAGATTTCTTCTTCTTCTTAATATATCATATATAAATTGTCTCCATAATTTAAAATGTAGTTAAGAAAATATTATAATGTCTATCAAAAACAAAAAAAAGTTATTATATGAATATTGTCTCCACTAATTATATATGTAAATATATTATTCTCATAACTTAATTTCAGAATTCCTCACTATGAAGGAGAACTAATTATTCTTACTACAAAATAAAAAAATTAAACAAATATATTAAATATTTTATTTATTATTTATTATTTTATTAATAATATTAACATCTAATTATTTTGTCTTACAAGATAGGAAGTAACTATATGTTTTTACTCAAGATAGAAAGTAACTATTACTAGTGATTTTTTTTCTTTTTGAGATCAACTATTAGTATGCTCTAAATCTTGCATTTTCTAATAAAAGCAATACAATGGATAACTTATCCTTTAATTTAAAGTCAATAAGACAAAATAATTGAAGCTGTAAAGTTTTTAAGACAAATAAAAAAAACGATTTAATTTTTAAATTGTGCTCACCATACCAACCAATGGACACATAGACAAACAGGAATGAGGGGGAAGTTTTATATCAACTTTGGTAATTACCAATTTACCATATAGATTGTATTCTTATACTTATTCAAAAAATGATATGGTTATCAACTAATAATCTCCTTTGTTTTCTCTCTTAGCCTGTTAATTAGCTTTTAAGGTGGGTTTAATCTAGAGGAAGAAAATAGAAGAAAATTTTAAATTAAAATAAAGTATAAAAAATGTAAAATTCACCAAAAAAACATAAAATTTCTTTTAAATATTATTTTCATCTTTTCTTTCAAACACACTTTAGTGTGATAGTTTTTTTAGTTTTTGAAAAGAGAAAACTTTAACATAATATTACTATTACTTTAAATATAAATTTCTTATTCTAATTTTATTTTAATAACTCATGTAACAAAAATTGACATTATAAGTTTGCTACAAGTGATCAAAATAACACTTTAACTTTAATTAAAAAATCATAACAAAAATACTAATAATGTATAGTTTTTTAGTTGAATTTTGCTCTACAGATTCTATCAAAGGTAAAAGTTTATAAAGGTTAAAAAACCTCAAAAGTTAAAGCAACCTTCCTACTTGCAAGCTCCAAAACTAATTAATTATTTAGTTATCGATAAGTTGCTGCTAAGTTCACCCGAACTTTTGTACCTTGGTCCATTTCGATACGCTGAAAAGGAAAACGGCTAGTATTTTATAATTTTTCCCGTTAACGACCAGTTATAAAATTTGAGCAGTGTCGTTTGCGTAACGTCTCTCCGAAGATTCATTCATTCCCTCGTGGAAACGCAAATATCCAATTCCAACTTAAGCCTTGGGAGTACTTTTTAGTTATATACTCGTACTCCTCTGTCGTTGTCGTTTTCATCCGTTTACTATATTTATTATTTTATCAAAATTAAAATAGTGACGTGTCAACAAAGACCTATGTTGTATTTGTTGTTAATCGATTTTATTGAATTGGATTGATTTTGGAAAAAAAACATTCGATATGATCATTTTGTTTTTTTAATGGATTAAATATCTTTTTCATGTCTAAAAAATAGGTAATTTTCATATTATTACCTCAAATTCATTTTTGACCAATTATGTATATGAAAAAAATTTATGTTATAACATAGTATTCTTTGTTAGTCTTATTCTATTAAGTAATTACATGACAGGAAGAGTTTTACATCATCAAATCTAATAACTGACACATACTTAAATTAAAGTCATGTCATCTAAGCGTTGTTGAACCACCTTGAAGAACCTCATCAATTGGTTCTTCTCCTTCAGTGAAAGCTTTTTGTCTCTGAAAATTGATCCTTGAAAATTTGGAATGTTTACCAAACCCGCGTTAGCTTCGCAAATGAAGCTCTTGTTGATTCCTTTGAATTCCAAATACTGTGCCTAATTTCATCAACAGATCGATCATCTTGTCCGTACAGAACAATACCCTCGGACCTCCCAAATTGATGCTGAATTTTCACTGAGAAACACAAATTTATTGTAGGTCGTAATTTCTGCGTCAGAGCAGAGGGGTTGGTGGATGAGGTGGTTGTGGTAGCGACAGAGGGGAGGGAGTCCTAGGAAGTGAAGTCGTGGAGGGAGAGATAAGTGAAGTGGTTGTCATAGAAGGTGTTGGGGTCGAGGTGGAGGATGGTTTCGTCGACGGCGGAGGCAACAACATCGATGAAGGATTCCAATAAGGTGGTGGCGAAGATGATGAGATCGAAGTTGACTGGGTCAATGGGACAATAAGAAAAGGGATCTTGGGATTAGGTCGTAGCAACGACCATGACGTGTGCAGGTTAATTGTCATTTGTGTTGTGCAGGTTTGCCTTAGTTTGATTGATGCTCAAGAAGATACTCAGGAGAAGATTCCCAAGGAGGATTTGGATGACACGTAGCATTATTTTTTTTTATTTAAAAATAAATAATAAATAAGCATAACTTTATACATGTTAATGATTATGTTTGATGATGTGATATTCTGTCTACCATGTCATCATTTAATAAAATAAGACTAACAACATACATTACATTGAAATATAATTTTTTTTATGTACGTAATTGATCAAAAATAAATTTGAGGTAATAAGTTGAAAACGGTCTATTGTCATATATATGTAAAACATATATTAAGTCTTTTTTAATTTATCATTCGATTGATTTTGTTCAAAACTTTAACTTGATCCTATCCAATTTGATATGATTTAAATTGGATTACTTTTTTATTCTAATACTATTTTTATTTTTCTAATAAATATTAATGATAAGATATATAATAAAATTATTTAAAATATCAAATATTTTATTTATATATCATTATATAATTACATTTATATATATATTAACTCAAATAATTAATAAAAATTGATCTTCAATATATTTTTATATAGATATAAGTTACGTGACAATTTTATAAATTATAAGAAATAAAAATATAAACATGTGTGATATTATAAATTAGAAATATATATATATATATATATATATATATATATATATATATAAAAGTTTCGTTTGAATTATATTGGATTGATTATGAAAATTAAATTAAAAATATTTTTCGATCAAATAAAAAATTTCAGTTTTTTAAATTTTCAATCCATTGGATTATTTGTTTATTTGGTTTTTGGTTTTCATTGGAATGAGTCTGTTCAGAAACACCTCAACCTCCAGCCCCACGAAAGCACCCCAAACTGACGTAAACCAATAATCATTTACGAAACTATCCCTCAAGTTATGGCGAGTGCATTTATTCTCCCCAACACCGCGCGTACGTGTGCCACAGTGTCAGCGTCACTCTAATGGTGGCTGAGCTTACTCCCTCTAATTTTGGCGTTAATTTTTCCCAATCGCGCACACACTGCTACGACAGTTACACTCTCCTTATACTCGGTCAAGCCCCGGCAAATCGTAACGGTCATATTTCCCTTCCCATTTTCAACCTTCCAACACCAATTTTGTTTATTCCCTGCATGTCCGTCACATTGAATTCTGTTCAATACTTCATGGAGCTTGTTCGTTTTTTCATGCCATTTTTAGGGTTCTGCTACTCATCGTGATTTCCAATGATGAATTTCGAGTTTCGAATTTGATTATTATGGAATAATATTAATGTTACTACTAGTGCAATTTTAGAATTAGAATTTTGGAACAAGTAAGAACAATGGTGGCTGCAATTTCTACGGCGATAAACTCCAAGCGAGCGCAGACGCCAACTCCAAGAAGAACACCTCTGTTACCTTCAGAATCGGACAATGCACTCGCTCCACCACGCAGGCCCAAAGCACGAGAAGTTACTTCTCGCTACATGTCTTCCTCTTCTTCGTCTTCGTCTTCATCCGTTTCGTCTCCTTCGAGACGATGCCAGTCGCCGCTGGTGGTGACGAGGACGGGGAATTCTGCAAAACCGAAGCAAACGCCGACTCCGACTCCGACGCTGTTTGCGAATCGGTCTCAGTCGGTGGAGCGCCGGCGACAGGCTACTCCTCGACCTAACGGAACGGAAGCTCCGGCTGCTCAGAAAATGCTCTTCACTTCCACCAGGAGCTTGTCCGTCTCGTTCCAGGGTGAATCGTACCCGATCCAGGTCAGAACGACCAAACCGCCGCCGTCGCAGAGTTTCTGGAAGAGCACGCCGGAGAGGAGGAAGGTTTCAACGACTCCAACGCCGGTGAGAAACGGCAATTCGGATCACACCGAGAACGCGAGGTCACTAGATCGGCACCGGTGGCCCGCAAACTCTCAACCGCCACGACAATGTGCTGATTCCGCCGCGAGAAAACAAACAGACGCGCCGGCGAGCGTGGCTAGGTCGTTGCAGAATGTCATGGCGGACGTTCGAGGTTCTCACTATGCGACGACGCAGAGATCGGAGAGCTACAAAACTAACGGATCTGAGTTTCAGCACGAGGCAGAGCCTGTTGCTTCTGATACCGAAAGCGTAACCTCTGGAAGTTCCTCTGGAGAAGGAATTCGAGGTTCTCGAGGACTCGTGGTGCCGGCGAGGTTCTGGCAAGAGCATCATAATAACCCTTTACGGCGCCAAACGGAAACTCCGTCTTCTAGAAACGGCGTAATTGGAAACAAAGGAACGGTTAATACTCGTATTCCTAGTCCTAGACTTCTGGTGCAGAAGAAAACGGCGTTGGATTGTCCTGTTTCGTCGCCACGTGGAGTTCTGAATAGCCGTGCTCTCCAAGGTTCTCCGATTCGTTCCGCGGTGCGTCCGGCGTCTCCGAGTAAGCTAGCGACGACTCCATCGTCGGTGTGGTCTCCTTCGAGAGGAGTGAGTCCGTCACGAGCGCAAAACGGCGTCGTTAGTGGCGTGAGTAGTAGTAGGTTCGGTGGTAGTGAACCTTCTGTTTTAAGTTTCGCTGTTGATGTTTCGAGGGGGAAGGTAGCGGAGAACCGGATTTTTTATGCGCATTTATTGAGACTCTTCCATAACAGGCTCCTTCAGTGGCGTTTTGTTAACGCTAGAGCTGATGCTGCTCTCTCTGTGCAGACATTGAATGCGGAGGTGTGTGTCTTTCTTTTTCTTTTTTTTATTTCAAATGTTTTTGTATTGAAATTGAATTGCACTGTTAAGAATTTACTTGCTTGTGCGTTACTTGTTGAAAATTGTGAATAGATAATTTTAGTTTGATATTAGTTCAATTTTTAGCATATGATCATGAACACCAGTGTCATTTTAACAGAGGAGAGAAAGGATATTCATATTATATTTATCAAACTGTTCGCTAGTGTTTTTATTTTTTTCCGCTTAGTTTTTTTGTTGGTTATGTTTTATATTTTTTTTCTAAATATTCTTAATTGTATCAGAAAAGCCTCTATGATGCATGGGTTGCTATGTCCAATCTACGAGAATCTGTTAGAGCCAAAAGAGCAGAGTTTCAGTTGCTGAGGCAACAGTTTAAGTTAATATCCATCCTGAAGAATCAAGTAAGATTTACATCTTCTCTGTTCTTAAATTTACTGGTGTATATTTAGATTTTGCTTTTCTTGATTTGAAGTTTTATCATTTCTTCGGTAGTTTGATTGCCATGCCATTCTGTCCTTCATTGTGCAACTGCCATATCATGGCATCTGGATTCATGCACTTAGTTTCATTACTGTAATGTGCATTTATTAGCCATATTAAAATTATAACACAAACTATTGTATATTATTTGTAATTTTTGGATTTAGATCCATTGACTTCGCTCATTCTTCCAATCTTTTATTTCAATTGAAGTTGATAAGAAAATCAAGGTAGGCTTATGAAATTGTTCCAAAATACATGTGTTTTCTACCACAGGACACACACACCCCTAATGAGGCAAAGCAAGAAAATGTTCATTTGGGAAAAAGTTAGATTGGAGTTAACTGGGAGGTGGAATTATTCCATTGACTGACTAGAATGTAATCCAACGACTTTTGTCTGCATGTAGATAATGTGGACATGATAGTATTGGCTTTGTGTTCAGCTTTCATAGTAAGTTGGCTAAGTGTTTAATGAAAACTATTTATGCAGATGGTATATTTGGAAGATTGGGCTACATTGGATCGGGTGTACTCTAGTTCACTTTCAGGAGCTACTGAAGCCCTAAGGGCTAGCACTCTTCGTCTTCCTGTAGTTGGTGGGGCCAAGGTATTTTCCTTTTAGCTTCTTGTTTATTCTTTAATGATTATCTAATTATTGATAGTGTGTGACACAGCAATTCAGTTACTACTTATTATCATATTGGGACTAATATGAAGAGCTCTGTATTTTGCTTCAGACAGATTTGCTAAATTTGAAGGATGCAATTAGTTCAGCAATGGATGTGATGCAGGCAATGGCGTCCTCCATATGCCTACTGTCGCCAAAGGTATGTTTTTCTTTTGCCTAACCTGCTTTTACAGATGTTGAATCTCAATTATATTTGTGATGAAGTGATGGTACAAAAGTGTTGTTTTATTTTTCTAGATAACTTTTTTCATGACTTCATATCTCCCAGCTACATTATGATTATGAAAAAAAAAACTGATTTTTTTATATAATATAAGTCTAGGCTTTCCAAGTTTAGAAGGTTTGATGTTTATATATAAGCATATAGTAATCATTGCAAGCAAGTCTTGCTTCTTAAAATTTCCGAGCTAGCTATAGTGCTGATGGTTCCAAACTTAAAGTTCCTTGGCTTCCTGACCTTGGTTGTTCTGTTAAACCCAAGAACTTAACTGCCCAGTGCCTATAATATGTGGGGAATTGTCCCAAAGAAGACTAAATTTTTACCAAATGCCACATGGTGATACCAAGAATGGTACTGCATATCATGGAACCTAAAATTTGAGCAATTGCCAATTTAAAACCTTATATTTGGAGTTTCATGGTACCTAAAAGGTGGGCATTTCCCATTTTAAAACCTGTACTAAGAATTTCAACCTTCAAATTGACTTGTTGGTGTGAGCGTATCCGTTTGATTATGCACCTTTTGAATAGAAATCCATAATTTGAAAGATCCCAACTTTTCATGCGTTGGTGGTGGGTCTTTCACTCTTTGAGATCCTTTCAATGAGACCTATGTTGTGTTCAGCGGATATCTATATGATCCGATCAATTGTGTATAGAGTGCAGTAGCATTGGAAGTGGATATAGTATACTGAAAAGACAGTTCTATTTTATTCTATTATATATTTTATCAATGAGGACGAGCCCTGACACAGCGGTAAAGTTATGTCTTGGTGATTTGTTGGTTATGGGTTCGAATCCGGAAATAGTCTCTTTGCATATACAAGAGTAAGGTTGTGTACAATATTTCTTCCCATTACCTGCACATAGCGTGGAGCCTCTGGGTAATGGGGTACGTAGTATATTTTATCAATATTGAATTCAGCATTACGTAATTGGATCATAGTGTAAAAAAAACTCAATTTGTCTGTGCATTTTGAATAGAAATCCATAATTTGAAAGATCCCAATTTTTCATGCGTTGGTTAGTCTTTCATTCTTTGAGATCCTTTCAATGAGACCTATGTTGTGTTCGGTGGATATCTATGTGATCCAATCAATTGTGTAAATAATGCAGTAGCTTTGGAAGTGGATATAGTACTACTGAAAAAACAGTTCTATTTTTATTCTATTAGTATATTTTATCAATATTGAACTCAGCATTGCGTAATTGGATGATAGTATAAAAAAATTCAATTTGTCAATGCATTTTAATTAAATTCATATTAAAAAAATTATGTGAGATATTTGATGTGATGCAGAATGAACAATATTTTCATAATTATGTTTTTAAAGTTTCAGTTCACTAAGAATTGGTTTTTTTGTTATGTTTTCTCTTTTTTTATCATTATTCTTTGTTTTTAGCCTATATATAGAGTGTGGCTATGTTTATTCAGTCAAGAACAAAAGTGGTCAGGGAAGTGATGGAGAAAACGCGGAAATATCACTGTGGTTAAGTGGATGTATTATTTATTATATTATTTAAGTTCCATATTTGTATTTTCATCCAAGAATGTTGATGTGAATAACAAATCTTTTTAAACCCCGTGTTTTGTATATGTAATAAGCAACTGAAGTAAGGTGTTTTGGATCTTATATGGAAAATAAATGCAGAGTAAAAATTGTTTCTTATCCTCTTTGTTGAAACTATTAAACAATTCCCCTTCACGGCCTCTATTTTTTTTCTCTGGACATTATTCTTCAATTTGGCAAAGGGACCAATATATTTTGAAATAGTAGTTTAAAAATGCAGAGTTTACTGAATAATAGATAGGTATAAATTTGGGAGGAAAACATTATTGCATTCAGCAATCTGATGAGTTGATTATTGGCATCCATTTTTTTTTCTCATTTAGTTCCTCAATTGTGAGAAGAGAGCAATATATCTATCATGGTAGGTTTGTGATGCAGAGTAAATTGAGTGGTATGATTGAAATGTTGAGTAAATAGGAATCAATTTGGGAGGAAGACAACTAAAATCTAGTAATCTAATATGAGTTGATTATTGGCTTGAATCTTGGCACAAGCATGGATATAATTATATGACTACTTTTTTTCTCTTGCTGTATGCCTCGTCAATCCATGTTAGCAAAAATGCATCGAGGAGACTGATAATTAATATTCAGACTAACCAAGACACTGAATACAGTAGAGGATAATTTATTTTATGTAAATACATTTTGCTTTTGATATTAGGTTATTCAATTCGTTCTCTCTGTCTCAAAAACTTGGAAAAGTAAAAGGGGATGAGGGATTGTAATTTTGTTAGGGTCTTGAAAGTTCAAACTTTTAAAATTAGGTGAGAAAACCCGAAGACCAATTGGCTTTAAATTTTAAACGAGATAAATATGGCTGATTTTCTTTTATATCTGCATGTGTTGTTTTATCTTGTTATCATTTTGCTGATGTGTGGTCTGTATTATCTACGGCGCTGATGCTTTGGCGGGGAAAAAGACATAATTGATTTGTTTAGGCCACCTCGTTGAAATGCTCTTACCCACCCGCTTTAAAAAAAATCTGCCAACATGTATTTCTTTTCGTTGTCAACTAACTATTATTTGCTTCACACCACATGTCCACTTCATTTTCTGTTAATTTATATGGAGGTGATTTTACAGAAAAGTATAATTGCGGCATTATAATTTACATGGTTTGTTTTTTTAATTTCTTTCTTTCTGTAAGGTCAGGACTTCGTACATTTATGTTTTTTTGGTATATCAAGCAAAAGTAGTTGCTATTGGTCAGAGTTATGTAGCAATTAGTAATATGTCTGAATTCATTTGCAATGGATAGGTTGGACAATTAAATTCGCTGGTTGTTGAAGTTGCCAACTTAAGTGCGAAGGAGCGTGTTTTGCTTGAAGAGTGCAAAGACCTTTTGTCAGTGATTACAACCATGCAGGTAAATTTCTGTATCCAGAGATGTTGAAGTTTTAAGTACTTTTGATTTTCCCTGGATTATCGTTAAATGCAGTTCTATGACTGACTAGAAAGTGGTTAATAAAACCTTTTTCTTGAGCAGGTTAGAGAGTGTAGCCTGAGAACGCATGTTACTCAACTGAAATGCCAACCCTGAAGTACTACAGTGAAAATAACAAGTAATACATTGGCTGACCAGCATACTTTCAGTGCTAACACCATAACATAGGAATGGTAATTTTGGCCTTGAATTCAATACATGAAATGAAATCATCATTATTGATTGAGAAAAGCTAGTTAGTATTTGAAAAAAAACAAAACAAAACAAAAAACTACAGATAGCACGAATATCCTGGTCAAACAGGATTTCGTCATATTGTACAAAGAAATTCGTAACAAGTAGTTGCTCTATGATTGGTTACACGCTAAGAGTGAGGGTTGAAACTTGTAGTTCGGTAGTTTCTATACAATTTTTTCTTTTAAAAAAAAAATCCTTGCCCATTTGTCTTTTTTGTTAAAAGGATGTACATAAACTGTGTAGCATTTTTTTTTTACTTTAGTTGATTTTTTTTGTTGTATTTGTGTGTATTAGCTTATAGGAAAAAGATGTAGTCAAAATGTGGATACGATTTGCTCTATATAAACCTTTTTCTACGACTTGCCCCTAGAAAATTACGCATGTTTTGAGTTCTCTCACTCACATCCTAGTCATTTAAAATTAGGCAACAGATTTAGTCGTTTTTATACTATATAAAATAGCAGTGTAAATTACTCTTGTATTTTTCTGAGTTTTTATAGTCCCTGTTAAACTTAACCTATATTGTTGTATAGTTCATTAATTACTTAAAGATTAACACGAAGCATCTCTAATAGGAATTCTTAACTGAATTTTTTAAATTATTTTTTGTAGTTTCTACTGGTCCCACACTATCATATCATTATAAGAAATTCATATGCAATTTTATTTCAATCATAAGAAATTCTAAAAAACTTCAAAAAATATATATTTTATATTTTTTAATTTTTACTTATTTATAAATATTATTATGTATTAGATAAATATTATTTTTATTTATAAGAAATAATTTATTGTAGAAAATACAAATCTTAATTTTAAGAAACTTTTTCGGTTATATAGGTTTGCTACAATAGAGAAAAATGATAAAAAAATAATTTTCTCACTTAAGAAATTCTTATGAAACTACTAGGAGATGCTCTAATGTTTTCAAGTCGTTGTGTGATTAATCAGTTGTCGAACAAATTTAATTACCTCTATCGAATATGGAAAAGTATTAATAAACCCGACAACCTGGTTAATACTGATGTGGTCCATATCTGTTTGTTCATAATGAGCTGAACCGGATTGTCCATCATTTAAATGAGCCGGAGATAATTCATAGTGTAAATATTATCTTAAAAATATGTTTTATAAAATGATTTAAAAATAATGGTCCGTCTTTGAACTTTTCATATTATTAGCACAATACTCTAATAAATTAAATTAATAAGTTATCTATATTAAAAAATAATTAATATCATTATATATAACATTAAATTTTTAATATATATTTAATACACATAAGTTTATATAATAAATTTTATAATAATTAATTTTGATCTACTAATGTATTTTTTTATATATATAAATTTTTATTAAATTTATGATTTTTATTTAAAATTTATATATGTAAAAAAATATATTATTATATCAAAATCAATAGTTATAAATTTTTTATGTAAATTTATATGTATATTAAATATATATTAGAAATTTTAGTGTTTTATAAATTTATATTAATTTCTTTTAATATAATTAGTGTAAGGATTTTTTTATTTTTTTATTGGATAAACGAAGAAAAATATGTTGAATGTAAGAAGAAAATCTCCTAAGTTCGTAGGTTCTGGAATTGATCCGTCATTTTGTCATTATTTCGGGTCCCTTCCTTAAGGCTATTCAGTGGCGGAGCTTAAAATAAAAATATGGTGGAGTCCAAATAAACTTTAATGCATAAATTAAAAATGTAATATTATATTATATATCTAAAACTTAAGCTGTAGCATAAATACAAGGTTGATGAAAAAATAAGGACAAATAATGTTTTAGGTTATTCTAAAATTACTAATGTTCAAATTTGGCCCTTTTAAATTTTTGTAGTTATTTTGGTCTCTAATTTTTATTTTTGTTTAAAACACTATTTACATCATTTTACTTTTGTAAAAAGTGTTATTTAAAGCATTTTAAGGACCAAATATCTTTAAAATTTAGAGGGACAAAAAAGATATATTTCAAAATCAGAGGAATAAAAAATAATATAAAATAGAGGGACCAAATTCAAACATTTAATAATTTTGAAGAATCTAAAACATAATTTATCCAAAAATAATATCAAGGTAAATGATAAAAAATAATACATTATATTCCACAATAAATTATTTCATTTCCAATTTTGATCAATATACACATTATGGATTATGTTAATAATATGATGTACATGTTTAATTTTTTTTTATAACAAAAAACGAACCAAAGCTTTTATCAGGAAACAAAAACAAGGATAGAGAGTGGAGCTTTATCAGCAAATGTAAAAAATAAAATCTACTCAACCCAACACCTTCTCATAAAAAAAAATAGCCACCACATATCAATATTAATTTGTTAACCGTGAATATAAAATATAGATCATTAAAAAATACGTGTAAATAAATGCATCTCCTTATTAAGTTGTAGGGCTTGAAGTTGAATTCAAAAGAACACTGAAAAGTAAAGACTGAAGTCTTGAATAAAAG
Source organism: Glycine latifolia (assembly GCA_013407115.1). Lineage (NCBI taxonomy): Eukaryota > Viridiplantae > Streptophyta > Magnoliopsida > Fabales > Fabaceae > Glycine > Glycine latifolia. The sequence continues at coordinate 8,824,974 of CM023954.1, forward strand.
CAGCCCAATAGGTGAACAACAATGTTATATCCTTGATATTTTATTATATAATATATGTTCATATCAAAAGTTTTAACTTTAAAAACCTATAAGGTTATCTAATATATTATATTTCAACACATGTAAGAATAAGAATATATAAGATTCTGTAGAATAATAAAAAAGGCTATATAAGATATGTATATTATAAAAGTTTTAACATCTATATAGTAGAAATTGATTCTCTAACAAAATCAATATCTACCGTTCAACAACTATAAAATACTTTATATTTTATTACATGTACATGTACACTTTCACAAAAATTTGGGATGCCATGGCTCCCCCTTGTCATGTCCAAGCTCCGCCATTGCAGATTATTTATTTATGGGCTATAGGGAACTTTTTTATATTTTATTTTAGTTTCTCATTTTTTTATTATAATTTTTTAGTTTTTCATTAATTTTTAGTTGGCACTTTAGTCTTTTTTTTATAAAAATTTGTCCATTTTTACTTCTTCATTTATTTTTTATAACTCAAAATTAGTCCAAATATAAAATAAACTAAAGATTAAAAATAGATAAAATCAAAGACTATTTCTTAGCAATAAAATAAAGAAGAGATCAAAATGTGAAATATTTTTTTTTGAGGGATCAAACGATTTTAGAATTGCAAAAAGAACAAAAGTAAATTTAAGTCTAATTAAAATAAGTTTTATAAAACTAATTTATTACCAACAAAGATTGAGTCTAGCAGAAGGGATTAGTCCTCCATAATATAATGGACAAAATTTGAATTCTCATTAAAAAAAAGGTGTCCATATTTAATAATCAATCATACTTTGAACATGATTGACTATAAAAAAAACATATAAAAACAAAAAAACATTAAAACTCAATTTTACAACTTAATTACCAAAATTTGAGGTCCCACTTATTTGAATGTATATATCGAATGCGTATAACTCGCCAAATAAATATACAGACTGCATATTGGCGTGGAAGCCACTTCCAATGGAGAAGTCCCATGCCCTACGGAAGAACGCACCATTTTTACTTTCTGTGGCTTTCCTTTGCAAAATTCTATCATTGTATGGGCAAAAGCCCAGTTCCCATCATTCATCACCTCCTTTCCTATGTATTCTTGTTATTCCCCCCAAACAACATTATATGATTGGGTTATACTATTGTTTACAGAGAAGAAGGTATCAAATTACTCCGAGATTCGTAATGTTATTTTTTATCACATTAATCAACTTATTTCATATTTTTTTCTCTTGTTATTTTTCTTTTTCTATAAAACTTACATTGACCAATTATATAATTGCAATGTTCTGTATAATTCACCCAACACTCGTAAACTCCATGCCCTTTATATTCAGTGATGGGTTTTAATTAATATTCATTTGGATAAACTTGGTGTACGTATATGTGTATATAAAATAAATTGAGGCGATGAAATTATATAAATAAGTATACACTATAAATAACTAAATTAGGTCCTCATTATCCAAACAAGACTTCTTCAGCACCAATTTGAAAGAACCCTCGCTTTCAACCCGTGTCTCATTCATCCAATGTCGGAAAATGCAAAATATACAATAAATTAACTCTATAATTTATCAAAAAGCATGTCTTCCTCAACATCATACTACCATTAACCTAAGATTTAGACCAATAAAAATGCAGTTTGGGTGAGAAAAATCTTTAAAATAGAAAACAGTATTTGACGCTAAAATTTTACTAACAATTTCTCTAAAGTTTTAGAAAGTTATGAATTTTTTTTTATTTTAAATTTTGCAACTACCTCTGTCTCATATCAGGTCTCATTTTAAAACCAAAGAAAACAAACTGTAGAATTTCATTTCATTTCTATACTCATCAACTTCATAATTCTTTGCAACATCATTCCATTTTAGGTATTCTTCGAAATTCCTCAAATGGTGCCACAATTCATTCTATGTACAACAATGTGTTGAAACACTCCAACAAATCTGTGTGTATGATATCTAGCATCGATCTGATGTTCCTATTAATTCTCTAAAAATACAAATTTATTCATTCCAAATTTTATAGGATCTTTTTCAAGTCTATTTCTCACTAAAAATACATAAAAAGTATTAATTCATGTCAAAAAGTGTAGTTTATTGTTTTTATCCCGCAGCTATACAGTATCAATCATAATCAAGAGGACATGTTGTAGTGTAAAAATAGCTAAAAAATCACTCAAATTTTGAAATGACATGAGAACAAAGGCATTGCGGAGAGGACAAAAGGAAACTGGAGAAGAAAAAACAGAGAAGGGTAAAGAAAGGACCTCTTGCTTGCCCTTGGTGAGGGAGGGGCATGACGACGAAGTTTCTGAACTAGTTCTCTTTCTTAGGTTAAGGATGATTGGCACTGGCCCTTAGTGTCTCTTTGCAGTAATAAGAGTATACTCTTTGCATTTTTTACTAGCTTTCTTTGTTAGCATATTAACTACTAAGTAGGAGTAAAATATTCTTCCTGAATTTGAAATTTACTTTGAGTTGGAGTGTTTTTTTTTTTTTATCGACCAAAATTAGTTGTTAAATGTTAGTGTTTTTGGTAATGGAAGGATTCGAACCCACAATCTCTTCCTCTTTTCCTTCTTCAAACTTTTTTCCCAACCACCCAACCAACCTTATATCTCCCTTTGAGTTGGAGTGTTAATACGTAGTTGCATTAGATTTTTTTTTGTTACTAATAAGAAAAATGATTCATCCTGAATTAAGAAAGATTTCTGTAAAAGATACACGTAGTTTTTACAATTTACTCCACAGAGCAGAAATTCTAGCAAATAAATGCATTAATTGCACAAAATATTTGGATGAAAGAAAATTTGTCTCCAACAAATTGTTCTTTTGCAGTCACAAAAGTTATTCAAACAAGTTTTAGTTAGTGTTTAAATTGTTTGGAAGCAAAAGTAACTTATTAAGGTAATCTTTCATTTTTTAAAACTTTGTTGGTACATATTTTATGGGTATTCTTATAACTAACACGCGTTCTTTTATTAAGGACAATGTTTCACATACTAAAGTACTATTCAGATAAATTAATCAAAAAGTATAACTAACTTATACACTAATCAAAGTTATTTATAAACTACTAAAATGTCTTGCTTACATACTACACAACTTATTTCTCACATTAATAAAATCAACATAATGTTACAATTTGTGTCTCTCATTAATAAAATCAATTCGCCGTTTTGACATTTTTAGTTATTATAAAATTTAGTCAAAGAACATTGATTTTGGTGATAAGGATAATTATTAAAAAAAATAAAACAGTTTCTTTATATTTTATTTTTCTTTATCATCATAGCTTTCACTTTCTCTCTTTCTTTCATTATTTTTCTTTTAAAATCTTTCTTTGATACATTTATCCACTCTAAATTGAGATAGACCTTTAAAATTTTCCTAATAATTTATAGGAATTCATTCACTTCTCAATTCTCTCCAATTCCTTTAACTCAATTCATTTTTTTTCATTGCACTTACTTTTTGTGTTTCATTTCTTTTTTCACTGTATATTCTCTCCATCCCATCATTTGTAATATATATTGCTTTCTCTTTTTTCTTTAGTTCTCTTCTTTTCACCATATAAACCACAAAAAATACGATGTACGTTCATCACTAACCTTATGGAAAACAATCTTAACAAGTACGGATAAAGCACAACAGCAATTTAGACACAGAATATAAAGTCCCAAATGCTATTCCAAATGCTAAATGGGTGTACATGATTTATACTTTTACTTTGATTTGACGAGCCCAATTCATTGGAAAATTCTCGGGCCCTATTGTGCAAGCACGCTCGTGCATGTAGTATACAGTCACTGGATTGTGTAGATTGACGTGAACAAAATGCCCATAAAGGCATCACAGAAACCGACAAACACACCTCATTAACATCAAATCCACTAAACTTTTTTTTTTCTTCATTCTATTTATCTTTTTCTCTTCTTGTTCCATTTTTCAATTCTAGTGGGGGAAATTCTCAAAGGAAAGAGACGGATTTAGATATGTAATAATGATAATAAATCACTGCTCATTATGAACATCATCATTCAAACAGGGCCAAAAATTTCAATGGATTTGATCATTAGGATACATCAATTCACCCAATAACAGACGGAAAACGCAGAGAACGTGCGAATTGAAATTACTTGAAGCAACTTTTCAAATTGAGCTGAGGTTACTAAGAGCATATCCCATATATACAATAAATTAAATTTCGGCATTTTGCACTACATTTCTCAAGTACAAGTAAAAGGAAAATATTTCATGAACATTAAATAAAATAATAATAAAATGTTTTTTTAATTAGAAATTATTTTCAAAATATATATGCATAAAAATAAAAATGATAATAACTATATATAATATCATTTTAGTGTTCATATTTAATATTTCAATAATGAAAATACAAATAATTTTTTTTAACAACTATTTTTCAAAAAAAATGTTTTTTTTAATATTTTATTTCTCTGGTTTATTCTAAACTATGACACTAAATAAAGAATTATTTTTAACCAATTCACTTATTTTTAAATGTTGAAGACTCAGAGTTAATGTATAGTAGTAGGCAACAATAAAAATAACAAGTAGTAATTTTTTTCAATATATTATTTTATGTTTTATTATATTGCAAGACAAAAATATAACCAAAAAATTTATGTATAATGCTGGTATTGAATGAAATTTGAAATTAGAACCACATGCAAACCATGCAAATATAAAATATTCTTTTTGAATAAAAGTCTATTGTTCTAAATATTTTTTTTTATGAAAAAAATTGATTGTCACATTACATTCCTTAATTAAGGGTAGTTATGTCATTTTACATATATGAATATTGTTTCTCTCCACAATGTATGTAACTAAATAAGAGGAAAAAAGTTTTTACCTTATTTTTTATTTATTTTTTCTTGTACCAAACAACCTAAAAAATAATTTTACTTTTCACTTTTTTTCTTCCTATTTCTTTCATTTTCAACTCCTTTTGTCTAGAAGAGCATGATAGAGAGAGTGTACATAAAGGAGCAATGAAAAGTCTAAGAATCACACACATATACTTTCTACACAATCAAATAACAAGATTTTTTTTAACTTCATTTTAATTTTTACCTACAAAATAACTTATAAAATCGTTTTATCTTTTTACCGCTTTTCTTTTAACTTTCTTTCATTTTATTTTTTTTCCTACCAAACAACTTAATCGTTTAACTTTTTACCTATTTTCTTACCTTAAAGCAAACTTACCGTAAGCAAATGCCTTCAATGATTTCCTTGCATTATTAGCCTTTACCTTCCTTTTCCCCCTTCTAGACATTGTTTGGACGAGGTGAAATAAAGTAGCGGAGAAAAAAATAAATCTCAATTTTCTGTTATTTAATTGGGAATAAAAACAGTAGAGGGGAACAAAAGAGAAAAAAAAAAAAAAAAGCACTACAATTTCGTAAAAATGTGTTGATTCCTTTGCACTATCCACCTTCACCTCGCCAAGTCTATTTATCATGTCATATTTTTAATATATAGTAACATGTCATAATATAACGCATAACATGGTCTTACATGAACAAATTTAAAATCTGATTTTTCTTGTGGCCGCCGTAACTTGCCATCTCCGATTCTTGTGGTCTATTGACTTTCATCAAACTAGAGTTCTCATTCATCTCTCTCACGTCATGCATGAGTGTTAATGGCAGTAAATGATAGCACGTGTCATCGGAATCTCCTGTGAATGTCTCTGCCAACGGGCGAAGAACGCCTCCGGCGAGCACCGTCTGGACAGCGGCCTGGCACACGTGCCAGTTTCCGCTCCACAGAAGTCCCACGGCACCGTTCACCGGATTTACCGTTCGCCCGCATCCTTCAAATAGCAGAGACCGAAACAACGCTGATAATAAAGAATAAAAAAAGAGAGAATAAAAAGAATAAATATCTAATTTACTGTTTCAAGCAAATACAAGATATACTTTGATTCCTAAATAACGAAAAATAAATCATTGAAAGTATCTATGATTTTTAATTTAAATATATATATATATATATATATATATATATATATATATATATATATTTCAAATTATAACTAAACACGATCGATTGATCATAGACAACAGCTTTGGTATAGTAGATGGTGCAAAGACAGGAAATAAAGTGTGAAAAAACTAAAGGAAAACTTGAACAACATGAAAAGAGAAGAAGGATGATGAAAAAAAAAATCATCTAACTATTTCTGTTTTTAAAATTTTTAAAATATTTGTTTTATAAATAGTTTTCAAAAACTAATAATTTGGATGGGAATTGATTATTGCATAGTAAAAATTGTTTTAGAAAATAATTTTAAAAATTGAAAAGGGAAAAGTGAATCACACAAACCTCTTAATCTCTTTTTTTGATATATAGAATCTCTTAGTCTTAATCTCTTAAACTATAGATATATTTACTCAAATACAAACGTAGCGTTGATTACAAATATCTAAAAACTTGTTTATAGAAAAATTATAAGATTAACCTAAGAGAATAAATAAAAAAATTATAGGTTTAAATTCTTTATCTAATAAAAAGATAGCAAATTAACAAATAACAATTAGCTACATAAAAAAAAAAAGGAGAACTGATCTATACATCTAATTAATTCATTTAAAGGTTACACTCTATTTCTTTCATATGCATAAAAAAGAGTGGCTACACTCTAAAGAATAAAATTGATTTATAATCATTGATTCAAATCAAATGAACAATTATAAATATACTTCATCTTATAAAAAATGAATACAATTTATTTTTTAAGACGTAGACAGCTAGCATGAAATCTAAGCACACGTCAAAGCATGAATTATGAGTGAGTACTAGGTAGCAGGTACAAGGTAGAGTGTTCGACAGTACCAGGTCTTTTGGTTTCGGGGACGGAGGAAATGAAGGACATTAGGTCGCTACGGCCAAAGAACTTAGCGAGGAAGAGAGTGGCGTGTCGTTGTGACTCCGGAGATTCGATCCACTGCAGGCACGACCTCAGAGGGCATGTGTCGCTACACCCCTTCCGGAGCACACGGCAACCATTGCAGCTCATATTAATTTCCTGGTTTTGAGTTTTACTACGTTGTTGTTGTTGTTGTGATTGGTTTTCGTTTTGTTCCAAGTTTGAGGAGAAGAATCGTGTTTTGTGTCAGTACTTTATTTGTAGGAGTGAGGGCAAAGGAAAAAAGGTGCTAGAGTTAAGTTAAGGAGTAACTCGGGTTGAGTTTGAGTTTCACGGTGCGTGGCTTTTTTTCCTTCTATAATAATACATCGATCCTCTTTTATTTTAAGAAAAATGTTATTTGTTACGAACGTGTCTTTCATTAAAATCACACAACCCACTATTTGTATCAAATTTTGTCTTTGTTGTTTTAAATATTTTTAAGAAGGATTTTTTAAAAAATCACATCCGTTTATTACATTTTTCGTGTAATTAGTGTGTTTAGTTTTCTTAACAAATAGCACAATTCTTGTTTTAAACATCTTTTCAATATTTTTTATTTCTTATTTTTTTTATCATATCATAAATATCATAAATTTTATCGTACTTAAATTTTTTTATTCTCTCTAAGTGATAGATAATATTTAGATTATTTATCAAATATTTTTCTTTTTTGTTGCGTGTGTGGGGTGGGTCCTTTGCTTTGTGCTGTGGGGGGTTGTGATGGGAATATATTTTTAGCATCCATCTCTGACTCAAGTTATAAGGAGAACGGCTCCGTGTTTCTGCACTGCTTTGTCAGACTCCACACATGCCTCCCTTGTTGTGTTATTCCTAATCTAATCTAATGCGATTGAAATCACTTTTCTTTTTCTCTTCCCATCCTCTTTTTTCTCATTTTCTAATTAAAATCAAAAGTAATTATAATGTTTGGGGTCCACAAAATACATGCACTAAGTTATCTGATACTCAACACATGCGTCCGTCTTTCATCTTAGCCCTAGCACAAGATCACAAATACCTTATTCTTAGCCGTCAGACTATTGAGTCGAACAAATTATTTCTAATACTTCATTATTTGAATATTAATGATAATGCTATAATTTTCTTATAAAGTGACAAACACTCAATTATCTATAAGATATATATTATTTATAAGCTACAATTATTTATTAACTATTATCTATAAGTTGATAATTATCTACAAGGTTGTTGCACCATTGAAACAGCTCTACAAATGAGAACTCGTAGCTCTTACTTCATTCTATAAGTATTAAGTTCTATCTCACCGTGTTTGTCTCTAAGTCTCACCTAATTCACTTACTTAAGTGTCGGAGTTTTTTATTTTACAAATATTCCTTCTTGTCTTCCTAACAAAGGATATTCACAATTTAAAATGGAAGATAGTGAAGTTCATCTTAACCACATCTATCCTAATCTTAACCACATCTATCCTAACATTGATCAGCTCCAAATTTTAGTAAATACATAAATGATGCATGATTCATTTGTTTCTTTTGATTCTTAATAAAAGAGATAAAAAGAATAAGTATTTAACTATTTAAAAGTCATCTATTAGATTGGAAACTTGTTGAAAGAAAAAAAAATACATTTAAGATGTAATATTGTGTTTGGAAATTTATTTAGAAAGGAAGAATCATGTTTGATATGAAAACTATAATTATTAACTTTTTGAAAATCACATTTTAAATGTGCAAAATTATATTGAAAAAGTGTAACCAAACACGTTATATAATTATTAGTTTCTGAAAAATCATAATAAAACATGAAAAATCACATCTAAAACACGAAGTGAAAAATGCTAAAAATCACATCCAATAGTAAAAAAGAAACCTAAACAGGAGACTACTTGTGGAATAATAAAGAAAATTGGAAGTCTCCACCATAAACCAATCCTCGATCTTATAATTATCAATCCATCATTACAAAATCCTTTTAAATTTGGTTTTTTTTAAATATATTAAATTAAACAATACTACACCGTTAGTAATAGTAATGTCTTAATTTTTACGCCACAGATGCCTAACGTATCTAGAAACGAAATAGACTCCTAAGGAATGAAGTATTCAAGCAATATTACTTTTCAATTATCTAGTCTGACGAGCATTCTCCTTGAGTTACAAGTTAACTTTCAGGTTGTACACATCATAGCCAATAACTTGCTTTTAGGAAATAAAATAATCTTAACCATATTAAATTTTTCTTCAAAAATAAACATATGAAAATTTAAAATCAATTTGATCTATTCTATATATAGACTATAAAAAAATGTATAATTATGTAGTTAAAATTTACCACAATCACCACTTACACTTTCATTAGTATGTGTCATACCCCTCCTTGATGATATTAATTTTAGTGAATTTACCATTGTGAATTCAGTCATATGCAGTTAGCTTCCTGTTTAAGAAAATTAAACTCTAATATCTCTTCTAACTTTAAAATTCACCACAATCACCACTTACACAGAATCATTTCTCTGAATCCAATCACTGGTAGAATTAATTTTGTTGATAATAAAATGGTGTTTAACCACGTGTTGGAACCACTTCATGCTAATGCAAAAGCTACATATGGTAATGTATGATTTTTTTTTTATCAGCCAAAGAGAAACATTTTATTACTACAGGTTTAGGTATAAGACATACCTCCCCTGAGATTAAGTTTAACAAGTTGCAAAGGAAAACCCATACATCTATAAGAGACCCAACCCAACAAATAAAGTGTCTCAAAGACCCCTCTCTATCATGAAAAGGTACCAAATAATAATGTATCATGAACGTGCGTTTCTCATGTCTAAACGCAACTTCAAGCACTCACCAAATAATCTTGATCTCGCTATAGCAATAATTCATGCCAGTGCAACGAAGCCATTTGTAAACTATACAAATTTATCATCACAGTCCGAATTCATAGTTTGTCAAACTGTCTAGTTTGCTCTTTTTATTCTCGTGACAATTTCACATAGCTGAGTCAGTATATTTTTTGACGGTGAACACTTCTTTCTTTGCCATAAGAACGTGGATGTGTTATATATATTCACGAACATGTATAGTTACTTATATTCTAAATTTTGGACCATGTAGTGCATGTAAATTTTATCATTATTTAAAATGATATATTTTAGATTTCATTATTATTTTATCATTAGCAAGCACCAACTAACCAACCTGCTGGGTCCTTTTCCTCGCTTTGTTTGGGTCGTTAAGATACTGGACTGGCATTACCGGTTGGGTCCTTATAATTGTTCAAGAAATAAGCCCGATTGCATTTTTATATAAGGCCATATTTTTAACACCTTCGTTTATTATCTTCTCACCCCTCAACTTTATTTAAGTCTTTGTAAGATTCCTATGTTACCCCTTCCCTCACTCCCTCCTCTCACTCTCGATACACCCCCACCCCCAGAACCTGACCTCATCTTCAAACATCTTTTCACTTTCTCTTTTACAAGCATTGCTCCTCCAGTCATCCATTATATTCTTAATGTGACTTTTTGCACCTTCATCTCGTTTCTTTCCTGATAACGTTTTGTTTGTTAATGGTATTTTTATAAACTAAAAAAAAATGCAGGGGTGGAAAGATCAAACAAGGGTTCTAATATAACGTGCCTACTTATAAATGCCCTCAACAATGATATACTAGATGGGTCTCATCTTTTGCCTTCAAATCACGCAAAATGAACCAAAATTAAAAAATAAAAACAAAAAATTCACGAGTACTGATCACAAAACTAAGACTTGGCCCAGATAATGGTAAGTATTTTTCTTTTCTCATCCCCCCTTCGATTTACATATTTAAGGACAAAAAATAGCAAAACATTAAAAGAAGGAAAATGAAAGTTCATGAGTTATATTTGTTGAGGTAGCAGATGAGGAAAGGTGTGTGTGGATGTGAAGACAAGAGAAATGAAAATATGGCATGGACGGCATCGCCATTTGGAGACACTCTGCCACTCAGAGAACGTGTGATGTGAGGTCCAAACAAAGGAAGAAGTGCATGCCTTGTGTGATTAATTAGTGGTGGATGTGGATGTAGAAGCCAGCCACATGTAATGTCACGGAAGGATAAATGAGTAGATGCCAACTTATAAATAACTAGGACTCAATGTCACAGCATCCATACAAATCAATTAGTTTATTCACAACACCAAGGAATAGAAAGTAAAGGAAGGATTCAAAATACATGGGCAGATTGGATTGGAAATGTGGATGTTGATGAAAGTTTAATTTTTAACTTCAGGTATTTCCTGCTATAAAACTTTCAAAGGAAGAGTATACTTTCACTAACTAATAATCATTTTACTATACCTTGGATCTTTAATTTTATACTTTTATTTCTGTGTTTATCCTATTTTTATTGATATATATCACAAAACAAACCAACAAGACAATTTTTTGTTTGTACAAACCGACAAGATTATATAACTCCAAATCTGCAACAAAAAAACATTCATCATAGAATATTATATCATTTTTACGTAAAAAATTAATATCTCACGATATTGTATAATTTGGAAACACTGAAGCCCAATACTCCTCTTGATAAGTTTATATATACATATTAATTTTGAATTTGATCTTAGAAATATATATTTAAAAAAATCTGAATTAGTGAGTTCATTTTACTTGAATAACAAATGGTGAATTTTTACCTACGCTCCAAAATAAAAATCTAGTCTCAATCTCTTTTTTTTAAAGAAAAAACTATTCATAGATTACATTACTAATTCCCAGTGAGCTAAATCAAGGCCTTCTAAACTGGATTGAGTTAATTTGGACGGAAGAAGCTCATTTATGTCACATGCAAGAAAGGAATGATATTTTGGAAGAAAATTGACTAGCTCATTATTAAAGTATGTTTTGACCTGCCTCTTTAACTAAACTACTAAAGGGATCTGCATCTGATTTGAAGTGGCCGAGAGTAGCTTTGCAATTTGTTGTTGTTGTATTTGAATTTCGATGTGAGAATAACAAAACTTAAAAATATTCATCCAAACGACATGAAAGATTATCTCGAATGTCTTTGTTCCAAGGGTTATCAAGTGATTGTAAGTATTTGATTGGAGATTTTATTTTATTTTTTAGACTATGTCTATTGGACCAGCTTTATAGGTGGTTTATGGTGCACAATTTTTTCAAGCTATTGGATTGATCATGTGCTACCTTATTATAATATACCATTAAATCATATAATTTTTCAACCGTCCTTTTTCCCTCTCCCGCCCAAACTTTAATTGCCACTGACACTGGCAAATTCCTCACTCTCTCCAGCATCCCCACCCCGTCAAGTCACCGCATCATGACCTTATATGTGATAGTTAACCCTCGCCTCAACTCTGATACGATGTCTGCCCCGCTGCCAAGAACATCGTCATCCTCGCTCTCAAGCAGTCATTTGCCTCTCCTGTATCACCTCTTCCTCCACTACCTGCTGCCATCGATCAGGCCTTTTCACATGTCAATCGCACCACCCTCCGTATTACTCACCTTTTAATCAAAAAATAATTTTTTAGTTGTATCGCAAAAAATCCAACAAACCTACCATTTGATGAACTAATAAAGCTTATTTCACGTGAGTAAATTGTTCAATTTATTCAGATCAAATTATATGTATTTGATATAATATTGTCAATATCAGTATTGAAAAATGATATCATTTCAGCATTGATTCTGCAACCCCCTCACGAATCACATTAGAAAAAGAGGAATTCAAAGGCTGTGTAGCATAAGGCTGTATAGTTTAGGAAGACTTATAGTAATTGATATTACTTATACGAACGATATACATATACTTTTCAATAGTCTATCACTTAAGAACTCACAGTTAAACGTGTTTGGTTTAGAGTAGTTATGAGATTGGTGACACTCAAGAAAGTTTCTTAGAAAGCGTGCGAGTGAAGACAAAAAATGATGAAAAGTCTTGTGTCGATTTGTGGAAACAATCATTGATCCTGAAAGCAACTGAAACAATCATTACTTGTGTGATAAAGTTTTGTTGGCGACATGTTTACTAATAGCAGGTTCAACGATAGCGACAACGTGATCATTGGCGATAACGAAAGTGTGGATGAGAAAGTGAAAGAAGATAATTGAGAATTATATAATATTGATGGTGTACTATAATAATGTAGACACAAGATTGATCTAATGAATTAAAAAATAGTCCATGATAGACCACCTTCATAGATGATTTACTCTAGATGTCATCTATTCTTTAGTTATAAAAATATTAATTTGTGATTTACTTTAAAAATATATATATATATAACAATGAAAACAATGAAATAACATTTTCATCATTTTTGTATATTTTTTAAAATAAAAATTAAAGTGATGTTTTTACAATAAAACACTTTTTCTTAAATTGAAAAATATAAATAATATTTCTTAAATAAAATATTATTTATATGTACATATTTTATTTCCTTTAAGCATCTTAACATTGGATTAGAGAAATAAAATTTAAAGAAAAAGAAACTTAACGTATTTATTTTTCTTTTCTCTAATTTTTAATTAAATGAAATAAAATTTAAAAAATATTTCCTTCTCCTTCACTTTTTTCTAAAGTCAAGCATAGTAAGCGTGTAAGTGTTAAAATACAATGATATAATTTTTCAACAATTGCATTAATAAAAACATATACTCTATGAAAAAAAATCAATAAGGGTTTATATAAATATACACTTTTTATTTTATTTTTTCTTTTCTCAAATCATCATTTATTTACTATCCATATTAGTCTCTGTTTTCCTTTCCTTTTTATTTCTTTGACTTCTTTCTTTCACTTCATGCACCATAAAAAATATGGTTTACAATTGTGATTTTCTATTTAATAAAATCCGCGGGCATAGATATATTCTCCAAATATTTAATTGCCAACCAAAGCAGAACGCCCCCTTAAGCAATTAGCAGCAGTCAGCCAGAAAGATTCTACGAACTTGGACACCACCAAGATTCCACCAACGTCGTTCGTGGCAGTTGGAAGGTAGGTGTCTGGTTGTAACTTTGAGACCCACACTAGTCTCTTTATGTATTGCTAAAAACAACGTTTTTTTTTTCCCTTTCAAAATATATATAATTTACTTCTTAATACTTATATTCTCAATTAGATCATTCCTAATTCTTTACATATTTGTATTAAAAATAATTACATTTACTTTATGGGCATATTATATTTTATTGAAATAAATTTTAAGTAATTATTAATAATAAAACTTAGTCATTCTTTTTTTTTTCTTACCATGTAATACATTTTCGTCTCCCTATTATTTTTTTCCGATTCTGTAAGGGCGGAATACATGTATAAATGCAATTAATTTTTTTAATCAAATATTTAGTTCACTAAGACACCTTGCAGGACAAGTAAACTAACAAAATTACATAGTCACATTAATTTGATCTTAACTAATTTGAATCATGAAAACAACTTTCTTAATTTTATTCACGAGACTCGAAGTGAATATGTAAATTAAAAGGAATTAAATTATTTATTAATTATTTCTAATATTTTATTTGATGAAAATATTAATAAAAATTTAAAATTTAAAAAATAAAAATAATATCTTCACAATGTTTTAAGTTTTTGTTTTTGTTTTTGATTTTTTTTTTTAAATGACAAATAATAAGTTAAAGCAAGTAAATTTGCGAAAAGACAATATAATAAAAAGGAAAGAGAAATATTCTTATACTGGATTATCATTTGCATACTTAGCAATTTTACCGACTGTTATGCTAACAATTATACGAATTTTCCAACAAAAGTTGGTCGTGATTAATGATGCACACATACCTAAAAAATATAGAAACTTCAATTAATACATAAAACTTAACACATAGGACTTGAGTTGAAATTCTGATATCAATATGAGAATTTTATTAGTGAACAATTTATAAATATTTCTTTAAACATTCAATGACCCTTAAGACATACTTTATTCCTAATGAATAATGGGTCTCTTCCACCCTCAAGCAAATGTTCCTCCTTAAACTAAAGTCATCTCTTTCCAAGAGTATTACTTGCACTGCTGATGAACCTTAAAGCTTAGCCAATTCGATCAAAACAATCAGGATATTTGCACGCTGTTAGGCCCTTGCATCATCATTAGGCACACAAAGAGCTTATTTTATTGTTGTTAGTCACTTGTTAAAAATATGAGGAGAATTTAAACACCAAAAAGGTTTTACTAAATTTGTAGATCTTTTTCACTTATATATTACTTAATTTATATATTACTTAACTTGTTCATTCTTATTCCAGAGAAAATTTCATTTCACACTTATACCCCAACATTAACTAACTATTATCTAATTGGGAACGGTCAAGAGATTAGCTACAATAAATTTTATGTTCATATTGTGCTCGAGCTCTAAGAAACTTTCTTAATAATACAAGACTTTTGAGTTGGCCTCTTAAATAGCATCCACAGCCTAGTTTAAGTCGAGTCCTAATCTGGAACAATTATATGATACAATTTGCTCACTTTCAACTTTTTCTTAAATATCTTCTGGATCTATAAATTTTTATCCTCACGGAAGAATAAACGCATCCTGAATTGCAAATAAAATAAATAAGAGGTTATGCTATCATGTGATTTATTCCTAATCGTATTCATGAAGTGGAAAGTTTTTAACGTGTAAACTAAAATTAGAAAACGTGAGCATCTGAGAAGGTGCATGAAGGTCCACGCGTTCAGCACAATTTAGTGATCGCAAATCACTGATTGAATCATGTTTATTAATTAATTGCATATTTGCAAACAATACAATATGTAAAAAATGTATAAGTAATTCGAAGATAAGAAATGGCACGTGTCGTTCACATCAACTCCATTATATTTGATTGCAATGTGTAAAATGCTAAACCTCGTTCTTATCTGAACCATAGTTTATAGTTTTATACACGAAATTAAGCATCCTCATCCCCTCTGCACTAGTACTCCACTCAGTGTCGTCTACCTCCTTCCTTTCCAAATCACTACTATTTTACTATATATATTTTTAAGGGAAAATTACAGTGATTCTTTTTCTGAAACTTATTCTGATTATACTTAATACATATACTCACTTAGTTTATCGGAGTAATTTTTACTATTTTTTCAGAAGAGATAAATGTAATCATAATTAAATCTCAAAATACTTTTTTTTTGGAGGGAGGGGAATAAATTTTTAAATAAGAAAATTACCGAATGTCAATGGATTAGACCTCGAAGAGGTCAATGTAGTTTATTCTATTTTCAATCATTGACAGCAATTTCATAGAAAATCAGATTTAACCTTTCTTTATCCGCGGGTAAAAGAAAAAAAGAAGAAAAAAAACACCTTTTGTTTTTTAATGAAACAGTTTCTTGTTTAGGAGTTAAAAAAGTGGGTGAGACATGCACTTACATGCGTGAAGGGCAATAGGATTTCAGCAACAGGCAATAATATAGGCACTCGTGTTTGATTCAGCGTTTCCGTGCACATTTTATGTGAAAATTCAAAGCCATAAATACTTGTTTGGCCTTAAACGTGAAATTGACGTGATTTTCTCAGCAATTGGATGTAAAACCAAACAAGCTGTAAGTCCCTAACAAAATTTAATACTTCAAGTGGTTCACTAGCTGAACTTCAAATTAGATATTGAAAGTCGATATCAACACCTAACATAAGTATTAATTAAAAATTAGAGGGTACAAGTATAAAAAAGTAAATAAATTTAATTATTTTTTACTAAAAAATTAAATAAATTTAATTCTATTTAAACACTAAAAATGTTTAAATATAAAGTGAAGTGAGCATATAAAAAAAGTACTCATTACTATGGGCAACACAAAAAAGGGACTAAACCAACAGTAAAAACCGTGAACTTTTACTCTGTTCTCAGTTCACACGTTAAGCGCTTTAGTGCTTCGGTTAAGAATTAGGTTGCCGAAAAAACTGCTTGTATGTAATTTGAACTAAATAAGGATAAAAGATTTACTTCCCAAAATAAATAAAAATGTTTATTTTATTATGTTTAAACAGAAAACACACTAAGAGAATTGTTTGTTTTATTAAAATAAGCGTTTTTTAATGAAATAAGTTTAAATAATTTCAACTTATAACTACTTTCATTGGGAGTTAAGTTACTGAAAAACATTACTTGTAAGCTGAATTTAAGTGCAACGTAGATATTGATATAGGTGGTGAAAGGAAAAATCGAAAAGAAGTGTGGATAGAATAATAAAGCACCGTAAACGTGAACACTTAAAAAAAGGGGATGAAGATGATGTTGAGTTCCACTTTTAACACACAGTCAGAAAGAAGCGCAAGTGGTTTAATTTTAACGCAAAATACTAAAACAGAAACAGGCACTGCCACCACGAGTTGCCGCACTCTCCACGCGACTCTGCTGTTTCATCATGCCAAATTTCCCACGGGCATCACTCATAATAACGCAAAGAAAAATGTTTATTGCATGATTTTAATTTGCCTAAAAATTGAGAATATTATGGGATAGGATGAGATAAAAAAATTACTAATTAAGTGTTTAAATTTTTTTATTTTTAATAAAAAACCAAATTAGATCAAATAATTTTATAAATAAAATTAATTAAATAAAGAAATTGAATTGAATTGCAAATCTGTCACTGTGAAAGTACAACCTAAATCAGAGAACTGGGTCCGGTACGCACGGTTCAACAAAACTTCCAGGTAGTAATATGTACAAAATCAAATTATAGTAACTCTCAAAATTCTCCAAAATAATCGAAAAAAAAATTCATAGAGTTTATTAAAATTGAGGGATTTTGATCTTGGGAATGACGAAGAGGCGAGGCTTCTTCATGACCGGGTGAGGGCTCTCAACCTCGTCTTCTCCGAACTTGGTCGAAAAATCCGGAAAAGCCGGGATGTTGAGATCGAAGTCGCGGTGGTGTCCGTGACTCACGTTGTGGGTGGACCCCACGCCTTCCGAGGCGGCGGTGACAGAGCTGTTACTGTTGTTGTTATTTCCATTACCGTTACCTTCGTAGTGACAACGTTTGTGTCCGCCGAGAGCCTGTCCGGTGGGAAAGGACTTGTTGCAGATGGAGCACTCGTGGGTCCTACCTCCGGAGGCGGTGTTAGCAGAGCTGGCGGCGGAGGAGGTGGTGGTGGGTTGGTCTTCGCCGCCGGAGGCGGTTAGTTTCCGGTGACTGGCCTTGTGTCCACCGAGCGCTTGGTAAGAGGGGAAGCTTTTGTCGCAAACGGAGCATTTGTAACTGAGCTTGGTGGAAGGATCTGGAGTCGGTTGCGGCGGTGGAGTGCTGACGTTGCGGGGGTTGCCGCCGCGAGCGAGCATGATCAGGCAGAGAGCGAGGTACTCTTCCTCCGAAGGGTGGTCGCGTGAACAACGCTTTGAACGTTTTCTTTTGGCCAATGGAATAGTTGGGTCGTCGAAGGGGAAACATGGAGCGGTTGTTGTTGGTGAGTTGAGAGCTTCCAAAGCCATTTTTTTGGTAGAGAGAGATTGAAGTTGTGAGAGTGAGAATTTAGCTTGAGTTTTGGGTTGGGTTGTGTTGATTTGAGTTTGGACTTTGGAGTGAGAGTGGGTGAAGGGGATTTATAAGGACGGGAGGAAATGAGGGAAGTTGCGTGACAAGTGGTGAGCAAGTAAGCGCGGTGCGCAAGCTAACATAAAAATATATAATTTAAAAAATATTTATTTTCTTTTTTTAAAAAAAAGGTAACAGATAGAATACAGGTGGAGTATAGTGGAGCACGTTTTTTGGTACATATTGTGGGGGGAATGAATTTCTTGGTAGCCAAGAGTGACACTAATAACATTATGTTTAGGTCGGTTAAAGAAGTATCAAAGTGGGGACTGAGCAGTGTAGTTTTCTGTTTTTGTTTTGTTTTGTTTTGTTTTGTTTGAGAGAAGTGGAGAAGGGACTGAGAACCAGCGAACACCGAGTGAAGTCTGTCTGGAAGGAGACTGGTTCCAAATTCAAAGATGGTAAGTCAAAATCCACAATAAAGTAGAAAAGAGAAAGAAAGGTTCTTCTATTGTTGTGTGGGGAGTGAACGCGGTCCAAATTACAAGAGTTCGTCTACAGCAGCCGGCAACGTCAGGGATATTCAACCCAAAATGACTTTTACTTGTCAACATCTTTTAGGGGCCGACCTTTTAAAACCCTCTATTGTCTTGCAACTTGGAATGTGACATGATCATGGATTGTTCCTTGTTCCTCCTTTCATTAAATGACCCCATTTCAAATCTACAAGAGAATGAAGAGATTAATATTTTTTCTTATAATGAATTTCCTGAAATTTCAACTCGCATATATTATTTTAACTTTTATTATTAGGTCGACCCCAGTAATTGTTAGAAGAAACTAAAGTCTGAAAGTTAATCCTTATTATTAGTCTGACCCTAGAGATTATTAGAAGAGATTAATGTAAACTTTATGCGAGAAGAGATATATGAATTTTGTTGTTTATGGTGGTCGAATGATGTTGAAGCGACGAGAAAATCGAATGATTTACATTACATCAAGCTCACGTGACCTGATTTCATACGCGTGAGACTCATGTCTCTTCTTGTTATTACTTCAATTCATCTCATCACATGTTAATATATATATATACTATTTAGAAAAGACTAAACTACTTTATGTGAAACTTGTAACCTTTTAAAATACTCACAAAACCGGAGGCTCTCTAGTTTAATATCCAAATTTTTAGAGCCTTTTCGTATATCTGTCTTTCTTTTACCCAAATTCTAGATGGTAACACAATCCTTCGATCTCAAATCCAAGGACAAATGAGGTTAAAGTATATTCGAATCTATAGATAGGCTAAGAACTTAAGAGGGTACATTTATTTATTGCATAGTTTTTATATAATGTACAAGAAAACATAAAAAAAAGGTTAAATCTGAGGTGCTTGCTGCCAATTACATCACGCATTAAAAAAACAGGCACCGCCATGAGGCTATGCTTTGGGTTGTTCCAAGATTGGGAAGGGAGTGATTGGAAAAGGAGGAACGAACCATCCAGATCACATGGGAGAGTTTTTCTTTTTTTTGAAAATATGTAAAAATATATATTAACCAAAAATACTTACAACATGCTCAGGACATATCCTAGTTAATCATATACAAAAGCAACTACACTTGCCAAAAGAAGTAAATATGAGACTATCGGAAAAATACAAACCTGGTCAACAAAAAAAAAAACATATTTACTAATACAAATGTGTTATATGAGCAAATCTAAGAATATTGAATTTAATTCTACCAATTAAATCTAAGAGGTTAAACCTATGGTTATCAAAGAAAATACGATTTTTATAATTCCACGTACAATACACAATAGTTGCCAAAGCTAGACATCGGAATTTTCCTTTTCTGCCCGAGGTTGCTCTAAGGTGCACTAAGCTGTTTAGAGTTCCCTGGAGAGATATATTCCTTCTAGGAAAGTTAGCCCAATCACGAATTTCAGCCCACGCTTTAAGAATAATTATGCACTTGAAGAATAAGTGATCATTAGTTTCCATATCCTGGTTACAAAAGCAGCAAACAGACCCCTTGTTAAGAAAACGGGCTCGGTCCAAAGTGAGGAGCTTTTGGCTGGCCGCAAGCCATAAGCAGAAAGACTCCTTGGGAGGAATGGAGGTGTTCCATACCACTTTGGCCCAATGCCTTTTGGTAGAGGCTTCCCTGAAATAGTCATATGCTTTACCAGCTTCAAATTTATCTTGCAGCATCCATGAGTCCAGCACCATACCAGCTTGTTCCACATTCCCTTCCTTCAAAACCAAGGTGTCCCTGATGCAAAAAAGTCTCTTGACAAGGGCGAAGTCGGTTTTGGAACATGAGTATTGCCAGGTAGAGCATCCCCTAAGGTAATAATGATGTATCCACCTCACCCACATAGTTTCCTTATTAGCCGAAATGTCCCACAAAACTCTGGACAAGAGGGCACGGTTCCAATCTTTTAAAACATGGAGGCCGAGGCCCCCCTCCTCCTTAGGTGTGCAAACCACTTTCCAAGCAATAAGAGGTTTCTTTCTGCCAATCTCCCCTTTACCCCAAAGGAAATTTCTGCAAAACGCATCTATCCTGTCCATAACAGCCACAGGCAGGGGAAATAAACCCAACCAAAAATTCACCATACCCCTGATAACACCCCTAATCAACTCCAATAGGCCAGCATAGGACATAGATTTCTGATGCCAATTTGGATAAGCCCGCCAATCCTACTAAAAAGAGGGGAGTAGTGACAAATGTTCAGCCTGGAGGCCATTAAGGGTATTCCCAGGTACCTGATTGGGAAAGTGCCTGGCTGGAACCCTGTTAGCAATAAGAGATCAGACAAAGTAATATTGTCCACCCCAGAAGCAAAGAGCGCTGACTTCCCATGACTAATTGACAGCCCAGAAACATTGCAAAATCTGCGCAGCTTGTTGTATATGGTTGCAATCGAGGAATAGTCACCCCTAGCGAAGAGAACTAAGTCGTCTGCAAAGGCCAAGTGGGTGATATTGAGAGGAGCACAACTCGGATGGAATTTAAACAGCAGGTTGTCCTTTAGCCCGTTCAGATCCCTTGAAAAATATTCCATACAAATAACAAAGAGATAGAGGGATAACGGATCTCCTTGTCTCAATCCCCTCTTGCCCTTGAAATGCCCATAGATACTACCATTCACAGAAATGTTGTAGGATGTGGAGGAAACACATTCCATGATCCAATTGCTAAAAGTAATAGGAAATCCAAGCATGTTAAGCATCCATTTGAGGAAGTCCTAAGAGATTGAGTCATAAGCTTTGTGCAAGTCAACGTTAAGCATACATCTAGGTGAAATCCTTTTCCTGGAATATTTTCTGATAATTTCCTGGACCAAGAAAATGTTATCAGCCATTCTCCTTGATTTCACAAAAGCCACTTGAGCTGGATCAATGATAGAGGAAAGAACGGGCACCAGTCTATTAGCAATCACTTTGGAAATAATCTTGTAAACAATGTTACAGCACGAAATGGGTCTGAACTGATTGACTTTGTTCGCATTATCAGTCTTTGGGATTAAAGCGATGAACGCATGGTTAATCTGCTTGAGAAGCCTGCCAGAATTAAAAAATTCTTGGATCGCAGCAACAATGTCACCTCCAACAATAGGCCAAGACTTTTTGAAGAAAAAGGCATTATACCCATCTGGACCATTTGACTTGTTAATATCCATCTGAGAGACAATATTCCAGACCTCATCATAGGAAACTTGCCTAAGAAGATCGGGGAAGCAATCAGAAGACACCCGTGCTCCATTAGAGCAAACTGCCACAGAGGGAGGTTCACACTAAGGCCTGGATCCGAGAATGAAGGAGAAGAAATTAACAAATTCCGCACCAATTGCTTCTTGGGAATTAGTACTGTTGCCATCTTCTCGAATAATGGTAGGAATAAATCTAGAATTTCTTTCCTTGTTAATGAGAGAATAGAAGAATTTAGTGCTTCTATCTGCAGCAACCAGAAACTTGTTCTTTGACAACTGAGCTAGCATCTGGTACTCAGCCAATCGGAGATCATGAATACAGGCTCTATCCGAGGCAACCTTGACAATAAGAGCTTGATTTTGAGGTCTGGCTTGGATCTGGAGTAGATCTTTAAAATAATCCGACTCAGCTTTGTCAATGCGGCTTGCCAAGTCACTAAACTCCCTCTTATAAATCCTCTTAAGGACAGGCTTTAGCATCTTAAGCTTCTTGCAAATTTGGTACATCCTACACCCATGCACTTCAGTAGCCCAAATAGCAGCCACTGCTGGCAGGAACTCTCTACTATCAACTGTCGCATTGTTGAATCTGAAAGCAGAATTTCCTCTATTCAAAATAGGGTCCAGATATACCACCAAAGCCGCATGGTCTGATATGGAGAGTAAGTCTGAAATCGAGACATAAGAATGTCTGAAAGCTGCCAGCCAAGATGAATTACACAGGGCCCTGTCAATTCTGCTCTATATTGTTCCATTCGTCCAGTGAAGCCATTACTAGTGGTTCTCAATTGTTGGAGCCCCAAATCAGAGCAGCAATTATTAAAGTCAGTCATCTCGTACTCAGAAACATCAGAACCGTTCTTCCTATCTTCAGGGCTAAGCACACTGTTAAAGTCACCCACAATTAACCAGGGGCCATTCACTTGGTTTACAAACTCTTGCAAGGAATTCCAAAGGTGCCTCCGCTCAGTTATGGAGTGAAGACCATACACAAAGGAAGCCCACCCATGAGAATTAGTTACCTTACAGACAATCTTACAATGAATAGCTTGGGGAGTCATCTCCAAGATGTCCACTGTTACCCTATCCTCCTTCCACATAAGAAGAATTATGTCGGCTCTGTGCTAGGAAAAGTTATGAGCATAGCTCCAACTCGAGAACTTCTTACCCATCAAAGATGTCAAGAAAGAGATTTCGAGCTTGGTTTCCAGCAAGGCTGCAACATCAACCTCCTTAGAGCACAAAAAATTAAGCACTGCATGGTGCTTCAGGGGCATATTGAAGCCCCTAATATTCCAAGATGAGATAATCATTGTTTTTTGCGGGAAGGACCCTCCCCGTTAAAAGTATGTTGTAAAATAACCTTCTCCCCTGTGTTAGCCTTGTGTGTTTTGTCTTGTGCCTTGCTCACATCTGAATGGTGTGTCCCTTTTTTCCTAGTTTTCACTTTCTTCTTAATAAAGCCTCCATCTTCCTCTTCCCTAACTAGAATAA
Organism: Glycine latifolia; assembly: GCA_013407115.1. Taxonomy (NCBI): domain Eukaryota; kingdom Viridiplantae; phylum Streptophyta; class Magnoliopsida; order Fabales; family Fabaceae; genus Glycine; species Glycine latifolia. The sequence continues at coordinate 8,848,668 of CM023954.1, forward strand.
AGTCGTTTGCTCCCTTCACAACAGTGGCTTTTTGCTTGTTATTATTCAACTCTTTCTTCTCTAACCCCTTTGTGTTTTCACCCGCAACACTGCCTTCTGGTTAGTCCATGTCTGCCCTTTCCTTTCTGATTTGAGGGGTATTCTCAACTAGCACCTGATTAAAATCCTACTGCTTCCCCGCACCTTCCTACTGTTCTTTGGGGGTTTCTTTGCCAGACACAGTATGTGTATGTTTTTCAACATTTTTTGTTTGTTGAAAATTGCAATTACTAGTATTATGGCAAATCATATTACAATTCTTACAAAATCTGGGCTTAGATTCGCAGTCAATACTCTGCTCAAACGGGGTGCCATCAGGGAGGAAGAATTTCACCTTCCTTACAAGCTCCTTAGACACATCCACTTCAACCAATACTCGAGCATACGCAAAAGAGCCAAATTCTGCAGTTATCTTATCAATTCTAATGGGTGTCCCAACAGGTGATAAGATCTTACTCAGGGCCCTTTGAGTCCAAAGCTGCAATGGCAAGTTGTGGAGCTTGACCCAAACCGGTATCTTGCTAATCTCCTCATTTCCAAACGCGAAAAATTCTGGCATCTTCTTTAGGAGTAGGGGCCTCTGGAAGATGAAATAGGGTCCTCCATAAAGCACTTTCTCCAAGCTTTCTTTGTTTTTGAATTTGAAGATCAGCCAACCACTAGGGTGAACTGAGTATTAAAAGGGAACACCCCACCTTTTACATTCTTCCATGAGGGCCTTTTTCCCCGGAAAACGACCAACCACGTATCCTATGGCGCTGAACCCACAAGCTTTCTGCAAGGGGGCACAATCCTCATCAGATAGTTGGAAGCTCTGCTCAATACAGTCTGGTTGATTTGCCAGTACTAAGTCGTCTGATGGATCCCTGCTGTTTTCAAACAGGCTGGACCAGGTGGGTTTGGTTGGGGCCTTCACTGGAGGTTGAACATCCCCCAACACAGGGTTATCTTCTTCACTGCCTACCGACAAATTGTATTCCTCCACTGTTACTGAGTGTGTGTCCTCATCACCCAGTGTGTAAGTGATTTACTCGAGGATGATTTGGCTATCGGACTTCTTTCAGGCAAATGGTCGAGCACCTGGAGGGTACCCGAGCTAGAAGCAGCATATGGAGTCAAAATTTCTTTCGGTGTTCTCACGGGCAAAGTGTCAAACACTTGGTGTGCATCAAAGTTTGGGGATTCAATGGATTCACACGAACTTGCCCCAACTTCCGCTATCGGTGGGACTGCTTCCTTGCCCTTCCTCCCCGATCCACACCATAACTCAAACACAAAAGAACATGGATGAGGGTCAAAGGGGTAACGGGAACCTGCAAACAGATCAATATATAGAGGAAGAACAGTCCAGGAATGTTGTTCTTCCAAGAGATGAAGAGGCCAAGCAGATAAATAATTATTACAGACCACAAATCCTTTAAAAGTAATACAAAGCAATGCTGAGAAATTTTTAAAACAAAATTCCAGCTTGAGCAAATGCGGCGAGCTTTAGAGAATCTCCCACAGCAAGAGCGATGAGGGTACAGTGTCACCACTAAGGAAATCGTTTCTGAAAGAAGTAGGTCGCTTCAATCGACCAACCCAGGAGCTTGAAAAGATGAGAGGTACACCGCAGCTTGCGATCCCTCACCGCTTTTGGATCCTTCGTGAACCCTAGCTCGCGTCGCTTAGATGGAGAACAACCCCTTTTCAGTTCGCGACCTGCAAAGCAATTGGGTGCTCAACTGGCTTCGCTGAAGATAAATACCACTCTAGATGATCTAACATGCGTCAGCAAATCGACTGTGTAGATCCTTTGACCATTCCACTTCTCGCAACCAGCAAGCGCATTCAATGCTCCTCTTCGTGTCTCGCCAAACGCGTAGCAGAAAACCACCAAGGAAGTTAAAGCATAAAATAAGACTATCACCTACCCCACTCCGGTGGAGAAATCCACAGGGAAGCACCCAAGGAGGGGGATATATTCTCCCCTATTTTAATTTTGATGTTATCTGCTACTTCTACTTTTTTTTCTTTTGTCTTATGTTACTTTTGAGATTCAGACAAAGTAGAGTTGGAGTGGGGTAAAATATGTGTCAGCAAAAACAAGTGGAGTAGAGTTGGAGTGGGCTATTACCACTAATTTTAATTATACTTTGGGCATTCATCAAAGTGGAGCGTGTTATAGCTGTTTACTAGTGCAGTAGGATTCACGTTATTGTGTGTAGGAATATAAAAAAAAAAGAAAAATAAACAAATTGTACATTTTTAAAAATTAAAATGTTTTGCATTACTTTGAATCTTTATGCCATGGATATAGAAGTTTGTAGAGAAACCTTGCAGAAAAATAGGTAAAATAAAGGCCAGATTATCATTGAATGAATTAGCTAATAATAGTTATTTATTACAATTGATTATATAGTTAGTTACAAGAGTAATCAACTTGTCATTAACTAACTCCAATTCTAATTACATGATGATCAGACTAAATTAATCAACTAAGCTAATTCTAACTTTAGTTACATGATAATCTATGCTAAGAGCCCCTTCAAACTAGGAATGGATTTTAGACATTCCTAGCTTGGAATACAGAAACTGAAAAGCACTAGGCATCAGAGCTTTAGTGTAGATATCTGCAAGCTGATTTGCAAAGGAAATATAGAGTAATTTCAGATGCCCAGTCATCACCTTCTCTCAAACTATGTGACAATCAATTTCAATGTGTTTTGTTCTCTCATGAAAAATGAGATTGAAAACTATGTGGAGAACATCTTTGTTGTCACAATACAAAGTAGCAGGGTGCTGGGAATGAACCTTGAACTCTTCCAGCAAGAAAGTAAGTCATTGCAGCTCACAAGTAGCACTTGCCAATGCTCTATACTCAGGCTCTGATGGACTTCTTGAAACAATTGCTTGTTTATTAAACTTCTCTGATATCAACGAATTACCAATGTATATGGCATAACCAATGATGGATCTTCTGGTGTCAATGCAATCAGTCCAATTTAAATCACTAAAACCTTTCAGATGTATATTATTGTCAGCAGAAAAAAAAAATCCCTGCACCTAGAGATCCTTTCATGTATCTAAGGATTTTTAGGCAGCTTATTGATGAGCTGAAGTAGGTTCAACAACAAATTAACTCAGATGTTGTACAACATATATAATATCGGGCCTAGTATATTAGTAAAGTAAATCAATCTTCCAATTAACCTCCTATAAGAAGATTTGTCCTCAGCTAAAAGAGGAGATCCTGAATATTTGTGCAATCTGGTGGTATAATCAGAAAGAGTGGAAACTAGGTTGGAACCAAGCATCCCATTGTTATTAAGGATATCTAGAGCATACTTTCTTTGACAAAGATTAATACCAACATATGTTCTAGCTACCTCAAAGCCTAAAAAGAACCTTAAATCACCTAAATCTTTTATTTTGAAGGCATTGTCTATTAGATTAGTAATGCTTTGAATCTCAACCAAGTCATTGCCGACAAAACAATGACCACAAATGGTGAATTTCAATTTTACAATAATAATTTGGTACAATAATCTTAATTAATTTTATTTTAAATATTATTTTGTACAATTATTATGATTATGTCCTTCAATTTTACACAATGAATATTTTTTAGGTCTATTTGAAATTGATTTGTCCATCTCATTATGTATTAAATAAAAAAAATTAAAAATAAATATACCTAAAATTAAGAAAATATTACATAAAATCATATAAAAAATATAAAAAGTATATTAAATAAAACAATATTAAAAAATATTAAATAAAATCATATAAAAATATATACAAAATATTAAATAAAAGTAAAAAAATAAAAAATATATTTATTTATTAAATAGTTAAGTTAAAAATTTATTTATAACTTTTTAAAAAAAATTAAAAATATATTTTACCACTTTTTATCGAAATTTTTTTACTAACTTTGAAATTGTAAAGTAAAATAAAACTTTAAGTAATGTGGTAAAATATTTTAGACTTCACTTATAAAAAATCCTACAACTTTAAAATCATAATTTTAAAAAAAAAAAGTTAACTAGAGTAATAAAATATTTTACAACTTTAATTAAAAAAATAAAATAAAAAATAGAACTTATAACATTATTTATAACTTTCAAGTTAAAAATCATAATAGATTTTACTACTTACATCTTTTTAGATATTAATTTAAAATCGATCCTCAAATACCAATTAACCAAAAATACACCCTGTTGATCGTTTTGCCGGGCAACCTATTCTTTCTGGATAAGTGGAAAGTGCCTCCTGAGGGGTTGCGAACTTGTGATGGCTCAGTTTCATCACTTTTTCTAGGAGAGCTACTTGTGGAGGAGTTATTAGAGGATTGTTGGGGGAGTTTGTCTATGCTTTTTCAGCTGGCCTTGGTTCTTTCTTGCTCAATTATTCAAGCAGAATTATGGGCTATGGTTCATGGAGTGATTGAGAATAACCATTGATAAGGGAATATTCTCTCAAATTATGGTTGAATCTGACTCTTCTACCGCGGTGTGACTTATCCAAGAATCAGTGCTTCACCTTGGTAAATACTACTTTAAAGAAGCTGGAGGGGGATGGATACCATATTAAGGTGGATCATGATTTTAGAGAGCAAAATTTTGTGGCTGATAAGTTAGTCAAGTCGGGTTTAGGACAACATTTAGGGGTGATTGTTTCTTATACCCCTCTTGCTTTTCTTTCTCTTGATCTTCTAGCATACAAGCAACTCTAATGTTATTTTTGCTAGATAGTTTCCTTTGGAAAATGGATTACCTGCATCCACGCAATCGTGAATGTGAATCGTTTGATTTGATTAGATAATTAATATTTTAAGTTAAATTTACTAAAATAATTTATGAAGTGTTGGATTTTCATTAGATAATTTCAATCATTTGACTACACGAATGTGGTTGGACTTAGGCCCCTCCTGTCAAGAAAAAAAAACAATTTTTTTCAATGTTTATTTTTTTCTTTTCTTTTCTCTTTCTTCGCTTAATAGAGTTACATCCCATCATCAATTTCCCATTTCCCCAACCGCTAACGAAAAAAAGGAGAAATTGTTAAAAATCTATATATCATCCATTTTCCCTTGACAAAGGGGAAAAAAGTAGAAGTAACTTAATGCTACTATTGAAAAAAATGCATAGAACATTCAAATTGTACTTAAAGTAATGTATAAATAAACAAACCGTTTTAAATACTTCATAAAAGGTATAACTTTCCAACAAAAATGCAACATAATTAATATAAACACAATATTTATTTATAATTATTAATTTTTAAAAAGAATATAAAATTATAAAATATGTTTAGTTTTCATAACTAAAATTATATATATATATATATATATATATATATTATATTTTGTTTTCATTCTTTAAAAAATTCTACCTTTAAGTCACTGCTTACCTAGTGTGTAGTGTGTTTCTGGTCAGCATACAAACGGCCCAAACCCAATCAGCGATAGTTAATGAAAACCGTTTGATTCTCTTTGTAGAGACTTTCAGGTTGACGATGGACGATACAATTTAGTTTAAAAAAGGCAAAACACGTTTAAAGTTGTGATATTTTCACTTAAAAAAAGACGAGGAAACCTACCTCTCTGTCCATTTCAAAAATATAATTAGGATTGTGTAAATCCAAATCAATCTAAAATAAAAATTAAAAATTGATAAATAAATTGAAAATCAAATTAAAATAAATTGATTTTTTTTTTCAAACCAATTGATTTGGTTTGTGATTTGTATTTTTGAAAACAAACCATAACACTTATACTTTAATGTTATGAGTTTTATGTGTATATAATTTGAATTTCAAGTGGTATTATGTATACAAAATTTATATAATATATATCATTTTTTTAGGCGATTTTCTAAAGATACATTTGGTTTAAAATGATAAAAAAAATTAATTTTTTTATTGTAGAATGTTTAGTATACTAATAAGTTTTATAAATTATTATTAGCAATTTTTTATGTAATTTAATTTAAAAGATAAAAAAATAGTATATAAATTTTTAATGAAATGATATTTTAATAAAAATCACAAAAATAAAACCAAATCAAACAGTAAAATATTGGTTTGATTTATATTTTTTTAAGTTTAATTCAAATATTTTTTTATTATAAAAAACTGAACCAAACGAAAACACTGATACCCGTACTATAAACTAATATATGTAAACCATGTTCCTGCTTCTATTTATCACTCGGAACAGAAAAACGTAAAAAGAAGTAACCTCATAAATTTAGTGGCACATATATGGGGTAAAAATTAAAAATAATACAAATTTAATATTTAATTTGAAAAAAGGTGCAAATTGGAAAATATTTGGAAAAATGGGGCAGTCAATCACGCTCATTTGGGGCGTGTTTAAACACGCCCAAATGGGACGTGTTTGTGCACAGGATGACACGTGGCAGCATAAAAAGGGGGTGTGGGGTTTTCGCGGTGTTTTCATAAATTACGAAAGACCATAACTTTTGACTGGGATGTCCGATTGAGGCGTATGATATGTCAAAATGATCGTAATTGAGAGGAGAAGCCCCTTGCAACTACCATAGGGAGTTGCCCAAAATTTTTTCCCAAAAGAGGCCTCTAAGTGCCTCAAAATTGCGATTTAAGATTCAAACCTCCAAAAAACTTCTTCTTTTCTAATTTTTTATTTATTTAATTATTGAATTGCATGATTTTTTAGTTACTTCTTTTAATTTCGAGCGTTTGGACATAAAATACGCCTCCATTGGATATTTCTATCAAGTTATGACTTTAAATATTAAGATTAAACTTATCAAAAATGGGGGTGCATTTAGCAAATGTTAGGTTTTTTTTATTTAGTTACTTCTCTTAATTTCAAGTTCTGAATTACGATCATTTTGACATATCATACGCCTCAATCGGACATCCCAGTCAAAAGTTATGGTCTTTCGTAATTTACGAAAACACCGCGAAAACCCCACACCCCCTTTTTATGCTGCCACGTGTCATCCTGTGCACAAACACGCCCCATTTGGGCGTGTTTAAACACGCCCCAAATGGGCGTGATTGACTGCCCCATTTTTCCAAATATTTTCCAATTTGCACCTTTTTTCAAATTAAATATTAAATTTGTATTATTTTTAATTTTTACCCCACGTATATGTTACAAATAATTCATTTTTGTTATTTAGTGACAATAAGCAATTGCAAATTGCAACTAGGGGGAAGGGGACACCAACGGAGTTGGCATTGGTGAAACGATGGGTACACACTACACACTTGACCGTAATGAACGGGCTGAAAGTGGCACATAATGGGTAATGGAAATGATAGCCTCTGTTGAACCCACGTGAGTGTGACGTTAGGTTATTGTCACCCTAGCCCAAATGCTACAATAGGATGTGAGAATTCCTACCATACCAAGTTGCCTTTCTTCTTTATAAGGCATCAATTTTATTCTCTTCTAATTTTGTCACATGAAAATTGATCTTGCATGATAGGAATGCTCAGTTTAGACTTGGATATTAAAAAAAAAACTATTTAAAATCTTTTCAAGTAAAATTTATTATTTGAGATATTGTGTTTGAGTCTTGGATCGCCTATATGTAATTACTTAAATATTTGGAGGAAATTTTTTATCATTTATAATGATCTTATTTAATTCAAATAAGATTATATCTAATAAAGATGTAATCTAAAAAAAACTATTTGAAACAACAATGCTAGGGTTCAACGGTTGTGACACTTTCTTCTTTCATGGAAGATTTCTTCTCCATTTTAATTTATAATGATTTTTTTCCCCTTCCTCTTTCCTTTTTTCCTTTATGCCACCTCCACCTTTTCTTCTCTTGCCACTGTCTTTATCGTCACCTTTTTTTAACTTGGTTTGAAGTCACATGTTAGGCATAATACACTACTCTGAGGCCCACTAGAGTATTGATAAGGTTGTGTACTTTTAGGTCCATTGTTAATATTAATATTCATTATTTGTGTTTTAATGATAATAGATAAATATTTATAATATCTCCTACAGGTAGGCTTTGTTTGCTAGGAATGTTTTGAGTGTGATTTTATAAATATATTGTATCTTTTTATGAATGATATCAATGAAAAATCTGAATTGTTATCTTTATCACTTTTAGTTGTAAAATTAAGAGTAATGATAGAATAGTTTTTTTCCTTTACATATCAATGGTGCTTTCATTACCTCTAACACATTCCGCCACCTCCCTTGGACGTTCCGATGTCTAACACACCATCTTTGTATAATCCCATTCTCTAACTTTTCAGTTTCTATGTTTGTTTATGATGCCCTCCTCCTTTTCTTTACTATAATTCTTGCAATTACTATAACTCGTGTACTTTGGGTTTGAGCTCATTACTATGATGTTCTTCGAACAGAGGCAGTCCCTAAGGTAGAGCAACAAGGTGGCTGCCCAATCATTTAATGATTTTCGCCAAAGTCAGAAAGGAACGCCACGTGATTAATAATGAAAAAGTGACGATTCTCTTTAAGAACGAAACTGCTATTTTATTTCACATTAGCCAATAATAACAAGTTAGAATACACATGTTGCTCAATCTTATTTTACATTTTTTTATTTCACATTAGCCAATAATAACAAGTTAGAATACACATATTGCTCAATTTTATTTTACATTTTTTTCTACGTAGATGTTTTCCGTTTGTTGTTAAAACGGTAGTAAACGTGTCCTCTACCCTCTTAAAGTGGCAGGGAGTTGAGATTGAGTCCAATATCAAGCCCATTGTTAGCAAGTGGAGCATACATCCATAGATCGTCGGAGCTTAAAAGCTACACACAAAAAAATAATAATAAAGAATTATAATTTGATTGTACATATGTTAATATATTAAGAGAAAAAAATATTTACCGACAATATAAATTTTTTTATAGGTTGTCATGTAAGATAAATTTGTTGATTTATAAATAATTATCTTAAAATAATTTAAATAATGATTTATTATAAGATAATTATATAAAATAATGTATATACATGAAACTCGTATTAATGTCTCTAAATTAGAGAAAACAATGATTTTCAAGTGTACATACCTTGATCTGGAGCTGCAAAAATTTCACGTAATTGACTGCCTCTTCAAGCATTGTGCTTATATCAACCTACATTATACACGACCATCCATGAAATTAATACACAACTCCATTGAATTTGACTTATGCCCCACTCCACTGACTTCAATATTAAAAACAAAAATTACATTATTTACCTTGGTTCCATTTGGGACAAGATTCTGTAGGATTCTTAGTCTCTCATTTATTCTCTCTCTTCTTTTCTGCAAGATTCAAGAAGAGTAATATGCATATATAAGTACCACACACAAAGTATACTAAGCAAGCACATCACATAAGGACAAAAATAAAATAAAAACTGGTTTTGTATTTGAATGTGATTAATTAATTACATACCCTTGCATACAGACTCTGGGGATCTGTTGCTGATCCTCTACTTGCTCTTGTTTTCCCATTTGAGTTGAGAGCAGATTTAGAAATGTTATCATCCTCTGACATGTTACTACTAGAGCTTTGTCCATCTGAACCTGCATTAGTCTCTTCTGCTTCTTCCCCGTCGCTGGCATGTTTCTGATTCTTCTTGGACCATGTGTTTTTCATGCATCCTTGCCCCTGATCGTGGAAACACAGCAAACTGTTACAAATTTCCACCTTCAATGTAGAATAACTTAGTAACAAACTAGTTTTGATCAATTTGATCCTAAAATTATATAACTATTATTTTAATCCTTGATTCTACTAAATAAATGTCATTTTGATCTTTATTGTTTCATTTCCAAGGGCTAAAAAATGAACTTCATATTGTAAGATTAGGGATTAAAATAACATGTCATTTGACAATTTCAAGGATTAAAATGATATTTTTATGAATTTTAAGTATCAAAACTGATTTGTGCTTCCAACTTTAGAAACTAATTTAGTGCATTGAGCAAATAGTTTAAGTGAAAAAATTTTATGTTCTCATTTAATTATAAATCATTATGTATAATAATTTTATTTATTTTTACAATAATTATTTTTAAAAAATAAGTCTTGTTAATAGGTATTCTTAAGATACTGATTAAGGAATTAAAATAAAAAAGTATTGATTATATAAACTAAGAACACAAAAAAGATCATGAAACAACACAGTTTTACATATCCTAATAAAAAAAATTACTTTTAAGTACTTTAACTAGTGTTCTAGTATTTGCCTAAAAAAATCACATCGCTGATGATTTTGGTTGGTTGAAGTGCATAGAAATTAAACTATAGTGCATTACTCTTTGAGAAAAACTTACATCTTTTAAAACACGAGCCCTTTTCTTTTGATTCTCAGATCCTTTGTTCATTTTATCTTCAGCAGGCACATCAAGCTTCCTTTTGAGCTGCAACTGCTTGCTGGGAAAAACAATAGGTTCCATTTGATTGCATTCAGAATTCTCCAATCTGTCATCACTTGCCACATCTTCATACAACTTGACACTCTCTTCCGTTACAATGTCAGCAATCGATGGGACAAAAGAGGCAAAATGTTTCTCGTCCATGGAATATACACATGCATTATTTGCTTGCACATGATCAGGGTAACTAAAATAATAGTTTGTGCTACCCGGATTGGCGATGAAGACAGTGTCATTACCACTACAATTGCTACTATTACTATAGCTACTTTCTTGTGAAATATACTGAGAAGAATTTGAGTGGTTAGCATCTAAAGAATAAAACATACGCTCATTTTCACCAACTTCAGGAGCAGCACAAAATGTGGGTTGTGTCACAATGTTCAATTCATCATCACCATCAAGCAGAAATGGAAATTGGGGTGTGAATAAATCATGCTCAGGATCCTCACCGGCAAATATTCGGCGAAAGAAATCCCATTCTCCATCAGGGAAGGCTCCTACAGGTTCCATTCTATTGTTTGTGTTTAGGAAAAAAAAAGAAAAGGCCAAAAGGGTTGGTTGGTTGGTTATTCTTGTGTGGTCTAATGCCACTGCAAAGAGAATTGAAGCTCTAGTTAAATGTTTGCTTGGCTTAAGCAAAAACTATAGACATATTTATACCCAATCCCTAGAAAAGTGTTAGTGTAAGCATTGACTTCAATTGTTAATAGCTTTTTTAAATTGTAATGATTGTGTCATGGATAGGTCCTAGTTCTCTGTAACTGAACTCAGGAGTCCACTGAGGGCAAAGAACAACTCATATGGGACCAAGTTCATGGGTCATAATTTAGAATAATGTAATATTTCAACGATTTTTAAACACCTTAGGGCTCAATTAAATTGTGCTCGAAATGACAATGGGGTCTAAGTGTTAATCCTTGAGAGGCGACTAACCAAGATTAATAAGTGTGTTAATTAATGGTGATAGTGATGTAGTTAGGAGTTAGAACTGGGAGGGGCTTAGCATGCGCGTTGTAATTGATATTGAACAACGAACGTGGGAGTCTACAATATGAATATAATAAACACAGAGGAATTCTGTCATGGAATTAAAAAAAATGAAGGTCCAAGGGCGGCTACATCGTGGGATGAATCTCATTCTTTTAAAGTACTTTATGGACCGACAGACCAACCGTGGATAACGGTCTTTGTCTCCTCGGTGTAACAAGCTCACCATTGCTTGAACTTATGTATGCATTGTATACACTAATGAACAAAACTTAGATGCAATTACCAACTGGAATTGGATTTTAAGGAAGTATGAGTATGAGTATAAAAATGAAAGAATATAATTTTAAAATTTTAGAATGAAAGAATATAATTTTAAAATTTTAGGTTAATGTAGCGATATGCTCGAGGTTCTTTGAAGAAAGATATCACAGGAATCTTTACTGCTCTTCCACCGAGGTGTGACAAGTCCATCTGACATCATGTCCTCTCTTGGCAACAAGAATACTACCTACAAAATCACTTTAACGCTTAAGGCCTCCACGTAATAGTCAATTTTCTCCAGGCAACATATAAATCTACAAAACTATTATGACACTCAAAGTCCATGGAATAAATGGTTAACAAGTGTTAAAGAATCAATTTGAAGTTAAATCCCTATGAATATGATGAGATGGAGCAGTTATTTTTCACTTATAATATACTCCAGTAACCGAATTACAAGCACGACCAGTACTGAATAAAAAATAAACCTAGATACAATTCCCTTCAAGTGTTTTCGTTGTTATTCTCTAATTAGAACTAGAGTTCAATTCAATTCAGTGACTTATCTTGATATTTATTACAAAACATTTTTGTGCAAATTACTAAAGTGAAATTTCAATTTATTTTTGAGAACAATACGAATTGAATATAAAAGATTGTTTTATCTACGTTTTGTCCAATAGTAACAGGATAGTCTTGTAGGATTAATGTACTGCTCGTTCAGTGATTCCCATATCCTATTTATTATGTAATGCCTTACATACCAATTTTGTTTAAGCCTTTTCTAGATCGACTTTAGGTTGTAATATCTCACAGATCATGTCCTCTAGCTAGGCTGTAGGGCACTTGCATATCTACACTTCGCATAATGGTTAAGTTGTATTCTAGGAAGCAAGATAATAATTTGTGCACCTCATGCTAACTCATTTTCATCCACAAATGATAGTTTGACTAAATTCTGATTAGATAATGTTATCAGTTTTAAACAATAATTTGAAGAATATCCAATAGTATGCATTACTTCTTAAGGGCAAACCTTACAGCGGGGTAAAGTATCTATAAACCCAAAAATTAGAAGATGATGCAACGATGAGAGAGCATCTTAGGCAGAAAGCATGAAATGTTTTAAAATATTATTCCCATACCCGTCGATAACTCAACCCATGAGCAAGTTTATTTGAACCATAGTCAGGTCAACAATAGGGCACAATCCCTCTTTATCAAAGAAATATATTTTTTTCATTTTACATGTAATTATTTTCTATTTTAAAAAAAGAAAAATTCTTAAATCTAGGGGCTATTTAGTTTTAAAGACACTATTTTATTTTTATTCTCTATTTCCACTTTTAATTACATTTTTTAAATATTTTCACCATTTCCTATATTATTTATAAAAATAAAAAGTAAATAAAGTGCATTTTTATAATTAAAAAGTAAAATAAATTCTCAAGGGATCATGTTGTTGTTTGTGTGATAAAAAAAGGATTAAACTATTTTTATGTAAGTTGTAAGTTATTTTCATCTCTTTCTATCAAAATCATCATAAGCAACTGTAAATGTCAGTAGAATTTTCTTTTTTCGATGGGAAAAAAATATTAGAAATCCTCCAATATGACACAAGTCATAACAGCATTGAAGGAAAATCTTAGTACTAAACATAAAAGTAACAATAATCCCCCTCCCTTTACAAAAATTACCTACCATAAATCTCCTTCCCAGCACCCACTACATAAAATTGCACTGCCATTAAAATACCATCTAAGAAACATATATTATCAGATAAAGCACTTAATGTTAGAATTTTTGCATACATTCTTCTGGGTCACAATTAATTATAATATTTTATTTTGTTAAAAATGGAATAATATTTATTTAAGTCCATTAATAATGTGATTAATTACTTATGGACTTTGAACACCTAATTTTGATTAGTGTGGGAAAGCAGTGTGAGTCTAACCATTGAGCTTATAATGGGAGGTACCTATAGTTAATAAATAGTAAGGTTAAGTCCCATTTGCAATCACATTATCAAGTGTTCTATATAGTTTGCCCCATTGAAAACTCTAGTATCAGGAAAGTGTGAACAAACAAAAAAAGACTTGACTTTGGAGTTTCTGCATGTCACATTATGCATATATTCTCATCTTTTTTTATCATGTCTTCAACAAGTAATTATTATGTCAATGTTCTAAACTCATAAATTCATTTTTGGTAGATTTACTTATCTTACATTTGATATCATAGCCAACTTTTATATATTTAAAACATAATTGTTATTTATTACATTATTTTGATTTCAATTATTATTGTGTGTTATACGATCACCATCAGTTTCATTCATTGTTAATTGCATTTGAGGAATCTGGATTTTTTTAACTGAATTTCTATCCCTACAATCTTTTGTTCCAATCAATATAATATTATATTATGTACGCATTTTGTTATATTAATATAAACAATTATGTTATATTAATATAAGCAACTAGATTTGTTATTTTTTACGGATAAAATGATTTGTTATTTTGTGCGTTTTCAAACACGATGTTATTAAGTTATTTTTTCTTTATCAATTCAAGCTAATTATTGTACATTAATAAACACTATTTATTCGATTGGTTATTGAATGCACATTGAGTTTTTGTTAGTGTTGAACCTTTTGTGGGCAATTTGTTTCATGATGCATGTGGGGTTCCATCACGATATATTGAGAATTACTAATAATGAATTTGTGGTTAATGCCTTGAGAGTTTGAATCTATGATATACTCACTGAACCAAAGCTATTCATGTTACTTGAATGCGTTAATTTTTTTTTCTTTTCTAAGTATGAATTTGTGTTAATAATTGAAATATATATCTTCTACATCCTATTAATTTCTGCTGCTATGAATATGGTTGATATTTGTCTAGTTAAATTTTAAATGCTAGAATGCCTTAATTTATGGTTATTATTGTTTGAGTTCAAAACATGTGGAGAATTCTCTTTAATTGATTTATGACCAATAAGGATGCTCTTTTGATGCATTTTTTTGTTGACCCGATCATGATTATGGACAAGAGAAATCTGATTACTGTACAAAAAATTTCATGGGTTACTATAAGTCATTATCGCTAAAGTGGGACCACTTATATTTATTCATGATTTTTTTTTTTGTAATTTGAGGAATGCTTTCGATCTTTGCATGTGATTGATTGTCCAAAGGAGGTTGTTGTTAAGAATGGATGGAGTTATTGGAGAATGCACTAAGTTGAGGGATTTGTCTGCTCAAAGGGGACAATTTTCAGAATTTTGTGTATGCTCATGGATTAACCCGAGGTATTGACCTAGGTTGTAACCTTGGTTTGTGCATTCTGCCTAAAGGGGAATTTACTATTATATTGGCCTCACATTGATAGCTTGTTTCCTTTTTAGCTATATCTTGTCTTGTAATATGTCCTAATGCATTCTTGTTTTGACTTAATAGTGAACTTTTTTGTGAACAACTATTATGTTTCTATTAACATCTTGAATGGATCAAATTATCACAATTGGAAGCAAGATTTGGAATTCTCTTTGGGAATTTCTGATCTTGATTTAGCTTTACGTGAGAGTAAGTCTATGATCAATTCAGAGAGCACATCTGAACAGAAGAAACTTTTGGCTAAGTAGGAGAGGTCTAATAGGTTGAATTTAATTACTATCAAGAAGACCATTTATGAACATCTTCTGAGTGGTCCTACTAAAGAAAGTGATAGCTAAGGAGCATCATTGTGAAACTTGGTCTGGTCATTGATCCGGTTGAGGTAGTGGGTCAATGGATCAATGGTCTAACCGGTGGGTCAATAATTGGCCCAATTTGACCTGATATATATTAAAAATTCAAAATTATATATGTATATATTATATATAAGTATGTAACTAACATTATTTGAGTAAGAAAAATTCATCCATACTCCAAAATCCAAATTAAAAAAATCTATATTTTTAAAAAAATCGATCGAGTCAGACCGGTCCAACCGAGATTCGGTGACCAACCCGACTGGATTTTGCCTGGATAAACTGGGTCAACTGCATAACCGGTCCAAAGGCGAAACCGGCCTGGTTAGTCCACTGGGTCTCGGTTTGGATGGGGTTTAATAACACTACTAAGGAGTTCATCGATGCTTTAGGAAAGAGGTACCAAGTATTAGATAACGTCGAGTCTGGATGTCTAATGAAGCAGATAAATAGAAGATATGATAATGTTAGAGCTTTAAAAGAATTCATTGTGAAGATGGTTCACATCCAAACCAAGCTTAAATCTCACCAAATTGACCTTAATTATAAAAAAATTCATAGTTAAACATGCCTTAAATAGTCTACCCGCTAATTTCACAGAAATTAAAATTGCCCACAATACCATTGGTGAGAAATGGACTGTGAATGACCTTATTACCAAGTGTGTTGTCGAGGAAGCGAAACTTGAGAAAGAAAATAGTGACATGGTCATGTTATTAGTCCATGGCAAACCCACTTTTGGAAAAGAACACTAGAAAAATACAAAGAGTGCATCTAATGCTTCTCATAGATATCAAGGTTCGAGAAAACCAGGTAAGGGTCAACACCGCAATATAGGCGGTCCTAGGCCAACTATCTCTAAGAAAGGTATTTGGTGTTTCTGGTGTAGGGAGAAGAGGCATAGAAATCTGATTGGGGAAAGTTCAAGGCTTGGCTAGAGAACAAGCAGATATCAGGAAGGGTTAAGAAACTTAGGGAAGCTTAGTCCAAGGGAAAGCATGTTAAGAGTAGGAAATGATCTTGAAGTTTGCGTTGAGAAAGTGGTAGACGTCAACCTAGTTTCAGCTTCTGGGTTTGAATTGGTTTTGAAGGATACCTTCTATGTACCTTCTTTTAAGAGAAATTTGATTTATGTTTCTTATTTAGACAAACTTGGTTTTAGTTTTACTTTTGGTGATAGGAAAATAAATCTGATGTTAAACTCCCAAATTATTGGTTATGGATTTTTAGTTGATGGTTTATATAAATTGTCTTTGGATTCAGGCAATATTTCTTCATCTTTAGTTGTTGAGAATTTTGTTGCTAAAAGGTCTAAAGTTGAAAAAAAACATTTATATGGCACAAAAGCTTAGGTCCTTTTTCTAAGGAAATGGTTGAGAGATTGACAAAGACATATATTCTACCTTCCTTGGGTTTTGATGACTAGGGTACTTGTGTGGATTATATAAAGGTGCAACTAGAAGTTCAGATCTTTTAAAGATCATTCATAAATTCTACAATTTGTGGTAACAATGTTTTCATTACATTCTTTGATATTTTCTTGATATGTCTATCTTTACTTTATTAAAGAAAATTTTGAAACACTTGAAAATTTCAAAATTTTTGAAATCGAAGTTGAAAAGGAGTTGGGAAAAGTCATCAAGATTGTAAGGTCTGATTGTGGTGGAAAGTATTATGGTAAATATGGTGCCACAGGGCAACATATGGGACCATTCACCTTATACTTTTAGGATTGTGGAATAGTTCCACAATGCACCATGCCTAGGACTCCTGAACAAAATGATGTAGCCAAAAGGTGTAACAGAACACTTAAAGATATGATGAGAAACATGATGAGTAGATGTAACTTGCAAGAATATTTATGGGGAGAAGCCTTGAAAACAACCCTTTGCATCCAATTGAGACCATAGTTACGACTGAAGATATAGTTGGCTCTCATGCCAATGATATTCTTGATCCTCCTATTGTGGATGAGAATGCACAAACCAGTTAAGCAGATTCCATAGGTTCCTTTGAGGAGGTCAACTAGAGATAAGAGACATGCTATTGGTGATGACTTTCAAGTCTATCTTAGTGAGGATGGATGTGACATTAGAGATATTGTTGATCCAAAGAGCGATCATGAAGTTGTTTCTTTCCCTTAATCAGAAATGTGGAAGCATGCAATGAATGAAGAGATGCAATCTATCTAAGTTGATGGAGTATGGAAGCTAGTTGAATTACTTGAAAATTTTTAGGCAATCGGTTGTAAATGGCTCTTCAATACAAAGAATGACTTAAATGACAACATTAAGATATTCAAGGTTAGACTGGTGGCAAAAGGTTTTATGCAAAAAGAGGGTATTGAATTTAAAGAGACTTTTTCGCTTGTATCAACAAATGAATTCCTTTAGAATAATTATGGTCCCCACAACTCACTTCGATTTGGAGTTGCACCAAATGGATGTAAAGACAACTTTTCTGAATGGTGATTTGAGTGACACAATATGCATGCAACACCCTGAAGGTTTTTGTATTAATGGTAATGAGGACTTGGTATATATACTAAAAAGGTCAATTTATGGCTTGAAACAAGCTTCTAGACAGCAGTACCTAAAATTTGATGAAGTGGTGGCCTCCATGGGATTTGAGGAGAATAAGGTTGATTAATGGATATACCTCAATGTCAGTGGGAGAAAATTTATCTTCATTGTGTTATATGTGGATGATATATTGTTGTCTTCTAATGACCTTGGCATGTTGCACGAGACAAAACATATGCTAACAAGATCTTTTGACATGAAGGATCTTGGTGAGGCATATTTTGTGTTTAGGATTGAGATTCACAGAGATAGATTATGTCATACACTTGGATTATCTCAAAATACTTACATTAATAAAGTCTTAGAGAGATTCAATATGCAGAATTGTAAACCTGGAGATGCTCTAGTTGTCAAAGGTAACAAATTCAACAAGGACCAATGTCCTAAGAATGAGATTAAGCTAGCAAAAATGAACAACATACCATTTGGGAGTGCTTTGGGAAGCCTCATGTATGCTCAAGTATGCACTAGACCTGATATTGCTTTCATGGTTGGCATTCTTGGTAGGTACCAGTCAAACCCTGGGAATGATCATTGGATAACTACTAAGAAGGTGATGAGATACTAACAAAAGACTAAGGAGTATATGCTTGTGTATAGGAGAGTTGACAACTTAAAGGTTGTAGGGTACACATATTTAGATTTTGATGGTTGCCCCGATGATAGGAGATCGACTTCTAGATACATCTTTATGATAGTTGAGGGTGCGATATCTTGAAAAAGTAAGAAACAAACTCTTGTTCCCTCTTCTACTGTGTAAGCAAAGTTCATTGCTTGTCTTGTTGTCAGTACTCATGTTGTTTGGTTGAGGAATCTTATGACAGGACTTCACATTGTGGACTCTATTGTTCGGCCACTAAAGATTTTTTGTGATAACAACATTGTTGTGTTTTATACAAAGAATAATAAGACTTCTAGAGGATATATGCACTTGGAGTTTAAGTACCTGACTGTTAGAGATCTTGTGAAGGATGGTTCCATAGTGGTAGATCATGTGGACACATACTCCATGTTGGTTGATCCGTTGACCAAGGGACGTAAGCGTGTTGTTTTTAAATGACATTTTGAAAACATGGACATTGTGAGTTCTTTTGATATTTTGGTTAGTAGGAGCTTTAGATTCATGTTATTTCCTTTTTTCATGTTGTTGGATCCTTATTTTTAATTTTGGAAAATGATGTATTGTTGACATTTTACATTTGCTTTGATGAATAAATGATGATATGAATTTCATTATGATACCTTTTTGTGTGTGTATATCAAATGTGAGATTATTAAAGCTCGGTGTCATCAAGATCATTGTGCCGGTGGTCGACACCAAAATTGGAGCTGAGGCATAATGATATTAAAGTTCGATGTAGTTAGGATCATTATGTTAGTGATTAACACCAGGATTGTAGTTAGAATCATTATATCATCCTCATCTAACCCTATAATGAGTACCATATCTCCACCAATGTATCTCATTTTTACCTCCTTTGTTCTTACCAACATGTATGTTTGATGAAATTTGTTTAACATTTTAAGATCTGTCAACCTTTCCACATATGATTTTTCTAACCAAGCTATATCTCCTATGTTCACATTTATATCCCGCCCTCACTGTTCTTGTTATTGACTCTTTTTCTAATCATTGTGTTTCACCCTCCACTTTATGTTCACATTATTCCACCCTTTATTTGCAGCTTGCAGACAAAACCCTTTGTTTTCCATTATTTTCCCAGCTTTCTTTTCCACCATGTGTTGTTGCCTTCTAGTTTGCATATGCTCCCTATGTGCTTCACCTTGTCCTCGTTGTTCTTCATCCATTCTTTTATATTCCTTTTTTTGATACTTTGGAATATTTGCATAGAGCTTGATGTTTTGTATTCTATGTTATCAAGTTGGTTTTCAAGCTCTTTATCATTCCTCACACCCAAAAATCTTACAAATCCATATATGTGGCCTTCCTTGTTCTTTCTCCTAGCTATAAAGACATTGCAGACCCTTCCCTACCTTTGAAAAATTCTCCACATTCTATAATCATGATGATCCTTTGGAAATCTTGAGAAGAAGAATGTGGAGACTTTTTCATTCCAATGTCCTCCCTTGCCTTACCAACGTCCCCCCCTCTCATACTCCCTTATTCTTATATGTGATTGATGTATGAAGACCAAATGAGCTTCATGGTGGGTGTTGCATAGACCACCATTGTAAGCTATCTCAGTCTTCCAAGGTGGGGCTTCTTTGGGTAGGTTAGTTAGAGAACATGTGACTTTGATCCCTCTTCAACCTCGTAAATATTGGTTATTTTAGTGTCAAAATTCTTATAGGTAACACTTCAATATCCAATACAAGAGGTAATCTTACTTGACATGATACTTTGGTAGAATTACTATAAGTAGTAAAGTTTTTCCTTTGAGTATTTAACGCATACATAGATCCAAGACTCAAATTTGAGACCATTAATTAACTTATAACAACTCTATGTCAATTGATCTATCCACTTAATAGTACATCGATTTTCAATATATTTCGCTCATATTCTTTTTAAAAAGGAAGATTTTCTTTTTAATTTATATCATTCTTGATGTTGAGTAATAATATAGTTATGCTTGAAAGAGTAAAAACAATTTTTTTATCATATAAAGACTTATCATGATTGGTTAAAGTATTATCGATTATATTTTATATTTTTAACATGATCGTATCTTATTGGTTTATAACATATAAGGATTTTATATTTTCTTTTTCATCTCTCTTCTCTCTCTTTTGTCTAGCTTTTTTTTTTTTTTTTACTCAAGTCATTGGGTGAAGTATCCATCAATTTTGTTAATAATTAATTTTCATCGAAAAATTTAATTAAGTCATTTTTAGTGAGATTTCCTTTTCTAATTATATTTTTTTCCTTCCACAAAATTAAAATCTGAGAGTTTACTTAAAAGATCCAAGTTATGTTCGACTTGCAATGAGTTCTCGTGATTAGACACTTTATAAATGTACTGAAGAATGTAAAAAAAGTAGTATTAAATAAATATTATTCTTTATTTTTTTTATTTTTTTATGTACCAAAAAATATTCTTTTCTTTTATCTAACTACTTCAATTAAAATGGATGGTTGTCACTAGAACAAGCTTAAGAATAACTGATAGTGCACATTACTTGAACAATACAATATGTCAAGGTGTTAAAATCAATAATTTTACCATGCATTAAACATATCAATAATTTTGTTATGCATGATTATTTATGATTAGTGATAGGGTATAATATGTTTTTTCATCTCTTTATAAAGCATGATCTAAATTAAAAGTGATGTATTTTAAATTTAGAGAAATGAGAAACTCACATTTCAAAATTAAAGAAGGAAAAACAGATACAATATTTTTTTTCAGAGAATAAAGCTGAACTTTAGAAATTTTAGAAGAAAAAAAAACATATTGCACGTACCATTGGTGTATTATAATTAATAATTAAACTAAAAGGCAGAGAGAACATTTTGCAATGTTTTGTTTACATTGAAAATCGATATTGCCAATGCTCCATGAAGAACAAGTTATCTTCCAACTCATTGACAGCAACGAAGTAGACCTCCATACGGAATGGATATTGCCGTGAATTTCTATATATCTCGCACCCCCTACAAAAAGTCAAAGTTGTTAATGTATGGCAAAAATATATTTGAGTTTTCCTCCAGCTGTGTGTGAAACTCTCTTTCTCTACCATTGAATATAAGATGAAGCTACAATAATATACTAATATTAAATCTCCAAAATTATCATCTGTGTACCTACTTTTTGCATAAATGTATTCAAAGAGAATGAAAGAGGTCCCGCTGTAAGTATTTATTGTAGGTTAAATATATCACATATTACACAAATCAAATTACACAAAGACAAATACTAACTAGTACCTTTAAAGTATTGCTTAAAGAATTAAAAAAATCATTTTTATTAAAATATGTAAAATTGTGTTGTCTATATATAACTTTTTTTAAGTGCTTTTATAATTTTTATAATAAATATATTTTTCTTTTAATTTTTAACTAATGTCCTAAAAACACTTGTTAACAAAACTATTAAATAATGTATCAATGTCTTAAATGGTTCCAACACTATATTACCACATATTCTATATGCATTAACAACAACTCGTTGAGAGAATGATAATAAAATTGATTCTCTTAAATAACATTTAGTATTTAGATTTTATAGATAAAAAAAAATATAATTAGAAGAAAAAAATTTCATTAAACTTCATGAGATTTTCTCACAAATACTAATTATTAACAAAATCAATAAATACTCCATATATATATATATATATATATATATATATATATATTATAACATGATAAAAAAAATACTATATGCATTGTCCATGAAGGGGACAATAATATCCACGAAAAAGCTAAGACCCTAGCTGTGATATCGTACATAAAATTAATCGAATTGGTCAAAGGATCGTACAAAAGATTAATCCAACAGATTACCTGAACAAAAGCCAATTAAACACATTAAGAACACTTACTCACTTCATCTATATCCATAGATTCCGCCGAACCTGGCGCTCCCATTCGTTCCACGCGTCGGATATAGGCATGTCGACTATTTTTTTATAGCATTTGTCTTCAAACAAAGTTGGGTGAGGTCTTCGTTGTTCTTTGGAAATTGCACCAGCCATTGCACGACCTTTGGTAAAGGCTTAAAGAAACCCTAAATCAGCCAACACCAAGCTTTTTAGGAGTTGAAAAGGCCAAAGAATAAAATCTAGAAGCTCAAGATATAGGACATGAATATATATATATATATATATATATATATATATATATATATATATATATATATATCATTATTGGAGACCCTAAATATCTGATTTTATTCCCTTTTCAAATTTTGTCTGTTTAGCTATTATGCCGTGGCCTCAAGTTCTAGGTTACGTTGCTCTTCAATATTAGGGTTCTCCTTCTCTACCAAATGCTAAAACGATATCATTTGTGTGAACTGTGAACTACAGCATTTAGCTCCATTGACAGCTTGTTATGTCTTATTAAACTACCTTACCAACCAAACTAACTTATATTATATAGTCTCTCGTCCACGCAGAGCATGCCACGTGACCCTATCACTGCTTTTCTAACATAATTATATTACTTAGTTTTTTGATTTTGGTCACGCATATATAAACATAATGAATACTGTTATTTGTACAGATAGTTTTTGTAGAGCTAGGTCAAAAATTAAAGATATAATCAGCATCGGATTAATTAATTAATTAATTATCTTTTACTTTGTTAATTATATTCCATCAACGGCCCAAAGTCATATTTTATTAGTAATTAATTATCACTACTATTTTGTTATATGAGTATGGGTCAACCATCTCTTATATATAATACGTAATCTCTTGAAAGAAAAGAAAAATTATTTGTATAGACAAAAGAAGAAAGGGAAATAATGTCGTTTTGAAAGGCAAGTACGTTCAAGTATTCTAACTCAAAAAATTTACAGGTGAAAAAGATGGCATGCAATACTCTGAATATCTAACCAAGAAATAAAATACTCTCTAGGATTAATATATCATCCCGATTGAAAAAATTAAGAACTACACGTTGATTTAACTATAAAATTACCATTACCTCAAAAAACTATAAAAACATGCTTTTACAAGAAACCACCTTTACCTGGTCAGTAAAACACATTATTAGTCCCAAGGTTGGAGATCGAAAATAACTCCATTTTTAATCTGGTAACCAAACCACTGAATGCAGCCCATAACTTTTTTTCTCTAATTAATTGTTTATTTTCTAAATTTTCATCAATTTTTTATTTATTTTAGTTTCTACACCTGAAAATTCTACGTTTTAGTCCTTGTCTCTAAAAACTCTAAATTCTCTAAAACTGTCACAAAATTGAAACTAACAGTAGTATAAAACAATTTTTTTTATTCTTGTTAAACCAAAAAAAAATTGTGTAAAACTGCCACAAGTACTTGAGCTTTTATCACCCCCCCAAAACTAAGATCCTACCTAAGGATACAAGGTCATCCCATATGTTAAACTGCTCAATTGATAATTAAGAATATAGGACTATCACATATATGTTAGAAATATATTTGAATTTTAAAGAGAATATATATATTTAAAATTGATTTTTGTTAATTATTTAGTCTCATTTTGTTAAATTGTTCAGTTGATTTTAAAAGCATAAGAAGATATATACCAGATGCGTACAATAAGAATAAAGTTCACAATTTCATAATAAAAGAGTATTGTGAGGGAGAGTAGAGAGAGTGGAGACCTAAGAAAGTAGATAGTCTTACATTACATGTTTATATATGTTGAGAGATTATATCCAATCATTAATTATTATATTTGTTATTTATATCAGTACATGTTTAGATTGCAATTTTTACAAAAATATCTCAATAGTTAAATTTCTCTAATCGAGTTTTCAGACTAAATTTTAATTTCAAATATATTATTGGGGAAATATCAAACATGAAGTCAAATTCATTTTTCTCTCAAAATTGAGTTTGGAGCTCCCTCACTGCAAATCAAATATAGCCTTAGTGTACATCAAACATGGAATAAGATTAAAACTTATGATGTTCTTATCTCATAATATTTTTATCTTTCTTTCATATTCTAACCACCTAAGGAGGCTTGAAACACAATGTTGTTGTGCATCCTCCAAGTATATCAAATAACTACATGCTAAAAAAAATATGACAAACATAAAATAAATTTTATTTTTGTAAGACACCTAATTTTTGTTCCTCTCACACTTAAAAATTAATTAGTCAATAATTTCAATTAAATATACTGTCTCATAATATATTATTTTTCACACAAAAAAATCTCAAATGATAATTTTTAATAAAAATATAATCATTATAATAAAATATTATTATTAGTTTTTTGTCAAAAAATATTACTATTAATTAAAAAAGAAAAGAACATTCACTTCAATATTCGATTTAGGGTTAAAAGTTTATTTAGTCTGATAAACTTGAAATTGGCCTGAAAATTCAGAATGGTCGATCATCCATACCTCTTTTCATAGCACATATTAGTTAATACTACTAATACATTAAACAGGTTAAAACACAGTATAATAAAAAGGCGAAACACGGTGAGAGTTTCTATAAAGTATTACAAACATGTTATCTTAAAGGTGAGGCGCACGTATGTGCAAAGAACACGGAGTGTAATTGAAAATTAATTAATATTTTATTTCATATTTCAAGCTTACAATTTTGTTTATTTTATTTAACATGTTATATTTGAACCAAAAATAATGTTTCTTTTTTCTGTACCAAAAAATAATGTTTCTTTTTTGAACCTTTGTGTTTACTTTAATAACTGTAGAGAATACGTATTTTATAACAACAATATTATACATTATCTCCCTAAGAAATGGGGAGATTAAAAAAAACAGTATATAACCTTAAGCGTAAACTCTAATATATATAACATAACAAAGGATTAGACCACATAATGACATAACCAATTAACATTCTGTATTAAAAAATGTCCTGTCTGTTGAGTGCATATATATATATATATATATAGTATAGGATTTCTAATTCAAAGGCTCACAAATACAAATTATAATATAGTTACATAATTGCTGTAGGGCGGTATGATACGTATAATGTATTTCCAGTCTTTTTAACACTAATAAAGTATAATTATGGAGGTGTTAAAATAATTAATTATTAAGTATAGTTATGGACATATTAAATTAATTCATTCCATGCAGACTTCCCGAAACAAATATAGAACCAATGAGACCTTTTACCACTTCATTGTATGCCAAAGACTATGGACATAATTATTTAATTTCGCCAGGTTGCTTAATATACGCGGATGGTAGCAGGTCGATATTATGGAATAGGAAGTCCAAACCAAACGCGTTTCCCTCGATAACCAATGAAAACTACTCAAGATGGAGGACAAATTTCTTGGTCTCATGCTCTTAAAGAAGTAAATCAAGTTGCTCGTTGTTTTGTTAATTTTGCTCATTCTCTTGGTCCTCATCAGTTGAGAGTTTTTTTATGTAGTTCATACTTTTGCTTCTAACGTCGTTTTGGCATATGTAACTCTTATCGCTGTGTGGTTTCTAGTTTTTTTTTTTTTGGGGGGGGGGGGGTGTTTTGTTTTCCCCAATTATTAAAAAAAATGTAAATGATAAAAAAAATTCACTTAACTAATGTGTAATATTAAACAATAGTTCACCTTTAAAAAAATAACCAACAGTCCATGAGTCAAAATGCAAAATGTAGATGTCCATAAAATTTCAACAATATGAAGGAAGAGGAAATTACGAAGGTGGAAATCGAAGAAATTACAGAGGAAGAGGATGAGGAAATTTTAACTAAGGAAGATACAAAAATTTTGGAACATTTGGTCAAGGAAGATGTGGAATTATCAAGGCCATACGAATTTTAATGGCTTATATTGTGAAAAGTTTGGACACAAAGTTGTAGTTTGTAGATTCAAACTGCAGGCCTGACGAATCAAAAAATTTGTTTAGTGAGTTTTCGCAAGAGAAAAATATTAGTAATATAATTTTTGTGTGTAATTACATCATTGACTCATTAATTGTATGTGCCTAATATTAGAAGAGTAGGAACAATAATTTTCTATATTCATTTTAAAAAAATGTCTTATGGGATAATTCCTATTTTTTTTATGGGATAATTTTTTTATCAACATGTTAATACAAATTGATTTTTGTTTGTTAGCAGAATTTCTATTCGTGTAAACTCAATATAAGGCTTTTTTGTTGCCTACATTCAATAATAAAAAAATACACAAAAGCATGAAATCTCATAATATGGTATCTAAGTGTCATTGAAGCTGTTGTCTTTAATACAAAGAGAAAGTGGTATGCCTAGGATTGCACACATAACCAAGTAGCACCAGAGCATTAGAAAGCTTTGAGTGCCACTTGCGGCTGGCTTATTTTAAGCCATACAAGGACTTACGAATACGATAAACCCTGGGAGATATGTTATTTTACATAATGTATTATATGTGCCAACTTTCTGTGTAAACTTGATATTTGTGCCAAAACTAACCAAAGACCTGGATTGCTTGGCTGTTTTTAACAGATCTTCCTGTTTGATTCAACATATCCAGAACCAGAAGGTGATTGGTACAGCTGATCAACAAGGTGGATTATATGTGTTCAATCTTGATATACAACATACACAAGTCAATCAATGCCACACATCACCTGAGCCTCCCACACTATGGCACATGAGACTAGGCTATATTTCTCGGACCAACTTACATACTATGTCCTCTCTTTTTCCTTTTATTCCAAATAAACATGTTAGTCCTTGTGATGTATGCCATTATGCTAAACAAAAACATTTACCATTCCCATCCAGTAATACAAAAACAACTACTATTTTTGAATTGTTACACAGAGACATTTGGGGACCACACTCGACTATGTCTATTCATGGACACAAGTATTTTCTAACTTTGATTGATGATTTTTCTCGTTTCGCTTGGGTGATTTTGATGCATAATAAGAGTGAAACCTGAACACATATAGAACACTTTGTTGCATTTGTTGAAAGACAGTTTAATACACAGGTGAAAACCTTTAGATCCGATAATGGGAAAGAATTTCTCATGCCTAATTTTTTTCCTTGCCAAAGGTATTGTCCTTCAAACCTCGTGTGTTGAGACACCTCAACAGAATGGCTTGGTAGAACAGAAACACCATCATCTCCTCAATGTTGCTCGTGTTGTTTTCTACTAAGTTTGTCTCTCCCTCAACCTTTGGTGCTACTTTGTCACCCATGCTGCTCATATTATTAATCGACTATCCACACCCACCATTGCCAATAAGACGCCCTATGAACTCCTTTTTGGTCAATCTCCATCGTTGTTTGATCTCAAAGTGTTTGGTTCATTGTGTTATGCTTCCACATTATCCTCACTTGTGAACTACAATGGTTACATTTCCTTCTAATTGGTCTTTATCATGCTCCGACGACCCCCATCAGTGTTTATTGTGACAATCAAGCTGCCATTTATTTGGCCCATAACCCTATGTTCCATGAACGTTGTAAGCATATTGAGATCGACTGCCATATTGTTCGTGAGGAACTTACCATCGGTTTGTTGCATCTGCTTCTGGTTCCTTCCTCGGTTCAACTTGTTGACGTCTGCACTAAGGCCATGCTACCTTTGTCGTTTCAATCTATAATCTCCAAACTGAACATGCACTCCATCCATTGTCCACTTTGAGGGGGGGGTAATATGGATAGATTATGTTATAGAATTTGTTTATAATAATTCTGTTATAGGATATATTATAGCAATCATATTTTTTTGTTATAGATATATAATCTGTTAGTTGGGTTTGTTGTCTTGTTGGCAAAATTTCTACTCGTGTAAACTCTATATAAGAAAAAAATACACAAAAGCATGAAATCTCATAATACATGTTACAATAAAAAAAGAAAATATCTTGTGGTGGCAATCACCTCTATACCCCATAAAGTACATCCGTTCCTGCAAACAAATGTTGCAAAAAGTCAAAATGGTAGTGAGAATTCTAATAATCAACAAATTTTATTTTTTCCAAACAATTCATTTTTTTGAGGATGAAAATATTTTTTATTTGAATAATAGGAGTAGTAATCGTATGTGTGGGGAAAATGAGTTATTTTTCTACTTTAGATGAAACAATAAAATCTATTGTAAATTTAGAAAACAATGCAAATATTACTATTTTAGGAAAAGGTCAAATCACTATCAGATAGAAAGATGATTCTCAAAATTTTATATATGTTTTTTTATGCTCTTGGTCTTCATTATAATTTATTGAGCATGGGACAAGGATACAACATGCAAATTTATCATGGCTACTACACGTTGATTGATAGAAATTAAAGATTCATTAATTGTCAAGGTAAAGATGACTCTCAATCGTCCATTTCCTTTGAAAATTCATCACAAAAAACTTTCTTACTTGAGTTCTATGATTCTAAATGATGATGGGTTGTGGCATCATGTTTTTTTTTTTTCCTTTTTTTATTAATTTTTTTGAATCTACCTTCTAGAAAGTGACCTAAATTGGGTTTGAAGGTGCCTCCTCTACCATGCTTCACGACAATGGAAGCTTTGACAATCCCACTGGTACAATTGTGTTGTTTAAAACTTCATTGTTGGTATCGTTTTGTGTTTTGGGTTGTTATCATTTTCTATTTAGATCTTGGAACTTCACCCTCAAGTAGAGTGATTGTGTGTCTTCCTGGGATTAAGGCTTGTTGCGACCAATAGGATACCATTTAAAGCGTCGCAAAAACTACTTCAGAAAAAAACTACA
The DNA here is from genome assembly GCA_013407115.1 of Glycine latifolia. NCBI lineage: Eukaryota > Viridiplantae > Streptophyta > Magnoliopsida > Fabales > Fabaceae > Glycine > Glycine latifolia. The sequence continues at coordinate 8,878,028 of CM023954.1, forward strand.
CCTATGACACAAAAGGCCAAAGGGTTGATTTAAGTGTTTTCTACTTTTCAGGTTGCAACCAAGGGGGGTTTTTAGCTTTCTGATTCCACATTGAGTGCTTCTTGCAGTGGTTTCTTATAGCCATGTATGTTATAAAGTTGGTGTTGTGGGAGCGTAGGGAGGATTCCACCAAGTTGTGGCATGGTGCCGCCAAAAAAATACCTTTAGCGACTACGTCTAGTGTTTGTGACAGAAAGAAGGAAAATGGAAGAAGAATGGGATGACAAAGAGGGGGGAAAAGGGGTAAATCTTAAAGATCAGTTGAAAAAGAGGAAAAAAGAAAAAAATTTAGCCATCAAATCATAATTAAAAATATATAATGGTTTAGAAAAAACTTTTCCATGGTGGGAGATATGTATAGCTTTCCCACCCTAACCTTGACTCTAATTATGAAGTAATTCCTCTCCCCACAAATGTTATTCTATTCATATAGTTAGGAGACAAATTTCTATCATATATTTAAATGGACTAAACTACTAGTCACGTGATAAATAATATCAATATTGATGACATGTTAGAGTGACGTAGTTTGATATGTTTAAGTGTATATGTTTTTAGTATTCTTTGAAATTTTTATTTCATTCTGTTATATAAATTATTCAAACAATGAAATAATAATTTCAACTTCTTTAATTCCATTTTATCCTGCTTTATTATTTTTATGAATCCAAACATATCCTAAAGAAATTTTCATATTAATAAATAGTAAATAGAGAAATAGAATGCAAAGATGACAAAAAATCCATGCTCGTTGATATTCGTGAATAAAATTAATCATAGATAAAAGATTAATAGTTTAAATAGGTACTTGCGGGTAGTGGGTACAATTTTTGTAATTTGCTCACTAACATGATGGCTGCGGATATCATAGTATTCGTATCCTCAAGTACCCGCTACCCACTAAATTACTTCACATTTAATTCTTGTGTTATTTGTTTTTGGCTTTTGGTTTTTAGTTCACTTGTATTGTTGTTCGGATGCATTCTACTAGTTGGAATTAGGTTCAGAGATTCAAAATCAAACCATGTATGACATCCTTCTTTTTTGTTTTTAACAATACAAAATCTGATTTCTTTCATTAAAGACATGTAATTTTCAGATAAAATTTCACTTAATTACACATTTGATTCTTGATTCTTCTTGTAGAAAATAGTATAATTTATTTTCAAATTTATAGAAAAAAATAATTTGTTTGATAAAGTGTCTTTTAAAAGAATCATTTAAAAAAAAAAAATTGAACTATCCATGTGGATACCCACATGTATAAAAAAATCCTTGGTAATTTTCAAATGAATATTGGACCGGTAATGATAGGAGTATTTGTGCTATGATTTGGTTCGATTTTTAGACAAAAAAATAAAGATGTAATTCGGTTTAAATATAACACCAAATTCGAATCAAAGTAAATCAATCTTTTGCAGTTTAATTTAGTTTGATTTGATGATTTTTTATTTTTATTCTATTATTATAATTTAAAATTTATCAACTAAACTTACATAAATTATGATAAATTATTTTAAAAATGAATTTTATTTTCACTTCTATTTAACATTATTATAAAATAATATTATCAACTATTTTCATTTCATAATAATAATTTGTGTACTAATTTATATTTAACACTTATTTTTAACATATTGATTATAAATAAAAAATATAATAAATTATTTAATACTTATTATTAATTATCACAACAAAAATTATATATTACAAATTTATTATAAAAAGACATATACTATAAATTATATATTATAATCATAATCAATTAAAAATAATACTAGTTACAATGTGAAACATCCATTAAATAAAATTAATATAATTATAGTATGTGATTTAGTTCAATTTTAATAATAAGATTCAAAAAAAAAATAAAAATTAATTTTTTTAAATTTTTTATTTAAGTGGTTTTTGAGTCGGTCGAACAATTTAGCAAGGGTCTGATTTGATTTTGAATACCCGGACGAGAAGCGGGAAGCCACTATCCGTGTCTGACCCGACCCTTTGCATCCCTAATTGCCGAGAAGGCGCTGCAAACCGGTGCACTGTGTCCCGAGTCCAGTCCATTTGTCACTCCCCCATGGCTTCAGCGGGGCAGCCTCTGAAGAAGCGAAAGCTCTACGAGCCTTTACCTGAACCGCCACCGTCTTCGCCGCCGCAACCGCCGCCGCCGGAATCCGAAGCAACCCCTCCCTCTCCGCAAACCCTACCTACGCCGTCCACTCCCCCGCTGTCTCAGGAGGATATTCTCGCGAAGCGGCGGAACAAGGATGGAATTCGAAGCGTGTACGAAGGCTACAAGCGCATTAAGCGTTGCTTGCTTCGGAAAGACGCTCCCTCCTCCATGTCTGAACTCGAACAGAGTTATCTCGCTCTCATCACTTCTTCCAGAGGTAATAACCTTCTTTTTTCACTCTTAGTTAATCAAGTAGCGTTTCTTACTATTTTTTTATTGTCAATTGTTTTATTGTAATCGGAATGTGATTTTGCTGGAGAGGAGCGTTTCTTTAGACAGCCTAGGAATGTTTCTATGGGAATCTTGTGCATAAAGTTCACTCTGTTAGGTGTTATTTATGTTTGCCCAATGTTTGGAGTATTTGAAATGAAAGAAATAGTTTCCTTTTTTTTTTGTTTAGGAATTGCTTGAGGTTTCAGTTCATTTTGAAATTGTTTTGTACATGATGACAGCTCACGATTTAGAAATCTTATTCTTGCCAGTGTTATTAGGGTTAGTACTTCATTTCACTTCAAATGTTCTTTTGAAACATGAAATGTTGCTGACATAAGGTGAAGAATGCCAAATCTCTAAGACGGAAAAATATTGAATATTTTGTATTGAATTGATTGATTGAGCAATGCTCTATGAGGTGCTAATATATAGATACAAGATATAAAATAAAAGAAGAATAAGAAAGGAATCCCTAAATTTAAGAGATATAATAATAGTTCTCTATGATACAATAACCTTCCTATGATATTATAATCTCCTAAATGAGGAAACTATGAAATAGAGAAAGAATTAACAATATCAATCACATGATTGACAACAATCAACACTCCCCCTTAAGCTTGTGCATATAGATTTTAAACATCCAGCTTGTAACGTATGTAGACTATCATAGGACTTGGTGAAGATGTTTGCCAATTGATTCTTAAAACTCACTAAAGAAGTCTCGATGATTCCTACAAGAATGCTATTGTTGAAATACGAGGAAAGAATTCTAAATATTATTCTTTGATTCCCAAAAGGTACAACCATACAAGTTCTAACAAGAATATATTGGCTAATCATAACAACTTTAAGAATAAAAGAGATATTTAGATTTGTGCTAACTATAGTGGTATAAAACTCGAGTAACACTATGAAATTATGGAAAAAACGTGATTGAGCATAAGTTAAGAGAAGGCATGAGGATTTTGTAGGGAATTAATTTGGTTTTATACTAGGAAAAGGTTTACAACAGTAGCTTACATATGATTTTATTGACTTGGAAAAAGCTTAAGATTGAGTGCCAAGAGAAGTGCTGTGAAAGACTTTGGAGCAGAATGGTGTTCGTGTGGCTTATATTCGGGCCATACAAGACTAACAACACATGTATGACAGGGTAACAACTACTGTGAGAACTCTAAGAGACGAAACTAAGGAATTTCTTATATGATTGCATCAAAGCTCAGCCTTAAGTTCTTGTTTAATCTAGTCTTGGACGTGGTTACACAGGACTTCAAAAGATTATCCCTAATTGCATTTTTTTTGTGTGGATGATATAGTTTTAATTGAAGAATCAAGTGAACCTATTAACTTTAAACTTGAACTTTGATATCTGCAGTATGAGTTTCTTTTATGCTTGTAAAGTATCTAGGGTTTTTGGAGTCTCCCTCCATAAGGCCACGCTAGTTGCAGAAAGCACAAGAAATTTGGATTTCAATATCACCTGAAATAGCCATGTCTTTACCTTGTGTGATTTTATTACCTGATTAAGTGCTTAATTAGCTAGTGAACTATATTGTTTGCCAATAATATTGAAGGAATGGATATAAAAGTTTCCATGATTGGAATTTTCTTTTGCCCAAAGTGAAACTTCTATAATGTGACAACAGGTTGTATGAGTGTACAAAGAATTGTGGCGGATCTTATTCCTCTGTATGCATGTCACTGTCCAACTGCTTTGGAAGCTGCAGCTAAAGTTGTTATTAATATGCACAACTTGAGTTTGACATTGATCAGCAGAGAGGATTCCAGTGGTATTGCATTTGAAACTGCTAGAGCCTGTATTTGTGGTCTAGCTGATGTTTGCTGTGTTGCTTCATCGGTGGCGCCAACATCAGCTGTAATTAGAGGAATTTGCGCAGCAGTTTTTCAGAATGTGCTCACCTTTTTTATGGTCTTATTTGAAGGAAAGGATGTCTTACAGATGGTTGACAAGAATTTTCTGAAAATGCAAGATACCCCTGAGGCCTTTTCTGAGTTGAAACAAAAGGTTTTAGATGAAGATGAATCTTCATTGACTAAACTGTCCAAGTTGCGTGTGTTGTGTTTACTTTGGATATTCTTCTCTTGTCCAAAAGATTTTCTTGCAGCTTGTTTGGATCTCTTAGGCTCTGCCACAAAAGAGGGAACTAATGGCAAAGGACAGCGTTTACTGAGCCTGGTGACTAGCACATTTGTTGATGATAAGGCAGTTCACCTTTTGGAAAGAGCAATTGGTGGACCTAAATCATATACAGATTCTATTGGGTCAGGCATCAGAGACAATGAGGCTGGTGAGAGAATTATGACTGAAGACAAACATGCTTCTGGTGGTGATTCATCTGTTGGCAAGAGCTGCTTGCTTATACAGGTAATACTTCATAATTTTAATCTTCTTGTGTGGATAACATTCATATGCAGAATTTATTTTATGTTTTTGTTCTGCACTATAGCTGTTCTAACAAATTACATACATAGTCTTTACGTTTATTAGGAACTTTATTATTACTCTATTTTGATGATGTTGTCAAATATAGGGACCAAAAGTGAGCCTGTTATGAAGTCAGCAAATTGCAGGGACTTACCTACTTTTGAACATTTATTCACGTAGGGACTAAATTGTAAGCATATAGGGACTAAAATGAAAAATGTTGCCAGGTGTAGAATGAAATTATTAAGTCAACCTTCTTTATATTTATTGTGGTTATGTTGGCTCTCTCTACTCTCCTCTTCCTTTCCTGGCTTTATTTGTATAATATAAATACTAAATAATACTATTATAACATCCACATTAAGATGTGAACCATGCATCATAAGAAACTTCCTGATTTGTATCAAATACTATTTTGGTAGAATTTTAAGATGTTGTAAATTTGTAATGTACAGCTTGTCAGTATTGCTCTAATAATTCTTTGTTTTTGTCAAAGAAAAATGACTTTATACATAGCATTTAATTGTAAAGACATGATGTGATGTGATTTTCTTTTTTGAATTTTACTTTTGAGATCATGATTGAGCTTTTTGCTTGTAGGTTTTATATTTTGTTAGAAATGACTAGCTTATTGATTGCTGGTGACACCGAAGAATGTTTGTTAAAACTTATTACTTTTTGCTTAATTTTTATTACTAAGAAACCTTTTCATGACCATTCTCTATACAGGTCCTTAACAAGGACCCCTCACTGCAGAAATGGATGTTGTGTAGATGTAAGAAGTTACTTGACTTGCTCTCTAATGCATCGCTGGAAATTGCATCACTACTGCAAGGAATTCTTGGAATGTTTCCTCAACAAACAGATTTGGAGGACTGTCAAGCAGATAGTGATGAAGATCAATCTGATTCTTCAATTTACATGAATAGGAACTACATTGTTCCTAGGATCTCTGAGGAACATGAAAGCATTAGTGAATCATCTGGAAAAGGCAGCGGTTTGAGAGTTCATGTTGGTTCTTCTAATGATGGATTTACTGATAAGGTTTCTGATAAATATATGATGGCTCATAGCTCTGCTGTTTCTCTTGACCATATTCCTGCATTAAAAGTGGGTTTGCTTTATGATAATGGAGTCTCAAAGCCCATGAGCATTGGGGTGGGGGAGGATGGGAATATGCCCACACCTAGGGACTCGGTAAGCCATCAAATGTTCTCACCTGCAGTTAGAACACCAATAGACTTTAGGTGCAATTCATTTGAAGGTAGAAATGATTTCCTGAATGTAGAGAAAAATCAAGTCTTAAATTTCAATTCACCTCCGCTGAGATCCTCTAGTAGATCTGTTAGTAATTCTTTGGCATCTCCTAATCATCATTTTATGTCACCATCTGCTTCAACAAAAAGTCAAATTGTCTGGTGCTGTGATGGGGATCCTGCAGCCATGGGTATTGTCTCTGCTTCTAAGCAGCTATGGATAGGTTATGTAGGTCCTGATGTTCCTGAAAGTCATATTAGGTTTCACATAGAAAGGTTTGGTCCTATTGAACAATTTATTTTCTTTCCAGTAAAAGGATTTGCCTTGGTTGAGTACAGAAGGATCATTGACGCAATAAAAACTCGACACTGTTTACCTGGATGTTTTCCTTGCCATGTAAAATTCATGGATATAGGACTTGGCACTAGGGGTGCAATGAATGGTGTTGCAGTTGGCTCTAGTTCTCATATTTATGTTGGAAATATTCCTAGTCAATGGGCCAAGGATGAGATCATGCATGAAACAAGGAAAGTGATCCACAATGGTCCTCTTGCATTCATCGATCTTAGCTGTGAGTTTGCATTACTTATGGAATTTGAAACTCCTGAAGAAGCTACAACTGTCATGTTGCATTTGAGACAACTCCGAAGAGAAAGAAGTAACTACAACCAGCATTTTGGTCCAGGAACAGTTAATGTTGGAATTGGGCATGCTTATATGGATGGTGCAAGGCCTATACCTGCCCCTGCCCCTCCCCCTCCCCATCTTGACCTTAAAGTTAACAACCCTGCTGGATCACCTCATGCTCAAACTCTATCAGGGAGCCCTGCTGATAGCAGTCAAACAAGGATGTCTCACTTGTCCACCTTACTTGCTTCATTGTGCACAAAGTATAATATTAATCAAAGCCTAGGTCTCAATGATAATTATATGACTGGAAATAATTGTCCTCCCATGCGTGAGGAAGATATGATGCCATCCAGCACTCTTTGCTTAACTATTCCACGTAGTAGCTCTTTGTTCGTCACAGATGATGAGTTAATGGCCATTTGCAATCTTGCCATTGGTAACACTGGATCCATTGTGCAGTTGACACAAGCAAACATGCAGATGGGATGTAGTTGGTTTGTCGAATGTAGTAATGTTGATGGTGCAGTTTCTGTTCTAAAGAATCTCCGTCGTTGTCCAGGATTGTTCTTTCAGATAGAATTCAGGTATGCGATTGATTTCTATAATGTACACTAATACACAAACACAAATATATTTGATGACTGAAGTGCATGGTTCTTTTTCTTCTTTTTTTCCCATTTGGAAGCATATGCCTTAAACTTCAATTTCTTCTCACTCTCTCCTAAGTCCAAACAAAAGGCACCAAAATAGATCTGCATGTGAACACATGTTCCACTTTTTTCTCAATTTTTTAAATGTGTTTTCAGTTTGACATGTTCACTAGATGTTACATAATATATACACTAAAAGTAGCAAATTGATGATTAACCAGTGTCATTTGACTTAAGTGTAAAATATACTAAACATGACACAATGCTGTTGCTAATTACTAAAAATCTCATACTTCTATAGAAAAAAAAAGTTAAAACATAAAAGTAGCATGCGTAGATTGTCTTGCTGTTGTAAATCTATTATATGAATTTTAGATGTGAAATTCCATATTGAGTGAAGATATTGGTTTATTTCTTGTTACAACTAAATTTATTTAATATTTTAAGTGTTTCCAAATGCACCACTGTTTGGGACAAATTAGTCTCAATATGGAATCTGAAGGTAAATCTCAAAATGCATGAGTTTCGGGAAGAACATAAAAGCTGAGAGGTAGATGGTGTATGACCATGTTATCAAAATCAGGCTCTAAAATCAGGCCTTTGTAAACAAAGTTTATTCTTCTAGGGTGGGGTGCTCCTCTGACCAAAATATCGAATACCTCTAAAATAAGAAATCTCATTACCATATAATATAATCAAAAGCATCTCAAGTGTTTACACTAAGCTTATTTTTTACAGACCTAACATAGCCAAATACCCCAAAAAACTATTCCTATTTTAAGCTAAAACAAGATAATCCAAAATAGAATAAAATCCGTAAACAAAAAATGAAAAAAATAACCCCTAATAAAAAATTCCTAATTATGAAAATTAAAACCTTAAATAAATGATAGAAACTAATAACTTAATCTACATCAGTTCTCCAACAATGTAAGTTAATTTTATTTTACACCATTGTCTGTTGATCGTGTATTCTTTTATGTGTGGTGGGTGGCTAATGATTGTTATTTCTTCCAAGTCCAACAGCTTTTAGATTTTTTCATAGTAAGTCCTCAGAATAATTCATTAGTGTTTAATAACTTAAATGGTTATTGTTCTCCTTGCTTTATACAGCAAACCTGGACATCAGAATGCTGTACCATTTTCAATTAAACCAGAGAACAATTCAATGGAGCTTGTATCCCCCAGAATAAATTCAGAAAATCATACTAGTGGAATACAGGGCGCACCTCTGCTTCAATCAAACTGGCACTTTCCTGGTTCTACAGAGATGTCACAGGTTGGAGCAAGGAAACCTGATGGTTATGATAATTTGTCACAGGATCCTCATCAAGGAGGTAGTGCTCTATGAATTATTTGTTTATGCATGTCTGTGAGTACAGTTTTTTCTTGGTGATGGAATTATAAATTGAATAACTAAGTTAGGTGCATACGCTGCTTTCTGGTGAACAATTATGGTGTCTGTTTCTGAAATTTAGTCCAATCTGCACCAGGTAATGTTCCGCATTCACACTCTGGAGCACATGGACCTTCCATTCCACCACCACAACAAATTCAGTCATCTCCTTTTGTACGCCCTGTTTATGTTCCTCCAAATGGTCCATGGGATGGTCGGGGAATAAATAATCATTTACCTCTCAGCCAATTTAAGACAGGAGTAATGCCAAATAATTTTCATGGTAATGCTGTTGTCAGTCCTTTTATTCCTGCTTCAGTAACTCCACTTGCTCAGATACAAGGAACTCCAATGCATCCTTATAACCAGCCGGTGCCTCCATCAATTATGCCACCACCTTTATCATCCTTGCCACCTCCACTTCCTCCCTCTCCACCACCTTTACCCCAGGTTCAGCCACCCTTGGTTCCTCCACTGCCTAGTTCTCCTCCTCCCCCTCCTCCTCCACCACTGCCTGTTCAAGAACCAGTCAATATGGAATGTTCAGGGCAGTCCTTGCAGTATCAATGGCAGGGGAGTCTCTGTAAAAGTGGGGTTAATTACTGTACAATTTATGCAAGCAAAGCAGATTCAAATATTTGTCAATATTCAAATGCCATACCTGAGCCTGCCGAGTAAGACATCAAATTGTTGCTTCCTCTTGGTCAGAATATTATTTTCTTCAAATGGATTCCCATTTAGATTGTTTTTCTCTGGTGCAGGTGGCCCTCAAAATTAGACATGACAAAACGAACAGATCTTCGACATGTGAAATCAACATTTGCTGCTACTCCATCTCATAGAGTGAGTTTTCAAACATCCTTTGGCTGCTCCCCCTCTCCAACTATCTCATGCTCATTTTGTCAAGAAATGTGTGTAATTTGTAATTGATGCTTTTTTCTCAGGCTATTACATTAGATAAGCATTCTTTGATTATATTATTGGGTTTACATGGCTCAAGATATTATACCATGCACAAACTAAACCAGCATGCTTTGTCCCCACCTATGCTCCCATGTAATTTCTAATTTGCATACCCTCTCTCTTTTGTTACATGTCTGGCTGCCTGTCTACAATCTGATTGTATAAGAGCTAGTTGTGTAGTATAATTACTATAATTATTTATTCCCATAATTAGGACAGATCTTGTTAGACTTGGTTTGTACAATTTGTATTCTCTTGTAATTGCTTAATGAGGGTAGATGTAGTCTATATATATGATTTGAAATCATCCTACGTAAATTACTGAATTAGAACTAATATTCAGCCTCCTTTTTCAAGTTGGTATCAAATCTCCAGATCCTGGGAGGCTTTAAGTTAGCTCATGAGATGAGGCTTGTTCAAATCTGAGTTATACTTTTGCTATATCTAGGTTGATATGAAATCTCATCACCCCCCATGTCCAGGGTTGGACATCTAGAGCCCGGAGATTGTAGGACTGAACTAGGAAAGTTGTGGAATTAGGTAGGATTTTTTATTTTTTATTATTGCATTGAGAAAGCTGCAAGACTGGTAGATTTTGGACAGGTGAGCGTGGCCCAGTATCGATCTATGATAGTGATACAACTGGATCAGATTAGTGAGTGAAAGAGTGGATCTTTATTGATGAACTCAATGTCCCAGCCCTGTCCAATGCAGTAAAGTAATGAGGATCTATGCTCTGTTACCATCTAGAATTTGTGTTAGACCTAACTCAATTTCTACGATGAGGATTGCTCAAGCCTTTATAAGCTCTACTTTGGCTATGTCTATAGTGGATGTGGGATACCAACGCTTATCATCCAAAAAATCATTGTGTCGGTCTCCATAGATGTCACCTTCCATAAAACGGAGTCCTTCTACACTAGTCCTCACTCCCCAGCTTCAGGAGAAGGTAGTCTAGAAGTTGAGTCTCTTGTGTTGCCTTTCTTTCGTATTCAGGATATGACATCTTCCTCTAGCGTACTAACTGAGAATGATAACACGCCTACTAAGAAGGACAAGGACCTTGGACCAGTGTCATATCAATGCAGAATACCGGTGTAGAACCAGCATCAATACTAGTGTAGGATAATTAAGACATCAATACCAAAAATACAATAGCTTGATGGTCTGTGCTGTATATGAAAGATTATAGATGTAAATTACATAATGTATACTACATAAATAAATGCTTGAAAAAATCAAAGTTAAGGACATTCATCATTAGTAATCAAAAGTCAATAGTGTAGACTCCCAATCACCACCAAGTCAATAAAAAAAGTCAAGGAACATGGGGGGGAGGGGGTGTTCAGAGAGGATGAAGTAAAAAACATGGAATTATTGTAGGAAAACAGAACACTATGAAAGTATGAATGAACTCATGAGATCATAATTTTTGAGCTGTGAAGTATGCAACACAGTGACAAACAGAAACAGAGACTTGCATGAATCAGACCTGTGGCAAAGGAGGGAGCAATGAGTTCTGTTGGAACCAAACCAACAGGGAACATACATGAGTCGGCAGAGGGCTAATGGTGATCAGTGGGTTGATAGAAGATGCTGGGTTTGGCTGGAAAAAAATATAGCAGACGGTCGAACAAGTGGATTCATCAGAAAACCACGAGGTTGCATGAAGATCACACAAAAACAAGTGTGCTGCTGAATGTTGAGAGGTTTATTTTGCCAGGTAGTTCAATTTTTGTTCAAGACTTGACAACAGAAAGAGGGGCAAAGTGAGGTTTTTATACCGTATTAGTGACACAGTAATAGCATCCCAAATGACTGTCTTTCTTTTTACTAATTTCTGGCCTTGAAATGTAATTGAAAAGGCATAATCCTAGCCAAATTTAAACAAATTATATTCACGTTATGGTAATGATGCATTCACTACTTAAAATCATAAAGAGTTTTGTAGACAAGGTAACATAGTTCTGATACAGAGACAGTTGTATTGTATGTGTATCAGTATCCAATATTATTTAAAGTATGTGAGGTTGTCTGCATTACATAACTAAGCTGAATGTAGCCGACCTCACCTGGTGGGATAAGGCTTTTTGTTGAAGGTTGTCTGGATTGCCCTTTCGTTCCCTGAATCTGACTTTATGGTATTGGTTTCTGGTGCAGAGAGAAGTGTGCCGTTTGATTCCATCTTCCTCTAGTGACCACAGAAGGGTATGTTTTCTTTTCCTCACTTATTTCTGAGTTCAAAACGGTGCGCTCTCAGAAAGAGCACTGAATCTTAATGTTGATCTATCTTACCTGCTATGTCGTTTCTGAGACTTCCAGGAGCAACTAAATTATCTCACAAGTTCCTAGTTTATTTTGTTTAGATTCCTTTGACAAATGTTTGCTTAAGTTTTTGATGAAGACTACTCTGGGCTAGGAATTAAGACCAACTTTTAATCCCTTGCTGAGATGTACTTTATATTATCTTAATTTGGTATTAAATAGAGTCTATCACCTCTCCTGGTGCTCTATTTTTTTTAAATCCTCTTTTAACATTATTAATCATTCTGATGTTGCCTATTATGTAAATTTGCACTTGTGTATTTATGAGTGAGAATTGGAATTTGTGTTTTGTCCTGTAACGCAGTCCATTCTTCTTGTTGACCCTATGTCTGCCAATCAGTTTCAGGATTTCATATCATACTTGAAGCAGAGGGATTGTGCTGGGGTTATTAAAATCCCAGCTTCAAAATCCATATGGGCAAGGTTGCTATTCATTCTCCCCCACTCACTTGAAACGTGCTCTTTGCTTTCTATTGCACATGATCCGTCAGATTGCCTCATTGCTTTGGTTCTTCCCAAAGAAACAAACTTTGAGTGGATATGATAGGTGTACTTCATCAAAAGTAAAATCATAGAGCTAAGCCAGCAGTGGAGCTGAAGGCACATTTTGTATGCCCGGAATATATGTAAATATTTTATGCTGTTTGCTTTTGTAAAGTTTCTTTTTGGTGAGTAGCAGACTCGGAAATTTGGGGTTTGCCTAGGTGTATTTCTGTTTGTTGTAGATCTAATGATGCTGATGTGAATCTTTTTGTTGTAGATCAAAATAAAAAAAATAAAAATCCCCTCCATGTTGGTCTACAATCTGCCGATCTTTCTTCAGCTGAATAAACACTCAATTTTCTCTTTCACAATTGTATAGGTCAATATCTACCTACACAATTCTAAATTTTGTAAAATTTTGTTCACTTTATCATCTATTAGTGCAAAACGACAGTAGATAAATAAAGTACAAAAGACTAAAATAAATTACTTTGTATAAAGTCAATATATCTTATACAATTTCAAGGTCCAATATAAAGATTTGCTATGAGAAGTCATTTTTACAAATTTCAAGGAGTTTTCTCTTGTTTGATATTTGTGATTAAAGTATAAAGTACAAGCAATTTAAAGATACATTTGCTCCTTCATTGATTAAATCATTCCATCAAGGATCTAACAAAACTTAAGATAGCCTCTACGCATTAATTATCACTTGCACTGTGATTTTAAATGAATATTAAGAATTGGCAAATACCTGTACTAAGATTATAGTGACTAAATTTGCAAAAGCCCTAAGGGCAAGTTTGATCTTGACTTTGATATATCATTAACTATGCAATAAAACGAGGTGAGAGTACTTTCTTTAATTTGTTTTAATATTTTGGGTTCTTGATCTTTTACAATAATGCAAGACTCTAGCTCATCAATAATTTTTCTTTGAATTTGATTCTTTATTTTTTCTAATTTTCATAGTTTAAGTTTTTTTGTGTTGGTGTTTCTCAACTTCAAAAGATCTTGATAATGTAAATTTATGAAATTTTTTATTTTTTAAAATTATAATTTACCAATCAGAACATAATGCTTTAAAAATATCAAATTTTCTTTGTTTCGAATTTTAACCTCGTGTTGTCCCTAAATCTTTAAGTTCTTGCCAAATATTTAGATTCTGGAATGTTTAAATGTTTTATCATCTCAAATTCATTTTAAATCATTAATTATTTGAATAAAAATGACAACTTGAAGGATTTAAAATAAATTGACAAAAAGTGTCTTAATGTATGGTTCATCCTTGGACAATCGTTGGTGTAGTGTCATATGCATGCTTGAAAACAAAAACAACAAAATCTTATTTCATTGGTGGAGAAGAAACCACTCACACACATAGAAAGGAAGAAGATAAATGAGAGAAGAAGAAATAGTAGTTTTGTATTGATTCTCTAATGCAAATACATTCACTCTATCTCATAAACACTGGTACACATGCACACTTTTATAATCACACATATCTAACCATCTAACTGATTATACAATAAAAATTAATTGATTAGACGACACAGTGGACGACACCACTATACAAGTTTAGACCTTAGACTAGATAATTCAAGTCTTAGACTGGACGATACTCCTCTTGCATCTATCAAATTAGCTAACAACATCCACTAGATAAAGTCGATTATATGAATTACATGAGTAACGATGTTATTTCTGAAATAATTTCATTAAAGATGACCATTTCAAACAATCTGCTAATCTCGATTATAAATCAACTTCGGATTCCTTGTTTACTTTGGACCTAATTTAGTGTCTTGGTCCTCCAAGAAGTAGCCTCTTGTCAGTCTTGTGACTTGCTCCAGCACCGAGGCTAAATACCATAGCATGGCCAAGTCAAGTGGATCAATCTTTACTCACACTCCGAATTCCCTATTGTACCCTTATGCTCCTATGTAATAATTTCATTGTTGTGCCCCTCTCTGACAATCCTATTTTACATGCACAAACTAAAGCACATGGAATTGGATATTCATTTTGATTGTGAAAAGGTTTCATCCAAGGCTCTTCAAGTTCCAGTGAACCTCTATCATATACTTCCTTTGCTAACATTTGAGCCATGCTCAAACTGCTTCCCTGTCAGCAACCGACCTTGAGCTTGTAAGGAGCTATTTTTTTTTTTAATGTGTAAGAATCGAAAACAAGTACTAGGAGAGTTTACAACAACTCATCTATCCTGCTTAACAACTGAACTAGACCCCTTTGGTGGCTATCAATGTGTATGATTACATCTAAGGTTAACCATAAATTATTGTACAACAGAAACAGTTAATTAATATCATTTAGTTAGTTGGGACAACTATGTATTAGACTATTAGGTGTAATATATTTCCGATTCTCTTTCTGTTCTAAGTTCTAATACCCTAACCTAACATTCAGCTAGAATCTAGTCTAAAGGTAATGAAAAATACGTTGCTATGTTGATTACATGAAACAAGCTTCTAAAAATTAGAAGGTGAAGCCACAACAAAGGTATTAAAAAGAAAGCATGAAGACCAACACAATGGTGTCAAACGCGGATATAAGCTTAAAAATCACAGTCCATGAAGGAGAGTGGCGAATAAAGCTTCTTCCCCTTGATTGCAGGCCTCAAAAGCTTCATTGTCCTCAATGATTGCTTTCTAAGCCTCTTGAAGAACCATCTCTTCATGTCCCTCATGTCCTGCGCCACTCTCTAATAATCAATGTGAGTCCTCTCTCCTCCCTCTCTATTTTTTTTCTTGGTGCCTCACATAGCAATGAGTTGTTATTATACCGAGGTGGGAAGAAAAAGTAATTAAAGGCTTGATACTTGAAGAATCAGTATCTTCTTACCATGCGGTTGATTTATGGCCAATATAACATTCCTATTCAATGAATTGAACTTTTAGTAAAAGATGCCTTGCATACTAAAAACTAAACATTACATTGAAATTGAGAGACTTTCACGGTTCAAGAATGACTAATAGTAATGATCAATAAGCTTCATTATATAACATGGTGTCACTGTGTTGTATGATTGACAGATAATCATATTCTTTAATTACGTGATTGAAGGTTTGGTTTGAAATTAGTGCTTGAAAAATAATTTAGTGAAAGAAGTTAGTTTTTAGAATTAATAATTTGCTTATTTTAAATGACTAGTCTTTGTTCATGGGCTGGAGATAACCTGAACAACCAATAAAATGTTAATAAGTTTTTGTACTTGAAAAGACTATGTTAACTGAGTAGGTCAGCCAGCATTTCATGCATGGAATCTACCGAAAGCTTAAACATACAGCTTTTAACAGTCGGTTTAGGTATTCTATTCAAATTGCGAAAAGTCCTGGGATGCTGGTTTGATTACCTAATACAAGCATACAATTTTTTTCATAATAAAGAATATTGAGATATTGACTCTTTCGATATTCTTTTAGTTATCTTTTATACTCTTTTGATACTTTTTATGGTTAAAAATTTGTGAGCCTTGTTAAATTAATATATTAATTCATTCTTTGTTAATGGAGCTCGTATAAAATTGTGTATGGAATTAATATATTTCATGCAAGAATCTATCGAAAGCTCAAACGTTCAACGTTAGTTATTCCATTTATATTGCAAAAATCTAGGGATGCCTTTAGTAGGAGCGGTTGATTACCTAATACAACTTAATTCTTTTTCGAGAATAGAGTATATTTTTTGTCTTTTTAAAAGCAGAAAAATAAATGAAATATTTAATAAATATAATTCTGAAAAGTGTTTTTTTATTAAATTAATGTCTCCTTTTCAGTTTTTAAAATCAGAAAACCAAAATATATATTTTTGGTCCCCTAATAGTACCCATTTTTTGAAACCAAATCCGCATGGTCGAACACCAAGTGAGATACATCTTTCAGTGATAAAGATTCAAAACTTGATTTATTACATTGCGGGAAATTAACTCCTTCCATTAGATTCAATCATCTTTAAGATGTTTTACTTTTATAATTTCTTTTTCTATTACTTTTATTTTTCCTTGAACTTCCACATCCTTTTTCTCTCACTACTATTTTATAAAAAAATGATTTTTTAAGAACTAATACATACATTAATAATGTAAAAGTCTTTTATAATGTCACTAGATCACAAAACATTATATAAATTAAGTTTGTTACTTTTACACCGACAATTCACGTATATTAGACTCTTTGAAAAGTTATTTTAATGAAATATCTCTTTAAAAAAAAACATAACCAACCAAACCTGATCACTCTTTTGATATTTTTTCATTATCTTTTACCCTTCTTTATATTGGTTCTTATAAAAAAATCAAACATCACTTCCAATTTGAATCTGATAAAAAATTAATAAAACAAAGTATTACTTAACAAATTGTTTTAACTTCTTTTCCCTACAAAATGTTGAATGATTTTTTTTTAATGAACAAAATGTTGAATGATAGACATCTGAGTATACTGAATCCTTTTTCATTTATTGGTCAATGTACAGTTTTACTATAAATATATGCTGCAGCTAAATAAAAATGGACCTTATTTAAATATTTGTGACTAATAGAATAAACAAGGCTTACCGCAATTTTTATTAATTTGCTTGGTGTTGGAGGAATAATGGATTCTTATTAGGGCATGTTGTCCGACAGAAGCTTATGACTTGGTTTATATAAAGTCAACTTAGGTTAGATTTTTTTTTTAAAGTAAACTAGGGCAAGCTTTTATAAAAGTCTGTTATATTAAAAAGATAAGATTTAAAACATTCAGAACAGTTGATAGAATGACCTATTTAAATAAATACAAATAATATTTTGTATAATTATTATATTTTTAATAAGTTATTAAAATTATATATATATATATATATATATATATTAAAATATTAAGCATGTTGAACTATAAGTCATGCTAATAAACTTATTCAAGAATACATTAATAACTTAAAAGTCGTATCATAAAATGGACTTTTAAATAAGTTAGCATGATGATCAAATTAGACCTTAAAAATACTTATATCATATAAACATAGAGAGGTGATACACATATAATAGGTAATGTCTATCTCAAAAACATTAATATAAAATAGACCATTAAAAACATTAATAGGCCAAATCAAACCTTCAAAGGATATGTGAGGTCTAAAAATAAGCTATATCAAATAATAGATCCCTTGATTTTTCATAAACAAATCAAGCCTATTTAAGAAAACTCTTATTTGAGTCAGCCTATTTTACATCTCTAGTTCTTATTTAGTTATATGTTGTATCAAAGAGTTCATCTTCTTTCTAATTAATTAAATTTATATTTAATAAAAGTTTGATGTGCATGACTTACTCTATATGATATAGTCCTGATTAATCTCTCTCTCTCTATCTATATATATGTGGTACTTATATGGTACTCAACTTTTCCATTTTTATCCGATGTGAGACTTTTCAAGCGGAAGTCTTTATCACCCACGAGTATTCACTGCCTGACATCCATGCATGGACTCATCCTGTAACGACCCAGATTATAAGTTGTTAATCTGGATGTTTGATGTGTGTAATTAGTGATTAAATTTCATGTGCCATGTGTGTTATGTTGCTTAATTACTTGATTTATTTTGGTAAGTGCTGGTTGTTTTTGTTCTTCCTTAGTATGCATGTTTTATTGATGGATGTGCTAAGTCAACTTTGATTGGCTGTGGTTGCTGCCCGAACACGCAAGGTAGACATGTCCTGTCAACTGAGTACTTAAGAGAAAGAGTGTGCAGTGGAAGCTTATTCATCTCTCTTCTCTTTGCATTTTCCTCTTGTTTTTCTCCTTCCTCTCTCTCTCTAAAACTCTCACCCAGAACTCTTTTTTCCTCTTCCTTAACCTTTCTGTGTTGCCTTCCACCCACGAGAGTCAATGTAGTTGTTGCGGAGCTCCCGAAGCTGAGAAGAAGCTCGTGGTCGGAGCTGGAGCTTTGGACAAACACACCGTAAAGCTTGTGAACAAACTCCTAATTAGGTAAGGGGAGTTTATCGTGTTTCTTAACAGCTTTAAGTTCCACAGTTTGGAGGCCAGAGAGTCTAGCCGTGATGATCACTGCATGTCCCTGGTGTGTGTAATGTTCTTCCTAGAAAGGCTATGTCCTTATGAAGGGAATGTGGTATCCCGTTAAGTCTGTTGTATGTTGTGTTGTGTGGATGCATGGTGTTCTGGTGGGGGAGTAGATGTTTTGAGAACTCCTCGTGCATGTATGTGAAGTTGGCATTTTGATGCCAGAAAGCTTCTAAGGCACTTGTGGAAGTGTTCGTGAAGGTGATGAGTACCAAGATGGGTTGGTCAGGTTATACATAGCCACAAACCCATGTTTTGATGTCGGCTACTGGGATGGGTAGATCGAGTTGAGTGGGTTACGTATCATGCATGCATGCATGCAGAACGTAACTTAATCCTTGTTGGCAGACGTTGTAGACCGGGTCACCTACCCAGGGTTGTTCCCTTAGAGTTATTAGAAACTCGTTTCCCCTTTTATAAGAGACTGGGTTCCTTACCCGGATGATATATTGGAGCCGCTAAGCTCAAGATTTCACCAAAGAGCTACCAGGTTACTAACTCGGATGAGCTCGTGTCCTCTCGGGAAAGGAGTCACCAGGTTCCCCTACTCGGTCGAGCTGTGTACCTTCGTCTAGAACGACCGGGTTTTAATACAAGTGTCATCTCTAGAAACTCATCATTCCCTTTATAGAGAGACCGAGTTCCTCAACCCCGGGATGAGATGTCCCCTTTAGAACTGCTAAGTCCAAACCCTTTCTTGAGAACTGAAGGTTTCCTTACTCGGCAGAACTTGTTGCTCTCGGAAAATGAGTCACCGGGTTCCCTTGCACTCTTGTGTAGGTGGGCGAGATACAAACCCAGGTTATTATAAACCTCGACCGAATTCCTCCGACCTCACCCGTTTTGTTACCCTTGCCTCCTCTTACAAACTTTACTTCTCTGACTGACCCCTACCGACTTTGTCCGCCTTCGTCCGACCTTGTTCGGATTCTTACCTTGAGATAGTACGTTTAAGTGCCAACCCAGACACCTTGTACCCCACTCTGGTCCGCTTGTTGGTATATGTTTGTGATTGACGTATGTGATTGTGTTGGTAGCTTTTGAACTCGGCCTATGTGATGGCTTGAGATGATGAACGTGTTCGGATATACATAAATACCCACGGGGGTGTATGGCGTTATCCTACCCAGGAAGAGTTCATTCCTGGCGGGTCATACATTAATGGTGTTGTGGTGATATTCTATGTATAGCAGTGAGACGCCGGGACTGGGTGGTGGTAAACCTTACGAGGACCACGGTCAGTTCATCGTTGGGCTCTTGTGTGGGCGGAATGTATGTACATGGGAGGGTATGGAGATCCCAGCCAGGACGAGTTATCCCTGCGCCAGGCCATACAGTGATGGTTCCCATGAGAGACATACAACATTTTGCATGGTGGAAATGGGGTTGATGATTGGCTGTAAGGTACGGAGGTATTGAGGGGCCACATCTGTTGGGAACTCCTTCTGACACCCATTGGCTGATCACCATGGGGGGTGATTCCTGTGCACGACAAAGTGACCCTGACATGCTGCTGCATCATTTGACCACTGGGATGACCCATTTCCGAGATGGTACCACATTGCATAATGAGAATTGAGTTAGGAGCATGCATCATGCTAGGTTTTTTTTGTGAGCTGATTTATGAAATGGTTGTGGATGACCGTATATGTTGGTATATGATGAATGCTTGGAATGTTGTATTGATATGTTAATGACCGTGTTGTTTCTGGACCAAGTTGTGCTTATTTCCTGTTGTACTTGTATTTAATATGATGAACTCACCCTTGTTTTGTTGTATCTTGTGATTTGGTACCTGTGATGATCGCGAATCGAGTTCGTGGGAGCAGATGGCCAGCAGTAGGTGCTTTTGGGGAGAAGACCGTGTTGTCTAGAGCCGCCGTGTTTTGCCGGGATGTCAATGGACATGATCCCAGGCAGGAGCTGCATTTTACTAGATGCAGCCCTGGATTTAATGGATGCACTCCTTATTTTGCTAATTAAACCCTGATTCTTATGTTCCTTTTTTTATTATTATTTGTAAAACACTTGACGTGTATTATTTTCGAGACATAATCTTTGTACTTATAACCAAATTACATTTTATAAGCACCTTGATCTACATGTATATTCTATGATGATAGTCGTTATATGCTCGCGAAAATTTACTGTCGTTTTCGCAAGCAACCAAAGTGGTGTTCTTTTTATTAAAATGAGTTTATGTCATGGTTGGAGTTAGTGATACAGTAGCGACGTGGCGGGTCATTACACATCCCGCCAGGAAGTTCGATACAATGGATATCCATGTCCATGAATCCATCGTCGCCATTTTTTTTACTCGTCCGAACCGGTCACCAGGTCGAATCATCGGCTCTGATACCAATTGTCGGGATTTCGAGGGGTACATATCGGGAAGATTTTACACTAATGGGTCATGAGTAATCATATAAATGAGTTAGACATCACACCTTAACCTAAAACCTTAAGGCTCAAGGTTTATGGATCTTTTCCTCACTTATATGATACTCAACTTTTCCATTTTTATCGGATGTGAGACTTTTTACTTCACACTTGTACTCCAACAAAATATATATATATATATATATATATATATATATATATATTCACGTTTTTAAATTACGACAAAAAATTAATAATACTCAATAGAAATATTAATAATAATCTCTCTTACACTTTCATTTTAATATTCTTTCTGTTATTGATTAAAAGTTGTTATAAATTATAAACTGGATCTCATTTTTAAATAAGAACAAATAGTAATTAAATGAGAAATAAAATTTATCAAAATTTATAATTTTTAATAAATTTTAGTTAACAGTCAAAATAATTTTAAAGAAAGTACTACTGACATTCCTCTAAGAATACTTAATATGAGACATATAAAAACTCGGAGAAACTATAAAATATTTCTAAATCATATAATAATTTCTTGAAAAAAAAAAGGGGAAGAGAAATCGTGTAACAGGCAGTATTTTATTTTGCGGTTTGGGCCCGCAACAGTCTAAGTTCTATTGGGTGATTGTTATATTCATAATTAAAGAAAAACCTGTGTCTAAATTATGCATAATTTACTATTTCAGGATTATTTTGACGCCAGTATTTTCATTATTTGGGCTTATATATTACTTGTTCATTATTTTTCTTCTTATTGGAGTATTATAGGTCTGTGTCGTGATAATTCTTTTCACATTGCTTCTGAGTTTTAAATATGCTGTTGACCTGTTGCCTATTGTGTTTCCAATGGTTTTCTCTCTCCATATTCCATAAATTATTTGATTTATTTAAAATGAATAAATGCGTACAACTGTATAGTTTAGAAAATCATTTACAATTGACTAAAATGATGGTACAAACTCGATCAGCACAATTATTATACAATGAAAATACTCTACATATATATGGTATTGTACGTCAGATTAAATCTTTTTTTTCTTCTAATCACTGTAATTAGAATCTTTGGAGTTTTAGTGAAATTTTAAGATATTTTCACATGTTTTATCATTTAGATTGACCATAAAACTGTAAGTCTTTTAGTTTATCTCAAAACATTTGTTCCTTTAGATTTTTTTTTCAAGTAATAAACTAATTTTCACTTATTTCACTGGAATATTTAATTAGATTTACAATTATATTCTAACTTTTAATAGAAATATTTTTTCCTTAATTAATAATTCTTATTATAAATTATGCATTGTATAACAAAACAAATAATATAGGAGTTTGATTTTCATATACTATTATTGATACTTAAAAAGTTTAGGTGAGTTGAGTCTCAAAGGCTTAAGGTTCAATAAACATTTACAAATTATCTATCAATAAAGTCTTCATATCAACAATAGAAATCATATCTATGTCTTTTTGGGATACGAATTTGTGTTTTATTAACTATATTTTGACTTTTAATATATAGGAATATTTTTCTCTTAATTAATAATTTTATTACAAATTATGCATTGCATTACAAAACAAATAATATAGGAGTTTGATTTTGATATTCTGTTATTGGTACACAAAAGTTTAGTGAGTTGAGTCTCAAAAGACTCTCCTAGACTGGATAGATTTCAAGGCTTAATGAATACTTACAAAGTTACAAATTATTGATATACAAATTTGCATGTACTGTTACCAACTCAAGAATCATATTATCAACTGTACTAACTTTTGTTGTCTTTTCATGTAATATATATTGGTATACAAATTTGCATGTTATCAATTTTTTAGAAATTATTTTAAATATATACATATATATATATATATATATATATATATATAACATTAAAATATTACAAAACTCAAGAATCATATTTATGTGTATGACAAATTACAATTAGATGGTAGTATACAGAATAACTAAATTCTAATTAAATTCATAATGCAAATGTGACGTGAGTATGTTGGAAACTATTTTTAATTTCATCCTTCTTTTTTTTATTTGTATTTTAAAAATAATACACATATTAAGAAATGTAATTAATATCCGTATTAATATCAAAATTATATGTAACTTCCTAATATGACCTCTACTATTATATTTATCTCTCATTTATGATAGATATGTAAAATATTTAAGAACCAGATAGAGATAATAAAAACACAATGAAAAAGATAACAAATAAAATAATTATCATTGTGGTATAATTTTTTAATTACTTATCACTTTATAAAGTATTTATTGACCTTTCTCTGCACTTTCGTCTAAGCAGTTAATATTACTATTCATAAAAAACGAAAAACAGTCTATGCATCACCAAAAATAATTTTTTTTAAAAAAAGTCATATACTATTATTTGTGAAAAATTTATCATATAAAATAATTTTACATTATCATTAAATAAATTTATCATATAAAATAATTTTAAATTATCATTAAACTATCTTCATATATAAAGTTACGTAAGTTATGATCTTTTTAAATGATACTCCTATTATCTACAACATAATTTTTCTTCTTCTAAATTTAAGAAAAATATTGATTTTCTTAATTCTTTTGTAAAGTTCTAAAGTAACAAATATCCCGAATAAAGGAATAATACGCATTTTTAATTTTTCAAACACATTTTTAATACATCTATTATCTACAACATAATATCTGTACCAAATCGGGTTGTCACTAGCAAATAAATAAGGATTTAATTTTAGTGTAAAATTTCTTACACCATACTAAGCCATATAGATACATTATTAAAGAAGTTAATTATTATCATCACCGCCTACTTCATTTTTTTTATACATCACGATCACTACCTACTAACTTAGCAATGTATCAATACAATATTACATGATAGTATAAAAATTCATATCAGTGAACTTCCAAATTTTAACTCAATATTCTCCTAAAAAGTTTAACTCTATGGATATGGTTAAAAGATTAAGATGCATTAAAATATTTATTATAGTAAAATTTGATAATAAGTTGTCTCTTAAATAATATTACAATGTTTATTTCATATATATTGATGTTTTATTCTTTTTTATTTTTCCCAAAATTATTGATTTTTTTTATAAATTCAATGTTTTGTTATTTTTTTCCACTTTTACTTTTATTTAATAATAATAATAATAATAATAATAATAATAATAATAATATAATTACAAGTAATGAAATATTAAATAAAATATTTAATCCAAATACAATAATGTTTTACTTTCATTAAACATTCCTTAATTTCGTACATTAATCTTATCTTAAACTGTAAATAAAAAAACTCATCTTAAATATGGAATGAGGGTAGTTTCCGTTCCTATATGATAAGATTAAGTGCAAATGAGTTGCAAATTCTTTCAAACTTTTTCTTAGAGGCATTCTTCCAAACTATCATTACTACTAAATGATATGAAATCTTTCTTATTAAAGCAAGAAATCACTAAAATTAGGACTCAAACAACAAAACAAAATATTGATGAGTATAAATTTTATGAGTTATATTCATATATTATTAACATTTATTTGATATTTTTTAATCTGTATTTTTTTATTAAATTATATTATTTATCATACTTATATTTTTTGTATTTTTTTCTGTCAAAATATCAAATAGCATATAATGTTCATGATCTTTATCCATTTATTATTGCTATTCGTAACTTCTTTCTTCAACAATAAAATCTCCTTTGAAATTGAAGTATGGAGTTGGGTACTATTCCATTTTCGGTGTTCTTATCTTTGAAAAACAAGCTAGTCAAGTCAATGGTTTATTGGTTTTCTTTCTTTCCATCATATACGTTCAGCTTTGTTTTGTAGCACTTTCTGTGGGCAAAGGTTCCAACACTTTCATCACCCTTCCATACCAAAAATTAAAATTAAAATTTTTGAGTCAATTCCAATTACCTCAAACTGTTTCAATCTTTGTTCTCATTTTCTGATGAAACAAACACCATATCCAACCATTCATTCCATCAAAACACAATAAAATCAAACCCAAGATAACACACACAGCTTTGTAAACTCCGATGATGAGTTATTCTTATTGCTATTCCCCTGCGATTCCATTGTCGTCATCATCATCACATTTCATGGATCCCATAATTTGGAGCAAATTGCCACCCGAAATCCTCGAATACATACTCTCTTTTCTTCCTCTCAAAACCTTCTTGAACCTAAGATCCACTTGCAAAGGTTTCTGGTCTCTCATATTCTCTCCTTCTTTCATGTCGAAACACTCTTCTCCCACTTCTTCTTCACCCTTCTCTTCATTCCTCTTACTCTCACACCCTCAATTCCACCGCCACTTCCCTCTCTACGATTGCACAATCGGCACGTGGCGCAATTTCTCTCTCTCACTCTCTGATTCATTCCACTCTTTTCCTTCTTTCACCACTCTTGTATCCTCTGGTGGCCTCTTTTGCCTATCAGATTCCACATCATATTCCTTGCTCGTGTGCAACCTTTTGGCCAAGTCGTCTAGAAAGATTCAATACCCAAGTTTCTCTCTTCACTTGGAGCATCTCACTTTTGTCACCACCCTAACTGGGTACACCATATTTGTTCTATTTTCTGAGGCTGCCTCAAACTGTGCCTTTGTTTATGACTCAAAGGTTCAAACTTGGAAACGTTTTCATGGTTTTGGTCCGGTTCTCGGTGACAACCATCAGCAACAAGGTGTTTTGTTCAATGGGGGTTTGTATTTTGCCACCCCAGAACCGTTTTCTGTGGTGATGTTTGATTTGAAGAGTGGAAGGTGGGAGAGACCCTTTTGGGAGTTACCGAGTCATCACCTCACTTTTGTTCGATTGGTGAGTGATGGAGAGGGAAAATTGTACTTGGTTGGTGGGGTTGGGAGCAATGGAATCTCAAGGAGCCTCAAGCTGTGGGAATTGGGTGGTGATGGGAATTATTGGGTGGAAGTTCAAAGTTTGCCTGATCTTATGTGTAGGAAGTTTGTGTCAGTGTGTTACCATAACTATGAGCATGTTTATTGCTTTTGGCATGAAGGGATGATCTGCATTTGCTGCTACACTTGGCCAGAGATTTTGTATTACTTGGTTTCTAGGAGGACTTGGCATTGGCTTCCAAGGTGCCCCTCTTTGCCTCTCAAATGTAGCTGTGGTTTCAAGTGGTTTTCTTTTGTTCCAAATCTGTATGCTTCAGTGTGAGAGTGTTTTTTTTTTGTTCTGTTTCTTCTGGCTTTGGGGTTGTTGTGTGCATGTGTTGGGATTGTGTTAGGAGTTGATCCAGTTCATTTTGTTTTTGTATATCTAATGATTTCTGTTTGTAATAAATTTTGTAATTGAATTTTGTCCTAAAGTAAATACCCTGTCTATTGGCATTTGTTGAGGGATTTGTTACATTTGTATCCTGTACGGTGCTTAATCACAAAAAGGGTTTTACGATCATTTTCTTACACTTACATTACTGAACTATAATTCTTAGACAGAATCGAGGAGATTTAATTGATTAAATACAGTATGATAGAGTTATTGACTTATTGTACATTTGTAAAAAAGTGTTGTTTGGGCAGGATAGAGTTTATTAGAAGTAGAACCAAGAAAAAAATTGTACTTTCTACAATAATGCAAACTTAATTGAAAATCCTACCTCATCAAATTTTGATTTAGCAACTTCCTACCATAATAAGGATTAACAACTCCACCGAAATTTGTGAAAAATATGCCCTATCGCCTTTATTTCTTTTGCGTGTGTAATTTGCCTAACGTAACCTAACAGCGCATAATAACATACAATTATAATGATTAATTTTCTCATTATATTCATTACATTTTTGCTGCATATTACGCAGGTAATACGCTGCTGAACATTTTAAGGTTTATATACCAATTAAATATCTAAACTTTTTATTTGCAAGTTGCAACTCAATTGTGTTTGGGGAAGGAAAAATCGGTACTTGCTGTTAATCAGAAATTTAGAATCGATTATGTTGATACCGACAGAGGCATGGCTTTCATGATCTGCATAGAGGGACTTGCAAGCTGCAATCTAAAACATCACCATAACTTCAATTGAGTGACTTGTTGACTGAGTATATTTTTTGTATTGTTTATTTACTTTGTGGAGAATAGAAAGATAACAACAACTAAAACCACCAATCAACCGCGTCATATTCTTTCTTCTTTGCTGTGGAAAATTATCTTCTAGAACATCTGAACTTTATACCGAATTGAAAGCTATCATCGAGCTTATAATCAAAGTCAAAACAATTTCTTTTGTATTTATCTTAAATTTCTCCAATTCTTGGATTATATTACGTCATGTTTAGTTTAGGAAATAGAAGGAAAAATAAATAAATAAAAAATGAGATAACTTTTTAAGGTTGTTTAACAAAAGAGAAAATAAAAGAAAAGAAATATATTTTTTTCTTTTTACTTGTTGTTTATATAAAAGAATAAAAAGAAAGAGACAATATTTGCGTAAAATAACATAAATATTTTAAATAAAAATGAAATATAATATAAATAACAATACTTTTATTATTATATAAAAAACTGACATCCTTTCTTTTGTTTTTTTTCTTTTCCTTACCAAATAAAGCGAGATTATAAAACAGGAACCCATTCTTCCTCTGTCTGCTACTCCCCAAATAAAAGGAGGAAATTTTTGTCATTTTTCTTTCCTTCCTCGATTTATCCGTCCGAAATCCATTGTACCAAACGAACCATAGTTGTCATGACTCCACTTGAGGTCTCGGCTGCCAAATGTAACGCTTAATACATACAGTTTTAATTATTAAATTGTTGACTGTGGTTGTTCTTAATGCGGGTCACAAGTTCATTGGATTGATCCATTATGAATGAATTTGATTAAATTTCTAAAAAATTAAAATAAGTATTTTTAAGAAATAAATGGAATTTGTTTCTTAAAATAAATAAAAAATTATTTTTTAAAACAGAAACAATTTAAACAAACATTAAAAAATAGAAAGTTACTTATCTTATTAAAATAAATATTTATTTTAATAAATAAATAAATTTAAATAAATTGATATTATATGTAATTTTTATAAAATTAGAAAATAAAAATGTTAATTTTAAATTATTTCTTATATTAGGACATTTAAACTAATTCTATTAAAAGTGATTACTAACATTAGTGGCCTTAGGTTAGATACTAAACCGAGTTTCAATATAAAATTCAAAGCAATATATGGATTGCTTTTGAAAGTTCATTTTTTCATTGACAATGTATATGCAAGAGCAACATCAAATAAAAGTATCTTTTTTAATTAATATTATTCAAACAAATTTTATTTTATCAATATACTTTTGAATAAAAAATATTTAAAAATAAATCACATCATCGTAAACACAGTTTTTTTAAACTTAAAATTTACAAAGTACTTTTTGATTCAATCTCATATTTACAAACTTTAATTCAAACATTCACTTAAATTTTAAAAACATTATGTTAACATGTATCTTTGACTTTGAGAATATTAAAAAAAGATTAAAATTATAACTTATTAGCACATTTTCAAAAATTAAGTTGACTTATAATCTCTTATGTGATAATATTAAAATTTTAAACTAAATTAACATTTCATTTTAATAAAAACTTAAGATTTAAAACAGAGATAAGCAAGTTGACTTTGATATTTTTTAGCTTGACGACGAGTTAAAAGATGGTACTATCTACTGTGGTCTGCGGACTACCCAACGGCAATTTTTTGATTTGTTAGCATAACCAGCACATTTTATTCTAGTAAATATAATATTTCAGTCTTTACACATTTTCACATTCTAGTTAAAGTTGTTTTAATTTTTTTTACGGTTTATATCATATAAATACACAATTGATATCAATAATTTAGAAAGAAAAAAAAAGTGGCCAAGACTAATTTGGTAAGTTATAAAAGGATTTAGGAGTAAAAAAATTAAATATATTTTTTCCCTTAAATTTAAGTCACTTTTGTTTTTAGTCTCCAGAATTTTTTGTCTCCGAATTTCAAAAATAGTTCTTTTCGGTCTCTCCATAAAAAAATTTTGGAGTGACTGAATTTTTTTTCCATGGAGACTGAAAAGAACAATTTTTGAAATTCAAAAACTAAAAAACAAATTTAAATTTGGGAAAAAAAATAAAAGTAACCTAAATTTGAGAGGGGAGGCATATTTAAAATTACATAAAAATGAAACTAAAGGGTAAAGTGAAATTCTTATAATGAACTTTTTTAATCAAAAGTTTAACTACTATATTTGTATAGTATGAAGACATAGAATTATGATTTTCCATATAAACTAATGAATGAAAGTTGTAATTAAGTTGAGTTTTAATAAGTTACATTTTATCATGTAGCTTGCAAACTTCTGGGCTCCAATCGAGCCCCCCTACGCATCGAATACCTTGACTCTAGAAGGTCTTCTTTCTCGAGTCCACTTTCAACCACAGAAATTATGGTTATGGAGCCCGGTGACTTTTTTAACTTATTTATTATTTAACTTATGCCCACCTTAAGAATCCTTTGTTTAAAGATATTCTTTAGTTCTTTTACAGAATTCTCCTTAAAAGAAATTATAATCGATGACTATAACATTATCTCTATTAGTGCAATTATGTTTAAGTTACTTAACTCACTTTTGATAGGTTTTACAGTTCACATGAGACTTAAGAACTCTTAACAAACATTCTCTCCAATAGCACAATCTTTTAAAACTTGAAATAAGGCCTACAACTGTCTTGCAATTCTTAAGATATATTAAGAACCGGTAGCTTATACACGCAACCGTTCTTATATAAGAATTATCATGTCAATATATTAAGGGCAATATGCTTACACAACTTCAATCTGCACAAATCGCTTCAAGAAGTTTGTTAATGTTTATAATCGTGCCTGGACTACAGCAGAGTGGATTTCCCACCAAAACAGTCCATAATAGGCTAGGGTCAGGGTTAAAAGGATGTGAGATTTTATGTCGATGGGAGATGGTGATGCAGCTCACATACTTGATTTGTTGTAA
Organism: Glycine latifolia; assembly: GCA_013407115.1. NCBI lineage: Eukaryota > Viridiplantae > Streptophyta > Magnoliopsida > Fabales > Fabaceae > Glycine > Glycine latifolia. The sequence continues at coordinate 8,908,155 of CM023954.1, forward strand.
ATTCGAATTACTGGCATTACATTTCTCTTCAAAAGAATTTAAACATAACCTCTGATCTTATGTCATTGACTCAGTGGTATTAGCTAACAAGGGATCCCTTCAAATATACACAGTTAAGTGTGCATGAATTATGCAACATACGGAAAAGTCAACATGCTCAACACAAAATTCATAAACTTCAGACAATAATCAGAAGATCAGGATAAATAATTGCTTAATTTTTTTCGAACAACTAGTTTTGAATCAGATGCCATAAAAAATTTAGATTCATTCCTAGTGACAATGCCTTTCTAATCTCAAGATACATCAATAATCTATATCAATTTTTTCAACTTTCTTCCTTTCATTGAACTTAATTGAAGGAAGGTGTGACAATATAACTTAATATATTAACTCAACTTATGAATCCATTAAGGCTTGAGCAATAGTGTGAAACCAAACTTGGGACTCTTGTCCAAATCCTTTGTTTCAAAAGCGCTCGAGATTGTCAAGAATGACTTACGTGTTAGCTCATGCTGCAATAAGGCCCCAAGGTTGCCGTGGTTGTTCAGCTTTGCCTTCAAAACTGTCTGAGAATCAACCACATATGTACATCCAACTGTCAATGTGTTCTCATTTGTAGAGAACCTTCTGCTAATCTCTGCCACAACAGCTCCCCCATTCAATCTTTCTAGCTGGTGTAAATATGACACCTTCATGGAGTCTCCCTTATCACCTCTTAAAATATGAAAAGTATACTATTATATACCGAAACATAAACTTGCCAACACTGACATTGCACACTAATTTATGCCCTCAAATTGTAGGGTGCATCTCAACACAATCAATGCAAGTAACAGACATTCAATAACTTTTCCAGAGTCAACAAAGTCTTAAATCACCTTCATGAAGAAAAAAAATGTTAACAATACACACTCTAACACACTTCTTCTAACACATTTTTCATTATTGGCAAAAATTTGTTGGAAATTACAAAATTAAGTTTGTTTCACTCCTTTTTAATGATGAGTCTTCACTCATGATCTTCGTAATTTTGAAGTTTCCACAAAAATTTAACCAATAATAGATAATGAGTTAGAAGAAATGTATTAGAAAGTGTGTTGCTCCACTCTCGTGAAAAGAAAAGAAAAAATCTAAAAATTGTATAGAAAGAACATCCCAGTTTCATTCCAAAAACAAATTTATTATTCCATCAATAATTACTTGGTTCTGCAAATATGCATTCAAAATACTAATTTAACATCTGACAATTAAAAACACTTGACGTTACAAAAATTCAACTACTTACAAAATTACTGAAGCATTGGAACTTGGCTTTTTCAAGCACAGACCAACTTTGTATTTCGTAAACTTGCCAATACTTGTAGAGAAGCTGGTTTGTGCTCCAAAGACAATGCTGGGAGTACCCATCGTCCCAGAAAATCAATAGCTGGGGAGTGGTTTAAACCAACAGGGGTGTATCTCAACACAACCAATGCAAGTACAGTCATTCAATAACTCTTCCAGAGTCAACAATGACTTAAAACACCTTCGTGAAAAAGGAAAATCCTAACAATACACTCTCTTAACACAATTTTCATTATTGGCTAAAATTTATTGAAAATTACAAAAATAAGTAAGTCTCCCTCCTATTAATTACAAGTCTTCACTCATTATTTTTGTGATTTTGAAGTTTCCAGAAAATTTTAACCAATAATAGAGAATGAGTAATTAGAAAAATATATTAGAAAGTGTGTTGCTATACTCTCATAAAAAAGAAAAAAAATCTAAAAATTGTTACAGAAAGAACATCCCAGTTTCATCCAAAAACAATTAACCATTCCATCCATAAATACTTGGCTTTGCAAATATGCATTTGATGTACTAATTTAACATCTGCAATTAAAAACATTCAACTACTTACAAAATTACTGAAGCATTGGAACTTGGCATTTTCAAGCACAGACCAGCGTTGTATTTCGTAAACTTGCCAACACTTGTGGAGTAGCTGGTTTCTGCTCCAAAGGCAATGCTTGGAGTACCCATCGTCCCAGAAAAATCAATAACAGGGGAGCGGTCTAAACCAACACCGAGAGTAAAAGCCACATGATCATGACGATACTGAACCTCAACCTACATCAAAAACACATAACTATATGCCCAAGATAACAGACTTCAATCCAATACTCCAATCTTATATCCCAAGACAATCTCAGTACCTTGCCAGAACTGTAATCAGGCAGACGAATAGAAGCAATGGCTTTCGCGGATGGCACAACATCAGTGACAGTGAATGTTGTCAACACCTAAACAACAAAATTCAATTGCTAAGATTAACAGAAGCAGAAAACATTATAGTTTCAGATATATGAAATGGAAGAAGATATAGAGGGAAAAAGGAGAGATAAATTAATACATTTGATTCAGTATCAACTTTGACATTAAGCGCTTTGTTCTTATACTTAAATTCCGCAGCCACATCACCAGAGGAAAGTCCTCTACTCTTCACCAGTGTTGACTTCAGGTCCTGAACTTGTGACAGGTAACAACTTACAATTACTACTTGTCTCCAACAAATGGAAATGAATTATCAAATGAATGTAATGTTTAGATAAAATTCTTCAAAAACACTTAAAAGAGAAGGTAAAACAAAATGAACTTGTCTTATAAGTTAAAATCAATTTATGCACTTAACTTTTACAAAACTTCTCTCATCTAACTTCTTCGAAAATTGAAGAGTATAAGTTGATTTTAGCTTAAAAGATAGGTTCAATTCATTTTACTTTCTTATGTTATAAGTACTTAAGCATAAATTTATCGAAACAAAACCTAACACAGCAAACTTTTCTTCGGTTGCAAATGAATGACGTAATTAGAGTTATCGGAAAATGATTTCGGAACGAAACAAATAAATAGCGAATAATAAAAGGAGAGAAAACCAGGGATCGGAAAGTGAACGCACGAGACCGGAGTTGGTGGAGGAGGAGATGGTGAATCTTTGATCGGAATTGTAATCCTTCGTGAGGATATCTGCAAAAGCGAAATCGGAATTTGATTAGTTAAGAAAACAGCATACAATGAGAAATGAAAAAAAAAGAAGTGAGAATGAGAGAGAGAGTTTTTTTACCTCTGCCTCTTTTGCCGATCTCAGAGAAGAGACCAGGTCCTTTCCCTGACATTTTCGCTGCTGCACGGAAACACCAACAACCAACCAAGGGTTTATGTAAACCCTTTTCCATGGATGAAAAAAATAGAAAAATATAAAATTATAAAAAAAAATGAGGAAAAAAAAAAGAACAGTATTGCTCTCGTTGAGAGTCGAACTCAAGACCTCCCGCTTACTAAACGGGTGCTCTAACCAACTGAGCTACGAGAGCTTGATGGACTATACATTCTTTAAATATTTAATAAAATAATTTTCTCCGCGTCGATGGTCAAACTTAATAAAGTGTTACATTATTTCTTATACTTGGATTGAATTAAATATGTTTTTTTTAGTTTGCGTTTTTTTTTTTATTTTGATTTTGTAAGCGTTAGTTTATAGTAATTATAAATAAAAAAATTAGAATCTTAAAATGACTAAAATTAAAAAAAAATAAAAAGATTAAAAATGAAAAAAAAAACTTACAATACCAAAAATGGAAAAAATCCCAACTAACAGAATCTGAAATTAGGAAAATAGACTTTGGGGACAAAAAATGAAAAAAAAAACACTAATTTACCTAGACCAGATAAATATTCAAACCTACTTGGATTTTACGAATTTCATGACCTTTTTTAGTTTGACAAGAGTCTGTTTACTTGTTAAAAAACAAGTCGTACAAAATAAAAAAAAAAACATAATTGAAAATTAAAGAGCGTGTTGATAATTTTTGGTTGGTTCAAAGTTAAGCATGCTGAGAGTGAGAGGTGAGGAGGTTTTGATTGTAAAGTTTCTAGGAAGGAATAGAGATTAGAGATATTACAGAAAAATAATTATAGGTATTATAAAAATATTTTGCACCTGGACTAATAAAATTTAATTTGTATAAAAAATTATTAAAAAGAATAATTTCCTCAAAAATAACTTGATCCCTTGTTTTTATATTCCAATTTGCAAGTGTTTGCTAACAAAAATGGTGACAAGCTTGTTACAACTGAGTCAAAACCAAATGGCTGAACTAGCCTTGAAGACAAAATTTGTCAATATGATAGATAACTCACTTTCACAGTAGGCATGGAGAATGAAACCTAATTTGAAATGGTAATGGTAGGGAGGGAGTAGGGACCACTGGAAATTTGGAATTATTGTATATGTAGGCTTTTTTCATGTAGTTATTGTGAATTTAACCCAAAAACAAAGTGTAAATTTTTTAATTTGTTGTCAACAAACCTAAAGTATTAAAAACATTATAGTTGCAAGTATAAGAAAATAAATAAATATATATATATATATATATATATATATATGAACTTAATTTTGATTCATTATGAATAATATTACTATACATAATATGAAATTGTTCTTGGTCTATCATTACATTTGATTAAATTCATTATTTATTTCAATTTTTTAAAATACAGCAACCTGACCTTTTGTATCATTTAAAATTTATCAACTAGTTTTATAAGAAGGTCAATTCAATAAAGATAATTTAACACTTTTAAATAACAACTTTTAGTTAAAAATTATTTTATCTTTTTAACTAACTTAGCTTTTGTGCGTTTTTTTGCCATATATGTGATCTATGCAACCCGCTAATGCTATATGTAGTAATTGATTGAAACTCTATTGACAAAAACAACCATGAAATTAATGCTATAAGTCCAAAAGTTTTTAATACCCACGTACAGGGTTCAACCAGTTATATATATATATATATATATATATATAGATAAATCTCAGAAAAATCATTACACAGAAATTTCTCCTTTAATGAATGTCCCTATCCATAAGTGACCTTTACGACAAAATGCTGTAGGAAATGGAGAAGCCTTAAAGAGAATAGGGATGAATTAAAAGGAATTGTTCAAACCTCAAAGATCACATAATATCTAGATAACTAAACACCATAATGAGCTTATTATAACAACAATCATTTCGAATTTGTTGGAAGTGTTTTTTGGTACATATCATCCTATTGGTTGAATTTTGAAACTTGCTTTCCTTTTCATTTTAATTATTTAATCAACATATTCTTTTCGGCAAAAGGGTATGAAAAGGTCTATAATATACATATGAGCGAAAATAGTAGTAATATTTTAATGTCGACTCGTTGGCTTGTGATTTTCATGGCAGTGGTCATATCATCACAGAGTCTTATTTAATATAGGTATAAATTTTCTAAGTCTTGAGAACCAAAACCAAACCGTTGAACAAGGTACATATATACAAAACGCTTACCTTCTAAGTTCTAATAAAGTTTGCGTGAGGTTACCATCTTTTTTTGTTTCCTTCTAAAATATATATTATATTAAAATAAAATATTAACTTTGCCATCAAATTATAAACAAATGACATTAAAAGTAAAATATGAAACAACAGTAATGTAGCTAGTATTAAATATAAGTTATCTCTCCATTTATGAGTCAAATCTGTCTGACTTTGAATTAATCTGTTATGACTTGAGAATTTTTTTTAATTAGTAGCAATAAAAAATAAGCATCGAAAGGTTTATAGTCAATAAAAAAATATCAAAAAATTTATAATAATTCATATATCATTTTCTATCAATTGAGCTAGATTTTTTTTTTTTGTTGATGACTTTATTTAAAATAAGAAAACAACATGAATGACAAGAAAAATTAGTGGTAAAGTAAAAATGAAGTCACAAGTCACGGTGGATAGAAAGTCAGTAGTAGTAGCACAAGCACCAAAACATGAAAGACTCCCACCACAACTTTAATTGTGTTTTTTGTTTTCTCTTCCTTTTGCCCTTGGCCACAATGCAAGGAACAATGTACAATATTTAGTATTTGATCTTAAGGAGCACCTTGCAAGGTATTTTTTTTTCATGATTCAATCGAAACTAGTCACATAGCCACATAAAATGTTTAAATATGAGAAAATAATGCAGTAAAAATATGAGAAAATAATATTCTTAAAATAAGTCCTTTAAAAGTTATACAAAAATGACATGTTACTTTAACATGCCAAAATGGTCAACTCTAACTTAAAACAAATCAAACTAAAAAAAAACACATGTTGCTGGAATATCAAAAGGGGGTTAGTGTTGGTCAAAAGTCGAATATTAATCGTTAAAATTCAACTCTAATAACTATTTTAGCAATGATAAAGTGATGATTACGAGTTTGTCATCATTATAGTCGAACACTAATTTTTTTATGACGACCAAAAGAATACAACACTTAATAATGTCGACCAAATTAATACTTAAGTCATCATTAATTTTTATTTTTTTTCAATTAACATCAGTCTAACCGATGCCAATTTACTTACTTTATAATAATGTTAGCTGTCATTGTGATCACCTTTCTCTTTTCCCAAACTCACCACAAGCTCTTAATAAAGCAACATAGCCACTGAACTTATAACTACCCAGTACCCATTGTAGAAGGCAATGCCTAATTCAGCATTTTCATCAAACTATTACACCTCACATGAACCACTTGGGACTATAAGCCCGTATCTTTTTTTTTTATCATCATTCTCCAACTAAGTGCCAAAAAGAAAACTAGACTGAAGGAGGGGAAAAAACAAGCAAAAATACTATAAAAAATAGAGAACAAAAACATTAAAAAGAAAAAGAAATCCAAAAGTAGTGTTGCCACGTTAGCAATTTGCCACCACCATGCACAAAGGTGGTAGGTGAATCTTTCTTCTTCATTTTCTATCCTCTTTTTTTCTTTCCCATCTTACTCTCTATCGATGGTTTTATCTCTCTTTATCTCGTCGTCTTTCTGTTTTGCACATAACGAGCATTCACAATATCCTTCTCTTCTATTGTAGTGGGGAGTTTTTTCTCATTATGACCTGAGTAGGAAAATATGAAATAACATTGACCTAGCCAACGCTAATATTAAAAATATGTTTAAAAAAAATAGTAATTAACATCGACAATGTTCTATGCTTTTGTTTTAGCAACGAGTGTTCCAAGTTTCAATTTAAGCGAAAAATAAAAATTCTGTCATCCCAACCTACACATATTAAAAATATTTTTTTTTCTAAAATTAGTGATTAGTGTTGACCATAACCGACACAAGTTAACCAAGATAAAAGAATAAAATAAAAATAACACCAAAATTAAAATTAGTGTCAAAAGGATAGAAAATAAAAATTACTTCCTTTATTTTATATTATATGATATTTAAGATTTTTCATACATGAATTAAGAAATATAATTAAATTTTTAAATTTTTTAAAAAACATTAATAATTTCTTAATATATATTTTATCTTTCTAATTAATTATCATTTACTCTTATTATACATTACTATCACTAAGTATTAATTAAAAATAATATCTATTTTGAAACAATTTTTTTCTTCAAAACGTCACATTATTTGAAATTGAGAGAGTAATTACCAAAAGTTAATTTAGCATTGACTTAGAATCAATCTCAAAGTCATTAATATGTTTTTAAGTGACTTACATTAAATTCCCATATAAAGAAAGTCTCTAAAACATTTACATATTATTAAAAGTTTAAGTTGAAACAAACAAAAAAGAACACAATATTAATTAATAAGTTTTTAAAAATAAAGATTTTTTTTTAAAATTAGACCTCCCATCTTAACATTTCTTTTTTCCTTTTATTAACAATAATTTCATTTATCTTTTTATTCCACTTTTTAATATTACTAATCATAATAAAAAAAATGTATATTTGTTAGTATTCAATATTCCACTTTTTCCCATGAGATGTTAACCTTTCTGCATAAGTGTTACCCTCACTGTATATGTGTCCAACAACAAAGTTCATATCTCTAGTCTTGATGACAGAATTCTTCCATCTATTCCTCAAGGTCCACGACACTATATTCTCATTCTCAAAAGCTTGCACCACTAGCATTGAATCACATTCCAACCACAAATTCCTCCATCCCTTCTCGCAGGCAGTCTCAATAGCTATTGTTCTTACTAAAATCTGGAATTTCCACGTATGAGATTGGCGTGGCCAACGTGGACTCCAAATTCTGCATATCGGACAAGGTGTAGACTTTGCTTAGAGGAGAAACCTGCAAAACAAAGGAAAAGCACTCTGACGCTCAAGTAAGTACATCAATTTATGTGGGAATAACTGATGGTTATATAAAGAGAGAATGAGTATAAGTATAGAATGATTTTGTGTTCATTCAGGAGTGAGTTAGAGAGAACCTGTGAGGTTATATTTATAATGTTGAGTGTGGGCTTTGGACCTTTGTTTATTGATAATCTGTTGATAATATAATAACAGATAATAGCAGACAGTTATACAATTTAAATATAAGATAATGAGTACCTTATGGATATGTTGTTATTTGTAGATAAATAACAGTTTGTAGATAACTCTGTTGAAATATGATATGATAAGGTATTTAAACTTATTTGAATATCCAGGCATATTTGATATGTTGTTATTATAAGGATATGCATAGTAGATATTATTGTTACTGTAGCAGTTCGTGTCCGCGCTCCTGTAGCAAGGTTGACAAGGAACCTGGACAAGTGTGTCCGGGTTGCCACTTAGATAGCACTATTTAATGTGGCAGTGCTGGCGTGGAGGGTGTCCACGTGTATAGTGACTCCATGATAAAGGTCACGTGTCATTTTACTAGTTTGAACTGTACAGCTATAATTGTTGCAAAACTTTCTGCAAACAACGCGTGTTTAACACCTAGAGATGAAGCGAAACAACCCATTATACTTGTGTGGTGATTCCTAAAGATACCATCAAAACCTGCTACACCGGGAGATCCTTTAGTAGCCCCGACCATATTGCATTTGACCCATCCAAGGGATCCAACTATTGGGGGATTCCATCTAACCTGCTGTATGACCTACATCTATCTCAAATGGCAGAAAATGTTAAAAACCTTGAGCTTTGAAAATTCATAAATTGAAGGAAGGCCCACCTTTGGGTCCAAAAATGAATACTTTGTCCATTGCCAATCACCCACATAATGTTTGAGCTCAGAGTACTCCAAAATTGTTTCATACCTGACTACAAATATTATTTTACATAATTTCAAACCTGTTGGATATTTCTGTTTTAATGGTTGGCCCAAATCCCTATGTTCTGAAAAAGGGAATGTTTGACTTGGGCCCAATTCCTGAAGGAGCTGACCCCGGCCCACTTCCAGTTTAGGGTGTTGAAATCCCTAAACTTGATTCCTCTCTATAAATACGACATTTATAGATGGAGGTTGTAGAATTCAGAATTCTGGAGAGTGGAGAGAATTCTAGTTTGAGAGCAGAGAAGAGAGAGCTTTTCTGTGAGTGTTCTCCGAGAGGTTGAGAGAAACCCCTTGTAGAGAGTCATTTCCACCATACTTGGTGAAGGTTTGAGAGTATCTCTGGTGAAAGGCTAGAGAAGATTGATTGTAACCATTATTGATAATAGTGGATTTGATTCTAAACTTGGTCCCGTGGGTTTTTTTTCTTCTTCACATTGAAGAAGGTTTTTCTCCCACGTAAAGCTATTTTTGATTGAGTGTTTTTCTCTCCCTGTTCTCTTGCATTTTTGATCTGTTTACGTTTCCGCATTTTTGATTTGATTGAGTCTGAGGGTATTGTGAGCATGCTCTGCCCAATATTACCCAACAAAACCTACACTCCATCTTTGAAGACCCTAGCTCTAAGCATCTCCACCCATTGGGTTGTCGAAAAAGCAAATTTCCAAATGAGAGACAGAATTAAGGCTTTATTTTTAGCGCTTTAAAAGAACAAAGTTTGAGTCGTCCCTCACTAAGAGGTTTGAATTTTTTTTCCAAGAAACTGTCACAAGCTTCCTGTGCTCTCAATCACCCAACCAAATGAATTACGAACATGCCTTTCCAACTCATTGATTAGAGTTGAAGGCCACAAATAAACATGAAATGAATACATCAAGGATCCTTCAATCACCGATCTCACTAGTTGTAGTCTTCCCATCAAAGAAAGAAGCTTCCCCTTCCAAGCTGTGAGCTTGTGCTTGATTTTATCTATAACAGCTTCTTCGGTTTGCCTTTAAAAATAGGGATGCCTAAGTAGTCAAAAAGAGCTATGCAAGCTTTGAAACCCAACTAGCTTGATAAACCATGAATGCGCCTTTGACTGATACTCGCCATGGTAAAAACTACGTAACCTATTGTTCGGAGGCTCCACGCTATGCATAAATAAGATTATTTCCAGATTTGAATTCATAAACAAATCACCAAGATACAACTTTACTATTGTGTCATGATTGTCTATACTCACCATGGTAAAAGACAGATTTCTCTTGACTAATGTTTTGGCCAGAAGCGTTGCCATGAGCCTTAAACAAAGAGAGTAGCTCATTTACATTTTTTGTTGTACCTCTGCAGAAAATAGTTATGTCGTGAGCATACATTATATGATTCATCATAATATCGAAGTGGGTTTTTTTCCCACCAAATTTCTCTTTCTTCCCAACATCATATTTGCTCGTTTTTAATAGCTCATCATTTGTTATCTATCGTCTATATCCTCTATAACATGTGACAAATCCTATATTTATTCCTTCTAAAATGATTAAATATTATTATTTAATTTAATTATTAATTCAAATCAATATTATTCTATTATGTAAATAGATTCTATTTTATTATTCATTTTTTTAATGATTTTATTTTTCATTCTATTAGAGTGATATTCAATTGTTATTCTATTAAATGCATATAATTTTATTTTTAGAATTTTTATTCTTAACCAATCATTTCATTTCTCTTTTAGCATTTTTAATAATAATTCTAATATTGCTCAGTAATGTATCACTGAAAAATGATTCGATCAATTTATTTTATTCTTTTTTAGTCTTTTTTGTTAACAATATATCTTTTTAGACATGTTTTATATGCTATATCCGTTTTACAAAGCAATAATAACATTCACCCATTTGGAACAAGATTTTAGTTCAAATCAATTTTTCCTTATTTATTCAATTAAAGAAGTTTTTTATATCTTAAATTAACTTATTTTATTAATGTTCAAATTTCTTCAATTAACAATATATAAATTTATTAATATAAAAATGTAGAAAATATATTAAATATAAAATAAAATTCATGGAGATAATTTTTTATAAAGTACAAAATTTTATAAGAACACAAACTTGATACATATATATGAAAAATATAATAAACATCATACAAAATTTTGATTATAACATTCAACATTTTATTATGTATTAATATCATTAACTATTATATATATACTACTTTATATTTTTATTAATACATTTCTATTAATTAAAATATAATATATAAATACATTAAAAAGTTATAATATATAAAAAAATTATAAATAATAAATTTAATATTCATGCAGGACACGAGATAGTAAGCTAGTTAGTCCCAAAAATATGTAGTTCAAATTTTATTATTTTCTATTAAATATTTTTTAAAAGGATTAATATACAAACTGAACAAAATATTATAAAGACTAAAAAGAAAATAGATATATTAAAATGACTTAAATAAAATAACAATGACAAAAAATAATTTTTTTATCAGAGACTCAATAAAAATAATAATTATTAAAAATTCAAAACAAATTCATTAATTTATCAATAATTTAAAACATATTTAAGCCGAAAGTAAAACAAAAACAATTTCTAACCAAAAAAATTAATTTTTTTATTTATCAAATTACGGGTGTAATTTTATGAGCTGGCATAATCAAATCTAAACTAAATAATATAGGATGTATTATAATGTATTTTACATACATAATTTTGATTATGAAATTACATTGCAACTCATATTATTATTAAGCGGAAATTTATAAAATTATACCATTTTTTTCATAATTTCATTATCTTGTGTTTTAATGGGATATGTATGTTAGTTTTGATTTATACTCCAAGTACAAGTATCATATCTTACTTTGGTTCAATATTGGGATGTGTATTAGTTTCCATTTATACTAGACGTATGAAGCAGTGTTTTTAGACTCGGACCGACCCGGCTGATCCGATCAGTTGGACCATGACCCGAGAATTGGACCGGGTCGGGTTACACGTTGGATCGATCGTGTCAACGACCTGCCTAAACTTGTTCGACCTCGCCAGGTTGTGGTCGACCCGTCGACCTGCCAACCCATACCAGGTTAGCATATCCCTCTTGGAAGTGAAATGGCACCGTTTTGCACTTAGGTTTTATTTTTCTTCAATTTTTGCTCTTCTCTGTGTCGAACCTCTGAGCGCAGCGTAGCGGCTCCAATCCCCCAACCTCCAACGGTCCAACCAAGCCTCTAGGGTCCAACTCCAAGCCATTCTGTCGCGCCGTGGTGCTCAGCCTTCTTCGTCCAGGCCTGGTCGCGCCATCGGTACAGTTTGGTATTGGTTGGGATCGCGCTGAAGTGAGGTTAGGGATGGTGGTGGGTGGTGGATCTGGGTTGTTTCCTTCCTCGTCACCAACGACTCCACTCTTGACGACATTGCTAACAACTATGACAAAAGAGTAGTTAACCTTCGTTGACGGAGGACTTAAGGAGGATGTTCCTGTCATCGACTTGGGTTCTCAAAATAGAGCCCAGATTATTCACTAAATCGGCGATGCGCCGATGCCACACTTGACTGTCAAAAAGACAACCATCTTGTTCCTATGCAGGAGCTAGTGTTCCCTTTCGCCTTGATTGTCAAAAACTTTGAAAAGCTTAGGCACTGGGAGGAGCCACACTTGACTGTCGCATTTCTTGGACTTACCTATACAATTATGTATAGGTAGATTCTCACCTCATTTTTTTATTATGCTATTGATGGTTGTTGTCTTCCCAGTCACAAGTCAGCCCGATGATCATATGTTAGTAGCTAGCTTTCTATTTTTCCTTCTGAAAGATAATTGCTTAAAATTTATTTATGGCTATTGATTAGTAGAGGTCAGTTTTCCATGGATAGAATGGTTTCATTGGTTTCTTTTTTCTTTTCTGTTAATTTATTTGGTCACAATTTTTTCTCATTGAAGATTTATTAATTTATTTATTTTCCAACAATTTCCAATCGTTAATTCCTAAATTTGGACCTGGGTTTGAGCTTAACTACTTGATCCATTTATCATATCCTGATGTAGCAATAAATTGATGATTGAAAGTATATCTCATATAGTAGAGGAAAAGTGGTTAAACGACAAAATGGCTGGGTTCTGTAGATGTGAAAACACTTAAGACTCCATTTCTTCATGCACCTGACTGTAATAACAACAGTTTTGACCTTCAGAAAATGTGAGGACCATATAAAATGTGGTGTACTTTCCAAGCTCTGAAACTTATATTCTTAGCAACTTTTGGTGAACAATGAATCTCATGGCAAATAACATCTCTAAGAATATTGTTTTTAACTGAGCTCAGTGGCACCTCACTTAGTGGAAAGCTTTTATTGTTTTTTTTTTAAATAGTGGAAAGCTTTTATTGTCGTTGGTGGTGATCAATGAGTATGAATCTTCATAGATACTAAGGTAGTTTTGGTAATTCGTTTTGAAGTCTTTGTGAGTAGTAAGGATGGATAATTTTATGGGGATATACCATATTTCCATTGGTGATATGGAGGAAAAATGTCTAACTATCATGGAAAAATTTATGACATTCTACTCACAAACAGTTTCATTGTTTACATTCTTGAGGTTTAAAATCTTTTGGTTGGTGATATATGGCTCCCTTAAAGGACCATGCTTTGGACAAACATATTTATAGCATATGTGTATTGCAAACTCATTGATGATCTAGCTAATTTATTTTGAGATTATAGTATGTGTTGTTTTAGAGAAAATTATGATTTGTTAAGACTTTTGGATGATATTTCTATGACCCAGTGATTTAGTACTCTGATCGGGTCAGATCGGTTTTTAAAACTATGATATAAAGTATCCTATTTGAAAAATTGTTTTTTTTTTAGTTGCGAATGTTTACAACATGGTAAAATAAATTCTTCAAATATGATTTTTTTTCATGCACATAAGTTGAATTCAAGAAATTTTTAAGGAGAATTAACCATGTAACACTTAAACCAATCATCAATATATTGAGTTATTTTAATTTTAATTTTTTTTAAGAAATTTTAATATATTTTGATTAATATGATAATTTAGATGTCATACTTAGTACTTTAAATCAATCCTCATTATATCATTGAGCATTTTAGATTATTTAATATTTTCTGGTACAAGCTTTATTTAATATTAACTACGTGCTTAGAAACCAAGATAAAAAAACTAAATTAAATTAATCTAAATTAATTTTAATCAAGATAAAGTGAATCAAATTTAATATTGTATTTAAAATTATCCAAAATTGAACTGCAATATTTATTTATAATCGGATTGGATTTTTTTACTTAAAAATTAAAATTAGTCTAAATTGAACCATGAATAGTTCTGATAACAAGAATTGTTTGTTTTTTTAAAAAAATATCAGAACTAAAACTAAAAATAAATAAAAAGCAAAATGCAATACTCAATCTTTTTATTGATGAAAAATGTTAACAACACATTCAACACACTATTCAATATATACTTCCTTTTAAGTATGTTTTTTATTATGAACTAAAATTTATTAAAATTCATGAAATAATATAAATCTTACTTTATATTAAATAAACTTGATTCGTAATTTTTTTAATTTTTAAAAAATTCCAATCAGAAATAAAAAAAATTTAAATAAAAAATATAAAAAATGTATTATTAAGATTCCTATATTTTCCATCTATTGATATCAATGTTTGGTCTATTGACAAAAGTACTTCATCTCTATTAATACCAATATCCCTTTATTATATTAAAAGAGAACAATGGATGTTGGATGACATAACACTTTTTCTCTTTCCATCATTCATTTTCATTTTTCATTTTTTTTCATATAATTCCAATATATTATTTTATTGGCTTTCACTTCTCCTACGTTAGCAATACAATTTATTTTATTGGACAACTGAGACCACTCGGCTACCTCCATTTATTTTGTTTCCCCACTGAATTTAATTATTTTAATGTACTAAATAAAATTCTTCACAAGATAGGATCAAGTGATCCTAGGCTTATCACGCTAAACGATTAAAATTTAATCTTCACCAAGAAAATTTGCTGAGTTAAAAAAAAAAAGGTTGCGTTTTGCATAATCAATCAATTTCATATATTTTTTTATTTATAAATAAATATTTACATTATTAATCAATAAAAAATCATAATAGATATAACTTTTAAGTAGTTATTATTATCTTTGTTGTTATTTATAAAACACAAATTAGAAGTGGGGTTAGTTTCATTTTATAAGAATAATTTATAATATTTATTGTATTAATTATTTTAGACTGAAATATCCATAATTAATTGTATATGACAAACAATTAATTAGAAAAGAAAGAGAAGTAATACTAACATTGGTTGTTTTGAAAAAATATATAAATTTAAGATAAATTTATTGTGATAAACTAAGATAACCATTTTATATTTATCTTGATGAATTTTATAATTAGATTTTATAAATAACAATGAAGATGGTATAAAAATTAGTAAACTTATTATCCATACTAATTTGTAATTAAATAATAATATATAAACTTTTGGGTATTAATTGATTGGTGAAGACTTCTCCACTCCAAAAATGTCGTTAATATTATTTTTATAATTAATTATTCTTCTCACATTATATCACTTATTATATCTATAGTTATTTTTCTTTCTCTCATTAAGTATATGTTTGGTACACACATACATGGATGGATACAATATGATCCAATGGAAAAAAGTATTTTGTTGCTCTCTTCCCCCTACCTTTGGTTGGGCAGTTTTCAGGATGAACAGACTGTTAAATAGAAAATAGAATAAATTACACTCATACTCCCTGTGTTTTGCTCAAATTTCACCTGATACTCCTCCCTTTTTGTACCTTACAAAAAACCCTTAATTGTTTAGCTCACATTACACTTAGACTCCCTCCTTCATAAACACTGTTTAATAATCTAACAGAAATTAGGCACATGTTGGTCACATGACTTTTAATGAAAATTTATGACTAAGATACTCTCATCTTCTTCCTCTCAACCTGAAAATATTTTAATACTCTTCCTTCTTTTTTGTTTTTTTTATGTAAACTCAAATTTGAACCCACTTTGTTGATACACAATGTTAACACATTTCCTCTCATCCTTTGTTCTACTATGAACTGAATTTTGATTCTCAACAAACATTTTCATCCATTATGTTCCTGTGGTCCCAAACATCAACACTATTTTAATCAACAATAATAAACAAATAATTTTCAGTTCATCTATTGTGTTTCCTGTTGTTCCAAACATCAGCACTATTTTAATCAACAATAATAAACAAATGATTTCCACTTCATCCATTGTGTTTCCTGATGTCCCAAACATCAACACTATTTTAATCAACAATAATAAACAAATGATTTTAAAAATCATAAGTGATCACAAACTGGTCTCCCATTGAAACCCTATTAAAAATAGGCAACAATAAACAATCAAAATTAAATAAATAATCTTAAAAAGTAACCTATATACAAGGTTCAGTGGTCATTTACAAGCATAACCTAGCATGAACAGAAATTGTGGAACAGGAAGAAAAACATAGTGCTCGTGATCGTCGAAGAGGAAGACAAATGAAGGCACTCATGAACGTCGCAAACTAAAAGATGAACAATGGAGAATTCGTGAACTGAAACAAGAACGACGAAGAACTTGCGAACGGTGAATAGGAATGGAACGTGAACGTCATGAGAGAAAGAGAAACTCGCACCCCCTGGACGCTGAAGAAGAACTCACCAACAAGAGGAAGATGAACAGTACTCACTAATGGTGAAGAGGAATGAAACGTGAATCATAAATTCTGAAACTAATTGAGAAGGGATAATTTGGGTTTTACAATTAAAATGTAAGAGCAATTTTATCTACTCACATATTTCAATCGATGTTAGTTAACAACGTTAATAGAGAGAGGTAAAAGTAATGTGCAAAAAGGAAGGGATATCAGGTGAAATTTAAGCAAAACATAGGGGGTACGAGTGTAATTTACTCTAGAAAATATAACTCTTTTCAGGGCCTCCATCAATGTCTCTAGACTCCCTAACATTGCCGTCAGTCGCCACATCCCGGTAGGTTTGGAACATTTAAAAGCAAATGAATGAAAGCAAAACTTATGAAACTCATGGCTCAATATATTTCACCAGATTTGGAAAGAAAAAATATTCTTACACTGGAAGTGACACATTTAATTCTTATTTATTATGTTTATTTATTGTTTAGCATTGAATTATAACTTGAGTTTCGAAGTATTTTTTATTAGTATTCTACCTCTAGAGAATTGAATGGTTTAATACTTAGAGAGAATACCTCACAGTGAAAAGGTTGTTTATAGGAAAATTGTCTTGCTATCATTTTTGGTAGGTACAACTCTTATTAAGCATATGTATATGGATGGATTGAATATGGATCAACGGAAAAGAGTAATTTTTCTCTCCTTTCCAAGGTTTAAAACATTTAAAAGTAAAAAAAATCAAAGAAAAAATTGTGAAACTCATGACTCAATGTAACACCCTAAGTTTTGAGTATTAGGAATATAATTTAAAAAAAAAGATAATCTTTACTAAGACTACATTGTATATAGTTTGTATATCTTTATTGTTGTTATATTATAGTATTGACTATTTTCGTGAGCATGTGCATATGTTGTAAGATTGTGAGTGTGTTCATGTGTGTGCACACATACTATGTGTATTTATTTAGTGTTATTATTGTTATTATTATTATTATTAATTTTTTTATTATTGTTATTATTATTTACATTGATATTATTATATTATATTTGTGGATATTATCATTAATATGGCTAATACTATTGTTATGTTATTGTATTATTAGTGTTATTATTATTGTTGTGGTGTTGTGGTGCTAGAAATTAGTGAGACCAAGATTATATAACCTAAGAGTGTATGTAAGGTCCAGTAACGGATTAAGCTCATCCAAATCCTTATCCACCTAAGTGTTATAAAAAGGGAGAGAATAAGATATTATGTTTAGTTGTGACAAATAGAAAGAATAGAGAAGATAAAAGAAGGTAAAGAAGGAAGAACTTTGAGATTCAAGCCCAAAGTTCTCCTTTTAACTTAGTTGTAATTTATGTTTTCATGTATTTCTTTTATGTGATATGATGTATGATACCCTTGTTATAAGAAATGAATTATATTTAATGATACTTGTCATCGTAGTTGTATTATATAAGTTTTTGGTCCTTATAAAATAAAGTTTTCTTTAGTGGTTTCCAGGTTTTGTCTTGATTTTAGTCCCTGAAAGATATTTTTTTTGTTTTAATCTTTGTTGTCAAGTATAGTAACAATTTTAAATGACAATGACATTGATAGTCCATTAGTTTGTCTAGTCATCAAGAAATCTAACAGAACACATATAATTTATTCTTTTGTAAATTATGTTTTTAAATCTTCACCTAACCAACATAATTGATGATATCATACTAATAGATGAAAAATCTAAAAACATAATTTTCTAAATATATATATATATATATATATATATATATATATATATATATATCCCATCATACTTCTTGATTATGTGGTGATTTCATTAGAATTTGTGAGAGGAAAAAATGTGGAGTGAGTTACATATTAAAATACTAAATTAGTATTATATTTAAACACTATTTTATTAAATACATTTTTCTATTTTACACCCGCATTTTTTTAAACCTTTTATTCAATTAATATAGAGGAAGAAAACTAACATTACATTATTTAGATCCTTAAAATAAAGATTTAAATTACCTATAACATATTTATTCAAAAGAAAATGAGCGGAACAAAAATTTCTATAATAATATAATCATTTTAGATTTATATTCCAAAATATAAATGTCATCTCTCCTATCTATAATCATTTCTTTTCCTCCTCTTTCTCTTTTCTTTTCTTCTTCACCTTATTCACTAAATCAAACAAAATATAAATGTAAAATACTAACTTGTTTCTATTTTTTACCAATAATTTTTTAAAATTCCTAAGAGTATCTACTTCAACTGTTATTTACTCTATCAATTTAGGCTGTATTTGTTTTACTGTTGAAATCCATTGACCTAGTTCCAATGCATTTTTTTTTTGGTAAGAAGTGATAAAATATTATCTCTCTTGAACTCCAATACATTCTTTTGTAAGAAGTGATAAAATATTACCTCTCTTGAACGGATCTTTTTAAATATTTTTCAACCGAAAAACAAACACACACCACCAGAAAAACAACACGCTTCATCCAGAAACGATGTTCGGAAGCACGCGTTAAAAGGAAGTAAGGAACAGAGACCTCGCACGTGCTTGCAGGATTGGAAATTGGTAAAATCAATCTTAATAAGTGCACGTGTCACCCCCAGAGGCCAAGTTTCGGATACACATGTAAATATATTATCCCACTCCCCTCCCATTCATATACTTCCCTTTTCGCAACTCCCCACCAGCTTCCCCTTCTCCAGAACCTCCTCCCCCTCCGAACTTCCAACCCAAAACCCGAACCCGAACCTCCGCGTCGTCCGATCCTAATCCCTTATGGGAACGGAAGGCTACACTTACATGGGGCGCAGTTTGAGCGAACTCCGCATCCACGGCGATTCCTCTTCCTCCGCCTTCAGCGACTGCAACAGTGACAGATCTGGCGAATTCGCCACCGCTTCTTCGCAGACACGGCGGTTTCTAATCGCCTGCGCCACCGAAAATTCTGACGACTTGATTCGCCAACTCGTTGCTGATCTCCACTCCTCTTCCATCGACGATCAGAAACAAGCCGCCATGGAAATCCGGTTACTCGCGAAGAACAAGCCGGAGAATCGCATCAAAATCGCGAAAGCCGGCGCAATCAAACCGCTAATTTCTCTCATTTTGTCGCCGGACCTCCAGCTCCAGGAATACGGCGTCACCGCGATTTTGAACCTCTCGCTCTGTGACGAGAACAAGGAGGTGATAGCCTCCTCCGGTGCGATCAAGCCTTTGGTGCGCGCGCTGGGCGCGGGAACCCCGACGGCGAAGGAGAACGCGGCATGCGCGCTGCTAAGACTCTCGCAGGTGGAGGAGAGCAAGGCGGCGATCGGGCGGTCCGGCGCGATTCCGCTGCTGGTGAACCTCCTGGAGAGCGGCGGGTTCCGCGCGAAGAAGGACGCATCGACGGCGCTGTACTCGCTGTGCATGGTGAAGGAGAACAAGACCAGGGCGGTGAAGGCGGGGATCATGAAGGTGCTGGTGGAGCTGATGGCGGATTTTGAGTCGAACATGGTGGACAAGTCGGCGTACGTGGTGAGCGTGCTGGTGGAGGTACCGGAGGCGAGGGCGGCGCTGGTGGAGGAAGGAGGCGTGCCGGTGCTGGTGGAGATCGTCGAGGTTGGGACGCAGCGGCAGAAGGAAATCGCGGTGGTTATTCTCTTACAGGTTTGCGAGGACAGCGTGGCGTATCGCACCAGGGTCGCTCGCGAAGGTGCCATTCCTCCTTTGGTCGCTTTGTCTCAGTCCGTCACCGATCGCGCCAAGCAAAAGGTATTATTCTATTTCATTCCCATTCTCTTCAACGCCATTTCCATTACTCTGCTCCGCTCATAACGTGGCACACTTCCCTTCAAACCGGTTTGATCCTTATTTTTTTTTATAAGGTGAGAATCAAATAACTCACCTCAGCCAACTAAATTAAACCCTTTGAAACTGGATAAACCCTTTGACACTGGTTCGATTTAGTAAGTAGTTACGTAAAACTATTTTCCATTAATTTATATAACATAAGTATTAGGTTTATCAGTAATTTTGATCTTTTTATCTTCTCAATCTGTGTGTTAATTTAACAACTAACAATCAATATTTTTTTTAAAATATTGACCTAATAACACATTGAAATGTTAATGTACCGATGTGACAATACAAATTGTTGAAGATTGAAGAACCAAAATGTAATATTATTATTTCTTTGTCATCTTATCTCTTTCTTTTATGATACCATTTTTTGTAAAAAAAATGTAGTGCCACGCCAGCTTTGTTTCACAGTGGATCTCCACCCACCGCAAAATAGATTGCTTAAATGTGCAATTAAATTTCTTATTATAGTGAACATCTACTCATGTATTCCCATTGCATCGTTTATGCCAATCTTATTGGTTGTGTTTGGGAATATTTTAATTGTCGGGTTTGATTTAGTGCTCCATGCTTGAACAAGAATTAAAATTTACGAAATATATATATTTTTAACTTTTGTTGTTGATGTTGAATTTAGTTTTTGTTTTTGTTCTGGGTGTGTAGGCGGAGAAACTAATTGAGCTTCTGCGGCAACCAAGATCCGGCAACGGCGCTGCTCGTACATCAGAAGTGGTGGCGTAAACGCCAGCAATAATAAAATAAATTTATTCACCTTGGTGGTGCCCCACCTCACCGTGCGTGAGTGTGTACAAACACCACGTTTAGAAATTGTGAATTTGGTTAAAACACAACGTGCGTCCTCCAAGAGAGACGGAGAGTTAAAACTTTGTAAATATCTTCGTAACGGAGAAGAAGCTTTGTAAAGTTTGTGGTACAAAATGATACGAGTTTCAGCTTGGTTTGCTTTTTGGGCTATGCAAAAAATAATGCACTCCCCCTCAATTTCTTTTATTTTATTTTCATTTTATTGTTGTGAATCTTGTGAGGGCTGATGGTATCGCTTTTGGGCCCTTCTACTATTTTATGTAATTATTGCCGTTATAAAGAAAACATAGTTTTGAAAAGTAAAGAGTTCTTCTAGGATTTCTAGCGAAAAGTAACCAGTGTTTGTTATTCTTTTGTACTTGGATTAAGTAGGATGGGAGATAGCATAGAAAAAGAGAATAAATAAAATCAAAATGTCATGATAAAAGCCAGGACATTTTTTTAAAATATTTTTGTCTAACATTTTATTTTATAAAAATACGAGAATAAATAAAATCAGAATATTGAGGAAAATTAAAATCAAATCAAAATCTCTTCATAATTGAGTGCGTGTCATATATTTTTTATCTCCAAATCAAATGTATATTATATATAAAAGATGTAGGAAAGGCACCAGAGATACCCATCATTGTACAACCAAGACACCACCAAGAAAAACGTGGCATCACCCTCAACTAAGGTTACCTTGCATATAACTACAGAAGATATATCTGGAACAAGGACGAAATGCATGAGATTTTTTTTTCGGTGGATATTTATTTTTAAATTGAGATGAATGGAAGGATAGTTTGAAGTTGCATTAAAAATAACTAAATAAATAAAGTGGGGACGAAAATGATGGTTTGAGTAGAAGGCGTTCACATGGTTAGCGTGGAAGAAGGAACAAAAATTGAAAAGGAAAGTGGGTTAGAAGTTACGACTTTAGGAGCGGGGGAGTCGTAAGCAGCTTTGGTTTGTATAATTGTATGGCTATAATTAATTATTAATTATTGTATAATGTTTTCTTTTGATTTTAATTATTATTTTTTCTGCGGAAATGAAAAGGCATAAAAGTAAAACAAAACTAGTATGGAATTGACACGTGTACTGCATTCCGTTAAAGATTAGCGGTTAGTCGTTCGGTCCCATCATGGATTATGATGGCTGTCTGGGAGGTGGGTCCCTCGTTGACGGCTGGTGGGCTCTTTCTTTTTACATTTTATTACGTTCTCTCTCACTTTGTAAGTATAGTATTTTTTTTTCTTCCTAAGTATGATTTTTGATTAATTATATTTGAGAGTTGTTTCGTTTATTTTAGTATATTTAGTTTTAAAATTTTTTTATTTTAATCTTTGATGATTTTAAAATTTTTTATTTTTATTTTTTATGTTTTAAAAAGTTTTATTTTAATATATTAAGTTCTTAAAATTTTATTTTAATCCATATGTTTTTAAAAGTTTTATTTTGATAAATTCTTTTGATTTTTGTTAGTAAATGGTAGTGTGTGGTTAATTTTAAATTTTAAAATAGTGACAGCTAAAAATTATCACTACTCTTTTAAAATATATTTAATTATATATTTCTTTAGCATCCTTCATCTTTTTTTGTAAATTCAATAACAATTACAACATAAACAATATAACCAATGTTCACTCATTTCTACAAGCTTTGTAGCACTACAATCATCATGAATAAATAAATCATATTCGCAACCTCCATCCACCAAACAATACCATTGCACCACCCCATAGTCACACAATGACCCAACACTAAAATATATCAGAAATGTTTGGTTTGATGATGATGAGAAGCTTTAGTCTGACGTCACGATAGTAATTTTGGGTCTTGTATCGATTTGCTAATGGAAGAAATGACTAAGATGAAACTTTTGAAAACACAAAGATCAAAATGAAAATTTCAAAAACATAAAGGACCAAAATAAAACTTTAAAAACTTAATGTATCAAAATAGAACTTTTAAAAATATAAAGGATCAAAATAAAAATTTTAAAACTTAATATACCAAAGTTAAAAATAAAATAAAATAATAGATCAAAAGTGACATTCAACCTATTTTCTTTTTATAAATATTACTACTATTTTGAAACATTTAGGCTAATTGGTTATTTTGGATCATTTTTATAAACAAAATACTAATATGAATCTATTTTAAAATAATTTATTAACATGGGTTTGTTTTTAAAATTGACCAATCAAAATTACATATTTAAGGAGAACATAATATATATATATATATATGTGAAAGAACATGAAATGTATAATGTTCTCCATAAATTCACTAATCAAAATAGTAATTTTGATATGTTAATAATCAAAATAGATTCATGTTGATAAATTGTTTTAAAATAGATTCATATTGATGTTTTATTTATATAAAAAAAGACCCAATATAATCAATAAGTCGAATATTTATTGGAACAATGCAATCTTATGGCAAAATCTTTGAGCAGTTCTCCATGTTAAGTATAAATGTGATCAATTGTAATAACTTTGATGCTCGATCAACTCATGATTATAAAGAATGGCAGAAATTAAAATTAGAGTGAATGTTTATCGTGGGTTATTTGTGATTATTTTATTTTGCTCGCCATGTTGTGTTGAACAAAGGATAATTATTGCCTTTGGTCCGAATTGAATGGTTTCTATTAACAATGTATGAGCCTTCATATTTGCTTTGTGAACTTAACAAGCGTTTGTCAAATTAAATCAGTCCAACTAATCTCAGACTGAACTAATTAAAATAGTTATAAAACTAGTATTTTTTTAAAGGCAATTCATATTTTTTAGTCTAGTCGGTCCAAATTAAACTAAATGATTAAGCATAAATGATTAATTTATTGAAATTAAGGTTGAATCGTTTTGATAATATTCAAATTCGATTTTTGATGGAAATAATTTTTTGTCACACTTTACTTACTTGTTGGTCGAATATCAGATTAGTCAGGATCTCTTTCCCTTGATGAATCAGAGTGTTAAGACAAAAAATCAATCTAAACTAAGGGTGTGTTTGGTTTTTCGGTGGAAGGGTCCAAAAGTATATTTGAGAGGAAAATGTGTATGCGATCATGTTTGGTTACTTTTCAAAAGTATTTTTGAGACTAAAACGTTACCTGAAAACTTAGTTTCGAAGAAGTAACTTTAAAATATTTTCGCAAACTCAATTTACAAACTTAAATTTGATCCAAATTTAAAGTTTTCAAATTTTAACCCAAATATGCCTTAAATCAATCAAATTTAATGATGATTGGTACAAATATTAAATTTGTGATTTACAGACATGTTAAACCCAAACCAAATTGGGGGTGTTACATATTCTTAATATTTTAATTATTATTTCAAACATTTTCATTCAATATCCTTTACAATCATTTTTTATATTATTTAGTCATTGCTAGTCAAATAACACAAAATATGTTGTTCACACTCTTTTAATGACTAAATTATGTGTGAATTTTTAGACAAAATTATGTATTTTTTCTTTTCTCAAAACAAAATTTTACACATTTACACAATAGATGACCTAATTTATCCAAACCTAACCAACTCATTCTTAATCGATTGGTTTGATTTGGGTTTGTAAAAATAAATCCTAACTAATTCAAACCAATGAAACTGGCTTGGTTTTTATTTTATCTTCCCTCAAATCCAATCCAAATCAACTCTAATGAGTTTGGACACAATATGTCAGTTTAAATCAGGCCCAATATATTGGTCCAAAATAGTTGTCCCTTAAGCTAACATAACATGTTGGTTAGGAGGGTGTTCCATGTCTAGGTTAAATAAAATAGTTAGTCCAATCTATTGCAATGTGTGGCGTGGTCTATTGCATTATACTCTAATGTTAAACAATGTCATTAAACTATTAGGATGTTTTTGGCAAAAGATTTGCCACCTAGGTGGTTTTCATATATTCCTTCTTACCCTTGGCCATTGCATAGGAAAGTTGGAAGGGTTAAGCATTAATTCAAGCTTGGCAAATGATTGACACGTTGTTTCTTATTAACCTAATGCCAATTAACTTTGTTAAAATGTTAGTGTAAAGGAAAATATCATAAGGGAGATTGAATTATGATTTTAGAATTTTTTAAAGCCTTTTTCGCAATCAATCAAAGTTTTCGTCTAAAAGAACACTTTGTAAAACACATAACAGATTTTTGAAAACACAGTCAGACGATGAAACACAATTTTTCCAAGCAAAAGATATTTTCAAATGTCCAAAAACAAATTCAAACCCTAGGTCAGTTAAAGAAAAAAGAAAGCAAATAAAGATCAGATGCATGAATTTATATTGGTTCATCTCTATCACTGAGACTATGTCCATTTCTTGGTAAATCACCAAGTTCCACTAACTTCATAAGTTACAAGTATTATGTCACAGTTAATTCTGGATCTACAAAACAAGTTCCACCCAAAGTTTGATCAACACCAAATATTCTTTGTTTATACCAAGCCACTTCTGGCTCTAAATAAATGAGAAAAGATTTGTTGGTTGTGTTTGCACAATGACTAAATCTATAATCGTCAAATAGATTTACAATAAACACTTAGTTTTTTCTCTCAATATGTTCAAGGTGTTTTAAGAGTTTTTCCTAACTTTTTAAGAATACACAAAATGCTTTTTATAGAAAGAATAATGAATTCATATATTCCTTCTTAGCCTTGGTCATTTCATAGGCAAATTGGACAAGGTTAAGAATTGATTAAAGCTTGGCAAATAATTAACATATGATTTTCTATTAACCTAATGTCAATCAACTTTGTTAAAATGTTAGCCCATGCATGTTAATTTTGACACATGTTGTACTTCTATTGCTTAGAATTTATGATTGAGTCATACATTTTGGCCAAGTACTTTTTGTAGTAAAGGTTCATTGGCTTGGGGGTTTACTTTAATATGAGACGTAAATAGCTAACAATCATGAAAAAAAAAACTTTAGTGGCTCCTAGAGGTTGAGTTTTGTTTGTAGTCATGTTATGAAGGCTTTATATTCAACCTAAATTTTAGAAGTTTGGAAGGGGAAAAGTGGTAATTGCTCTATAGTTATACCTCGTCATTTTCGTGAGGATCCCTACTTTGCTACCTTTTATATTGGAGAAGTCGTCAACGTGGAAATCACTTTGGTGTACTCCTGATCATCTTTGACAACTGCATGTTGGTTATCAGGATCAGAAATATCATCATCTTCTTCCAATATTATGTTTGCCCAAAACTTTTAGACAATCAATAAGTCCTTCTGAAACAAGGAGGGCAATCTATTTTCTATTTGAAGAATAAAGATTTCAACAAGGTCACTAGTAGCAAAGAGATTTGTATTGAAAGTAGAAGGCTCCTTATTAGGCTCTTCTAATATCTCTGCAATAGCAATATCAGGAGTTTGGTTATCATTTATCCCTAAGTTCACAATTCCAAAGTTATCTTGTTGAACTTGCTCAACCTCAAGGGGAATTGGTGTGTCTTAGAAGTCACAACTATCCTCTACTACTTCTTCACCAACAATTGTCAGATTAAGTGTCGGTATTGACAAGGGTAGATTTCTCAAGTGGATCCTTTGAAAATCCTGAACCACCAAGTGCAAAAGAAAGATTTTTCTTACTACAGAGGTTGTTGTTTAGTTGTGTCAATTGATTAAGGTTATTTCTTTTTAAACTAAGCCAAATCATGCCCAATAAATGAGAAATTAGTCAATGACTACAAAAATAGGAGCTTTTCAGATTCAATAGATACGAAAAAGAAAATTCTCTCTCTACCATAATCTCATCTGGTAGGTTTTCCTCAAGATCCTAGTCTACCAATAGTCTAACGTAGTGGCCAAACACTTTGTCTTTTGTCGAAGCATCTAAGGTAATTGGAGTACCCACCACAGCTGCAACCTCGAACAAAATATGGGGTCTCTAGTATTCTTGTGCCAGATTGTAAATGCGAATCCATGTTTGTGCGTAAGTCATCTTCAATTTATTGGGATTGAAGTCATTGCTCCATGGAGAAAGATGAAGGAACCTCGATTGAAGATTCCAAGTTCCTACTGTCGAGACACTGCGTAAATCTTCAATAGAAGCAAAACTAAATTCGTAGAACCTGTGTCCTAGAGGAGTGATTGTCCAACATTGGCTTCCAAAGCTTTAACAACTTGCCCCTAATTTCATTTACCGTCAGGGGTGGAGAACGTTTTTCCATGATTAATCTCCCATAAAGATTATTTTTACAAATGAAAAGACTCTTTCTTTATTCTGATTCATAGATTTTAAATGAAAGTTTGTCCTCTTTTATTAGGGGTGTAAGCAAATCAGACCCAATCCAAAAACTTGTCCAATTCAACCTAATACAATTAGATTTTTCTAGATTAGATTGGATAATTGGATTTGATTGATTTTAGTTTAATGAACCCAATTAAAATTAGATTGGGTGACGAGTTTGGAGTTTTGGATCCAACCAAAATCCAACCTAACCCAACTCACACACAATTAAATTACCAATATAGAAGCTTAAACTAAGCACACCTCATTCTCAAGGTAATGCATTGTTTATCTTAAGGTATACATTATTTTGGATTTTTTTTAAGGTAATACATTATTTTATGAATGACATTGTGAGTATATATTTATGTTTCTTTTTTCTGTTTATCATAGGAATAGTACATTATTTATGAATATTATTTTTTATAAAAAAAATGTCCTTAGTATTTTTGAGTATGAGAATTTTTAATTTTTTTTCCAAAACTTAAAGAAGTGATAGTTTTTTAATGGTCCAATTTGATAACCAACCCAATCCCAATCCAATTAAAGTTGGATTGGGTTAACAAATTAAAAAAACATAAATCCAATTCAATCCAATCCAATTAAGTTTACTTGGATTGGGTTGAAAAATAGATAAAACTTAACCCAACTCGAGTCACCTACAACCCTACCTTTTTTGTAGGACTTAGGCAATTGGTTGAGGTTGGAGATTGAAGGAATTGTAAAGAGCCTTGGAAAAAGACCTATACTAGAAAGGGGTAGCAACAAACTTGTTGGGTGGAGGGGACTCGGAGGAGGAAGGGTCAAGAAAGAAAGGCCCAGGGACATACAACAGTTGGGGATGGGGGATCCTTCCTGGTTTTAGAGAAAACCTAAGTCACAAGATAACCCTATCCTTTGTTCTCATTTGTAATCATATCTTTTTAAATCTTTTCTAATTCCTTAAAATTAGTTTCTTGAATTCAACTGAATCAGTTAAAAAATTAGTATTTTTTTATAGGCAATTCAAATTTTTTAGTCTAATTGGTCCAAATTAAGGGAGTGTTTGATTTTTCGATGGGAGTATCCAAAAGTATGTTTGAGAGAAAAATGAGTTTGATTATGTTTGGTCACTCTTCAAAAGTATGTTTGAGACTAAAATTTTGTCTGAAAACTCAGTTTCAGAGAAGAAACATTTAGGTTACTTTTGCAAACTCAGATTATAAACTTTTAATTGAAATTTAAGTTTGCAAACTTTAACCTAAACATACACTAAATGAATCAAATTTGAAGATGATTGGTATGGATATTAAATTTTTGATTTACAAACATGTTGAGCATGAACCAAATCGGCAATGTTAAATATTATTATATTTTTATTTTTATTTTAACATTTTCATTCATTATTTTTTACAATTGTGTATTTTTAAAATTTTTTTATATTATTTAGTCTTTTCAAGTCAATTACAAAAAAATACGTTTTTTACACTCTTTCAATGACTAAATTATGTGTGAATTTTTTGACAAAATTATGTATTTCTTTTCCTTTTTCTCAAAACAAAATTTTTCACATTTACACAATAAGGGACCCGAGTTATCCAAACCTAACCAACTTGTTCTTAATGAGATTGGTTTGATTCGGGTTTGTAAAAGAAAAGAGAGAGAAAATCTTAACTAATTCAAACCAATGAAAATTGCTTGGTTTTTATTTTATTTTCTTTCAAATACAATTCAAACCAACCCTGAACAACCTTAATGAATTTGGACACAATATGTGAGTTTAAATTAGGTCCAATATATTGGTCCAAAATAATTGTCCCTTAAGCTAACATAACATGCTGGTTAGGAGGGTGTTCCATGTTGGGGTTAAATAAGATAGTTAGCCCAATATATTGTAGTGCTTGACATAGTGTATTACATTATACTATAATGTTAGACAATAATTTTGGCAAAATATTTGCCACCTAGGTGGTTTTTGTATATTCCTTCCTAGCCTTGGTCATTTCATAGGCAAGTTGAACATAGTTAAGTATTAATTAAAGCTTGGCAAATGATTAACATGTGGTTTCCAATTAACCTAATGCCAATCAACTTTGTTAAAATGTTAGCTCATGTGTTTTATTCTTTGGAAAAATGTTGTACTTCTATTGCTTAGAATTTATGATTAAGTCGTGCATGTTGGCCAAGTACTTTTTTGTAGTAAAGGCTCATTGGCTTGGGGGTTTACTTTGATATGAGATGTAAATAGCTAATAATCAGACTTTAGTGGCTCCCAGACGTTGTGTTCCATTTGTAGTCATGTTATGAAGGCTTTATATTCAACCTAAACTTTTTAAGTTTGGAAGAGGAAAGTTGGCAATTGTTCTATAGTTATACCCTCATCATTTCAGGAAGTTCCCTACTTTGCTATTCGTTTTATTGGAGGAGTCATCAACGTGGATTGTCCATCTGTTTGTAGGGTTCGGAGTTGGTGGCGAGTTTTCCTCAACTATTAGGCAAGTTAGTTCTTACTTTTTTATTAGCGATTCAGAGTTGCTAATTCCATTTCATGAATGAAGTTGTTGAATTCCCTTATTTCAATTCCTTTTCCCTCACCACCACCACCTACTATCTCTCCCACGTATCTAATGCAATTGAAGTCCCCAATGACACACCAAGTATCCACGTTACTAAATGCTTTCTTTGCTTTAAGATCATCCCATAACTTCCTTTTATTCCTCATGTCACAAGATGAATATACATTTACAATAGTCACTTGTTCTCTGCTTTCTTTCCATATATTTCCAAACCAATAAAGCCACTACCCAAGAAATGACTATGTATTTGTAGATTATTGGGTCCCAAATACAAAGCAATCCCTTGGATGCTTCCATGGATGGCAATGCAACCCACTCCGATGCCCTGTTTCCCCATAAAGAACATCACAAGATTTTTTCCACTAATTGCTTTTTTGTTTCTTGCACGCAAAGTAAATGAATCCCTTCCTTTTGTACTAGTTGTCTAATAAACCTTCCTTTCACACTCCCCTCCCCCATCGAGCCTCTTCACATTATAAGATAGTATCTTCATAAATCCCTCATTCTATCCCCCTTCTCAAAATCCTTTTCATGTCTTCCAACCCACTTCTATATTTTTTCTCCATGTTCTCTATTTTTTTCAGCATGACATTCTCACTTTCTATATATGACCCCTCCATCACCTTACCATCTTCCCACACTTTTAGAGATCCTTTATTGTCATTTTTCAAACCAAACAATCTATTACAATTTGCAATCCTTTTGTCTGATACACATCGACTACCCTTGGCTTAGGAGTCACCACATTCAAAAGTATAAATATTTTATGTATTATGTATTATTTCATTTTCACAACTAATCTCCTCAAGAAGATTGACTTACCTATTATTGTTCCTTTAGTCACTACATGCGTGTTCTCCATTGGTTTCTTGCCCTCTCTCCCAATTTTGTTTTCCATCTCATGCATTGTCATACGTACTTGAGAGCCTTGGCTTTCCTTCCTGTTTTGATCTCCTGCTTGTTGCAACATGTTTGGCTTTGGTTGTAATCTCCTCATCTCTTGGTTACTTCTCCCTTACTACCTCATTTTTTGTTATCCTCCACACCCCTCGAAACATCATTAGTAATTAGAATTAGGGTTATTCTCTTCATTGTGCTTTGTTTGAATTCTATAGTCATTTGGATCATGTGAATATCCAGACCCTTTTTAGGCCTTTCTAATTGCAGACCCCCTTCGTGTCCTCCATACCCCAATACAACTACTTCATTTGTTGGACCAATATGCATCCTTCAAGCCTATGTTTGACATATTCCTCTTGATCAACCTAACTCCTTTTCCCCTTATGGGATGCACTTTTCTCCTTGTCCTTTTCCTCTATAGTTGTAGTACACTCCACATGATTTGTAACGGCCAAGTCCACCTTTTGACGGCTATCAGTCTCGTTTACCCTTTAGTTATTGTCTTCTGGTTATATTTTGAAAATTCCTCCCCATTTAAATCCTCCCCTGTCGGTGACCTACTCCGATGGGTTCTCTGCACTTTTTCTATTTGATATACTTCCTCCTCTGTCTCACTGTCAAAATCGGAACAAGATGAATCCATTTTCAGCCCCATTTGACTTCCATATGAGCTCTCTCTTGTCACACCAGTTGATGATTTGAGGCGTTGATAACTTCACCAAAACTCGTGTCGCGTCTAACTTCTCGATCTCTTCCGTGTTCTTATATGCTTTCACTAAGGCCCCATAGAGACTAACCACCTTAGTAAAACACTCATCCCCCAAGTTTGTAACGAAATTCCTGTGTGTCGAACCCAAGTCAATCTATTATTTGTTGCAATGTCTAGTGACCATCTCTATACATGTTCAAAGATAGATATAAATCCATCTTCATCTCCATTATTTATTTCCTGCATCATTTGTTTTGTTAAACCTTTCACTAGAACCAAATCATCTCCAATGTAGAGTAAAGTCACTTTTCTTGAATCTTCATAGATCAAAATCTCATCTAGTCTGTCAAACATTGTAGGATCCTTCAATGTACCCTACCACAATATCCCATTCTTTTTTGCCATCTCCATTGATCTTCCTTTCTAGGGTTGCTTTAGGACCAACACATACGAAGGTCCCCCTACTTCAAATTTCCTTTGATATCCCTCCTTCTTGTACCTAGATTGCTTAGTCTCTTTTTCTTTCTTACTCTCCTTATATGCACCTCCTTGCATCCGCCCTTCTAGCATTTTTTTTCCAATCTTTAGAAATTTTGGAATATTCACATGTAGCTTGGTATTCCTTATGCATATGCTGTTTAAATATTTCTCCAGTTTCCATATATTCTGCACATCAATGAACCTTACAAATCCATACCTATACCCCCCCTTTATCTCTCCTTGGTAAGAAAAATACCTCTCACCCTTTCCCCATCTTCCAAAGGCATTCCATATATCTTGTTCATTGTAGTTATCTGGAAATCTAGAGAAGTAGAAAATTGAGATTGGTCCATTCTCCCAATGTCTCCCTCCCCTGTGTTTCCCACTCACGCTCTCTCTCTCCACATCTTTTTATAATTAATTATATTATCTAGCTTGGAATTTTACCGTTAATACAATTAAGAATTCATGCTCTGTTTTTTATCCACCTCCATCTCAAAAAGATATTAGTTTTGAATTGTTAGCAAATCTTTGATGCACACACATATCTGGACAGGAATTTTTATGGACCAATTATAAGCTATTCCTATTTTTTAAGCTCTCCCAAATACTATTATAAGCACTTATAACGTAAGATGAGTCCAACTAATTGATTATAAACTTTTCTCAGTCTGGTACTTTTTGCCAACAGGTCAAAAAGTGTTATCAATTTCTTCCTTAATTTGGCTCAAATTGGTGAGCCTTCGGTTCCTCCTCCTCCTTTATGGTCATTAAATGCATCATGCCCTTGACATTTCCTTCCAATTCCTCTTACAATATCTTAATCCTAGCTTAAGTCACGGGCCCTCCAAATGCTTGCAATGCATTTCCAAGTTGATATTCAAGTCCGTCCTTAGACTTCCCTTTTAGGTCTCCATTACTTTCGATTTCCGAACGTGCCTTATTAAAGTTACATATATAGACAGCATAACATACATTAAATCACATATTTTAAAGGTTTGGAATTATTCCCTTATTGAAAAAAAATGTGTTACTTTCCAAATTTGAGACATTTTCCATCTATATATAGACTAAATTAAATATATATTGAAACTTCCTAGTCTGCAAAAACGATCGATTTGTAATGAGTGCGTTAAAAAAATTATAATATATTAATTCTTACAAGTTTGCTTTCCTACTATATATGAAACAATGGCGAACCTTCTGACTTCTAGATATTAATCTGGTAATGGCAAAGCATCATAGTTCGTAGAAAAAAGTAGATAAAAAGATAAAGTAAAATATTTAAAGAATGCTAGAACGTGGTTAATATCAAATGCGGTTTAGTAAAGAATTCGCTCTATAATAATATTAATATCCCGTCGTTTACTAATGTTTAACAGTAACGTGGCAACTTAAAGTCCAATACTTAATTGTGGGAATTGAACAAAATAATCTAAAATTAATTTCAATTGAAACGTCAGTTTGTTTTTCAAATTATGTTCTTTAATTTTACAAGAGTCGTAGTTAGTTGTTCGGTCCCATCAAGAAATGCCAAGTTTCAGCCTTTTGCGGATGGACAATATCAAACAAACAGTTGTGCAGATGAATCTGTATTGGCCTCCTAGTGAATGAAAAAAGATAGATCTATTGAAGAGATATTCTCTCTACATTATATTATAATTTTATCTCATATTTCTCTCTTTTCTCTTCTCAATTTTTCTTTCTTTATTATTGAAAACATTATAAAAACTGTATAATTATAATTAATGTATATAAAAAATACAAGGCATATGCCGGGTTAATTACAACAATTATATATTGATATTATGATAAAATTCATATATATTGTTGTTGCTAACACACGCTATCGTTTTGTTCACAGGGTGTCATCATTTCCGGTGAGATTTTTATTAAGGACATGCCAAAAATTATGGGCAATGAAAAAATCAGCCACCAAAATTGACCATTTCAATGTCAATCTCGTCAACCATGAAATCTAAATCCAGACATATGCATTTGGCATGTGCAGGGTGTACAAATTTCTCGAAAACAAGTAATAATCGGAGACTTTTTTATATGTGTCACAAATTTTTTTAAAATTTGGTTAAATATCACGAGGATCAAAGTATTTATAAAAATATCACGCGGACTAGTTCGTTAGTCAGACCAGCAAATTACGATGATGACGTATCGCGATGCTGGTGAACACGTAGTTCGTTACACCTTCCAGCAAACTACGTGGCTGCCCAACGGGCAATCTTACCAAGTTCGCTAGGAATGCCAGCGAACTAGGCTTGACACGTGGCAAATTTTCAAAACTGCGTATAAATTTTGGAAGGTCATAGCTTTTGATTGGGATGTCCGATTGAGCCGTATGATATGTCAAAACGATCGTAATTGAGAGGAGATGCCGTTGACAAGT
Organism: Glycine latifolia; assembly: GCA_013407115.1. NCBI lineage: Eukaryota > Viridiplantae > Streptophyta > Magnoliopsida > Fabales > Fabaceae > Glycine > Glycine latifolia. The sequence goes on from CM023954.1 coordinate 8,942,999, forward strand.
ACCCAAAGGGGACTTGGCCAAAAAATTTTCCCAAAAGAGGCCTCTAAGTGCCTCAAAATTGCGATTTAAGATTCATTCATCAAAAAAATTCATTTTTGTCTACTTTTTTAATTATTTAATTAGTTAATTTAATGTTATTTTTATTTTTTCAATTACTTCTCTGAATTTTGAGCGTTTTGACATATCCTACGCCTCCATCGGACACTTTTATCAAAAGTTATGATATAAAATTGATAGTGCATATAAATTTCGAACAGTGATATTTTTTTTATAGAAATATCCTATGGAGGCGTAGGATATGTCAAAACGCTCGAAATTCAGAGAAGTAATTGAAAAAATAAAAAATAACATTAAATTAACTAATTAAATAATTAAAAAAGCAGACAAAAAATGAATTTTTTTGATGATTGAATCTTAAATTGCAATTTTGAGGCACTTAGAGGCCTCTTTTGGGAAAAAATTTTGGCCAAGTCCCCAGCGGCATCTCCTCTCAATTACGATCATTTTGACATATCATACGCCTCAATCGAACATCCCAGTCAAAAGTTATGACCTTCCGAAGTTTATACGCAGTTTTGAAAATTTGCCACGTGTCAAGCCTAGTTCGTTGGCTTTCCTAGCGAACTTGGTAAGATTGCCCGTTGGGCAGCCACGTAGTTCGCTGGAAGGTGTAGCGAACTACGTGTTCACCAGCATCGCGACACGTCATCATCGTAGTTCGCTGGTCTGACTAGCGAACTAGCCCGCGTGGCATTTTCACAAATAGTTTGGCCCGCGTGGCATTTACGCAAATTATTTTTTTTTTGTGGCACCACAAAAAAAGTCTCTAATAATCGTGGATTCTATTTTACTCATCGTTTTGATTGAGATCCACAGTACACAAGAACAAAAAAGTGGAAAAATGTGGCATCAAACAACTTGTAAATAGAGTAACTCAATCAGTGTATATGATTGTGTGGGAAGTTAAGGCAGAAGTGCAAGACAATTTTAGGCTTGTAGTTACGGAGAGTCAAAAATGACAAAATGTATACATTTATTCCACACGTGCAACGTGGAACTACAGCAAAAATGTTGGCTCCGTGTGAACTAAAGCCACAATGCATGAGTGCTTTTAAAGATCTTAATTTGAACCCTAGCCTCTTATTTTCTTTGAAAGCATGAATTGATACAAAAGGTAAGAAAAAAATTTATGTACATGAAATAAGAGAATTTTTTTTCAGTGCATAACTTGTCTTCTTAGTTAACTACAGAAACTAACTTTTTAATGTTAATAATCATTAATTAGAGTAAGAATATTAAAATAAAGGTTGTCCTACAATGAAGCAACCTAAGAATGGCTCCTAAACTTGCATGCAAGACTATTAGTTGTTTTAAATTAGTGTTTTAGTAATCATTGATTAATTAATAATCATAAAAATATTAATTAAATTACAATTAAAAGTTGAATTGGCCATTTCGACTTGAAAATTAGTTTGTAACGAATTCCATCAGTAACCTATATGTATGATATATTATATAATTATATTGATGAAAACCAATCTCCCATAGCGAAAATAAACACTAGCTAGCACTCTATAGGCTTTGAACTTTAGACCTCTACCAATCATTAATTAGTAATCATTAAAACTCCAAAATTATATTTACTGCAGTTAGAGAAACAATGTAAGAAGAATCTATACTATTAATTTTTTCATAATTAAAATATATATGATAAAATATATAAGTTGAAAATAATTTGGCCTACATTCACATAACTGATAGGTGATAGCAGAAAATTCTGATCCTAAAAACTCTACTTGAATTGGCCAAATCAGTTTGTAATAAACTAAGTTACTTACAAGAAATTCACAGATTAACGAGAAAAGTAAACGATTAGAGACAAAAAGTAGTTTCTAGTTAATTAGTTGCAATTTAGAGAGGGATTTGGGAGGGAATAATTTTGTCTTTGATTTTTCGCAAATTAGTTACCATTTTGTGAGAGAATTAAAGTCCCTCACAAAACCATCGCAGTAATGATAAATTATTTAACATGAGAATTTAATTGCTCATAAATTCCTTGCAAAATATTCATTAGATTTAAAAAAATGGATTTTTTTTTATGGCGAGGGAGTGAGTCCCTCACAAATCTCTCACGAATATCATTTTAATATATTCCCTCACTATGTCCTTCCATTTTTTTCACAAAATAGTAAAGGCATATATTGGTCGCAAATCCCTCGCCAATATATTCACTTTAATTTTATATTATTGTTATTTATAAATATTTTAAAACATATTTATAATAAAATTATAAAAGATTTAGACTTAATTATTTAAGATTAAGATTACAATAATATTAATAATTTTCTTATTTTAAAATATTATCATTTTGATATATGATGCTATATCACAAATTGATCCCTATAATTCCTAATTCACAATTTTAGTTCTCATATTTTTAAATCGGATATTTTGGTTTCTTAATTTTGAAATGTGACATTCATGTGGAATGAGGATTTGACACACAATGATTTATAATTTAAAAATACTGTGAAATTTGTAGAGATGAGATTAGAACCAAGTCCATGTCTTTCTTCATCATCACCAAATCATTACATCATTCAACTTACTTAAGATTTGAACACTATATATACACATTATGATGAGCTAATTAATTCCTTTTCTAAAATATTTACTTAATGTTAAATATCGTTTGTAAATAATAATTTTCTCCAGCAAATATAATAAAAAAATATTTGTTAACTAAATTATATTACTTATTATCAATTTTATTTTATTTTAACTTTTTCTATAATAATTATTTTCTTATCATGTATATAATTATTTTAAAATTATTTTAGTTAAAATTGACTGCAATTTTTAAATTAGAAGATATACTTCTTCTAATTACCTTAATTACTATATTTATATAACTATGAATTAAAAATACAAAAAAAAACATCTAAATTTTTTCCTCTCGGATAAGATTTCCCTCTCAGACTTGTTGTTTAGTTTTATTATAATAAAGATAAAGATAAAATAAAGACTATTTTTAATTATCATATATTTTAAAACATATTTATAAATAAATTAAAAATATTTAAACTTAATTATTTAAGATTAAGATTACAATAATATATGTAAATATTATAACATTATAATTAGAGAAAATTATTAAATAAATATTTTCATATTAAAATAAATATAATAAGATAAAAATATTTATTAAATACAGAAGACAAAAGTGATTGAATGGAAAAATATATTATATATAATTATATAAATTATTTGTTAAATATTTTTATATTTAGATTTCATATATAAATTTATTACTTATAAACAATATTTACCATTAAATAAATATTTCTTAATAAATAACTCATATAGTAATGAGTGTTTACAAAAAATAACTTTAAGTAAGGGAAATAGTTGAGTGGTATGTGTGGTGAAGAGTAAAGGAATGGACTTAGGTTCTAGTTTCATCTCTACCATTTTTATAATATTTTCTAAATAATAAGTTACTTTGTGACATAATATATAAATAAATATTCATATTTATACGAATACTTGTTAGCGATTTGATATCAAGATTAATTCATTAAATTAATTAAATTTCTATTTTTCAATTAATTGTATTGTTATTCCAAAATTGTTATTTATAGGACTTGGTGTGTAATTGGGTGTATGATTTAACTTTTTATAATATAATATTTCTATTTCACACATAATTTGATGTTAAAAATAATGAATTAAATTGACTTTATTTTTATTAATTTTATAATTATATCCAAATTGTTATTGATAATACTTCTTATACAATGGAGTGTTTGTTTTAGATTTGTTTTAAAATATCTTTTATATATATATATATTCGAGTTGGATATATCGATCAAGAATCATAGATTATTGTCCAAATTGTTTAGCTCACAAGTTAAAATGGAATTACCCATAGACTAATAGATCTATCACAAACTTTTTTAATTATATATTTTTTAAAATATCTTAGGATTTTGTTTGAACCATCTTTTATAGTTGGATATGTGACACATTTCAAACACTGAAACCTAAACATGAACACACACACACACTCATGGTGACTCATAACCATGATACAAGTTTAGACTAGTGGGAGTCAGACTTTAGCTACAAATGTCTAACAAGTGGAAAGGGATCTTTAAAATTAAGTGGCATGAGGGGAAATATTGTGTGGGCAACAATAGGGATGGCCTTGGGTCCAACTCGATCCAATAACCACATAGATCCAAACCAAAACAAAGATAAAAATTCGAATTGTTTCAGATTATCGATTCAATTTAGATTTGGGATGTGCTAAATATACTATACAAATTTTTAATACACTATATGTGAACAATGTACAGACGAAAATGCCCTTCGCAATTTGAAGGTTGCGAATTCCGTAACCTTCATACAGATTGCCAAATCTGTAAGGTTCTTACGGATTCTGCAATCCGTATGCTTTTTTTTAAGTAATATGGATTGGCCTAATCCGTAAGTTTTTTTTTAAAGTTAAAATACAATTTTTCAAATAATTTAAAATAATGACGCATGTAGGTCTCAAACCTGTGACCTTCAAGTTATTAACGCGGCACTCTAATCAACTGAGCTAATAAGTCAATTATGCTAAAAAAATAATTAATCTTGTTACATATAACACTAAATTTTTTAAAGTATATTTAATACACATATAAGTTTACATCATAAATTATGTTAAGAATACTAAAGTAATAGCATGAGAAATAACTCAATAATCAAAATAAAATTCAAATTAAATTAAGTATATATAACTCATTAGTTGATAAAATTTAAAATAAAAGAGAATTCTATTTGATAGGATCATAACTAACAATTATCCTAATTGATAAAATGAAAATAATATCCCTAATTAATAAAATAAGAAAAAATAAAAAAATTAGATAAACTAAACAATTAAAGATTTAGATGTGTGTATTAAATATATATTAAAAAATTTAGTGTTATATGTATCAACATTAATTATCTTTTAGCATAATTAACTTATTAGCTCAATTGGTTGAAGCGTCGCGTTAATAACCTGAAGGTCACAAGTTTGAGACCTACATATACCATTATATGGGCCATACAGATTGTCCAATCTATATTACTTAAAAAAAACACATACAGATTGCCGAATCCATAAGATTATTTCGGATTTGGCAATCCGTATGAAGATTACGGAATCCGTAACCTTCAAATCGCGAAGGACATTTTTGTCCACACACTGTTCACATATAATCTATTAGAAATTTGTATAGTGTATTTAACACACCCCTTCAAATTTATGAACCTAACGACATCGACTTGGATATCAGATTTGAACATATAGAATCTGAACCAACCTTAAACCCATACTATTTTAGAAAATAATAATAATTTGTATGTTGTGTAATTTTATAATGTGATCCACGAGTTGGTAAAAATTAGGCACATTTATTTGTGGGCTTATGTGGGCTGCCCATTTCAATTGCTTGCCTGTACGAGCGAGGCAATTCTAACCTGGCGAGATAACACTTATACCATATTATAACATACATAGACATTTTTCTTTGTTCACATAATAACATAATTATTTATAATTTACAATATACTTTTTCAATATATTTATTTTTATATTTAATAATTTAAATACTTATATTTACAATATACTTTTTCAATATATTTAGTTTTATATTTAATAATTTAAATAATTGTATTACATTATATATATTATATGCTATATTTTATATATTTATAATAGAATTTAGTTTATGTTAAATTGATTTGAAAATATAAAAAATATACTCAAAATTTATCATTTAAATAATTGATATTTAATAATATAATGTATTTTGAGATATTTCATAAATATTTAAATTTAATAATATATTTATTTTTATACTTACAATATATATTATATTGATAATTAAAAGAGAGTTATAATTAATAGAGAATTATAATTATAAGAGAGGAAAGAAAGCTACATCGGCATGGATTTCCCTCTTTCTCTCTTGGCCAAAGTAAACAACAGTAAAAGGCTCTGGGATGACTTTTTTTAATTATCATTTGGAATAAATTTCAAATTAATTATCAAGTTAAGTTATAACAAGTGTTATGACTTTTAATTTTTTTTAATTTTTTTTCACTTGAAGTTGTAAAAAAGTTTACAACTTTAATGTCATTCATTTTTTTTTTATATTTTTAAACTAAAGTCATAATATTTAAATTTAATTATTTAATAAATAATTTTTTTTAATTTTTAAGTTTTATTTAATATTTTGTATATATTTTTTATATGTTTTTATTTAATATTTTTCATATTGTTTTATTTTATATATTTTTCATATTTTTTATATGATTTTATTTAATATTTTCTTAATTTTTGGTCTATTTATTTTTTAATATATTTTCTATATTTTTTTTTACTATTTTTAAGGATTATTATTTGTAAATGTTGAAGTCCTTTATCTTTATCTTTGCTTCAAAGGGAATGAAAGTCATTGGATAAATTTTGTAAATGTTATTCAATTTATGTACCAGATCAATAAAGTTATCGTAATTTAAATTGCATGAAACATACACTGAAATTACATGCGAGAAATGAATTCGAAATGTCTATGTTAGGACTTTTATCTTTTTAAATTTAAGTCTTTTGAATTATTTTTTAATTTACAAAAGAAATAAAAATCCTTGAAATAGTAAAAATAATATAGAAAATATATTAAAAAATAAATATACCAAAAATTAAAAAATATTAAATAAAATCATATAGAAAATATATTAAATAAAAAAAAATTAAAAATAAAGAAAATTTAAAATAAAACTAATTTTTAAAAAATATATTTGTTCATTAAATAATTAAATTAAAAAATTATTTACAATTTTTTTAAAAAAATATTTGAAAAAAACTTACGAATTAGAAGTCGTAAAAAAATAAATTTATGATTTTGAAGTCATAATAAACATTACGACTTTCAAGTCGTATAACTGAAAGTAATAAATAATATTATAACTTCAATTTAAAAAATAAAATAAAAATTGATATAATTTTAAAGTCATAAATTTTAAAAAATAATTAAAATGAAGTTGAAACTTTTTTACTACTTTAGTTAAAATTTAAAAATCGTAACATTGGTTATGAATTCTGAATAAAAAATCGTAATACTTATTACAATTTCATTAATTTGAAATCTACTCTCGCCAATGGTAATTAAATAAAAAAATCGACTCCAAATGCTAAAAAAGCCTCAGGAAGGAGGAACGATTGCTCTTTATGCGAGTAAGGAACTTCATGCGTGATATTCAACAACAATTGTCATTATGCTCGTTTGCCTTGTGTTTGTGTGTGCGAGTTGCGTCTGCTTGGGAGGAAGGAGTGTGTTTGGTCTGCGTGCGTTTGCTCGATTCTCTTCTCATCAAGATCACTGGATGATTTCCCTTGTTTTCTGGTGCTTTAGTATCTCATCGGTATCCCTTTCTGATTTCTCTTTTTGACTCTTTCCCTCTAAAGCTTTACAGTGTTTTCCATTTGTGTTCTTCTTGTCACTTTTTTTTTTCTCTTTTTCTAACTTCATATTTATTATTTATTGCACACTAAAAGATCTTACGTTAAAGTAAAGAATCTTAGTATTTGCTTCAGCATAAAAATTGGAACTGGTATGGCTAAATTGATTACTTCGTGTTTTCTAGCATTCTGCCTGAGAGATTTTGCTCTGTTTTGTATATGTGGTTGTTGTCTTAGAAAACACATTAGCTACCTATTTGGTCGAATACACATTGCCTCTGTTTTTGCCGGTTTGCCTTCTAAGTCATAAGTAGGGTTATAACACTGAAATCAGACGCTAATTGTCTAACAATAAGATGAAAACTAACATAGATTCAACTGTTTATATCGTAGTAATAATTATTTGTTCATCAATACTAGTTTGCTTTTAATGTTGAGAGTATTTTCTAAACAATCCATTTATTGAGGTGTCTATGTGTTTTGAACATACTACATAAATATTAATATGGTAGATGTAAGATATTTACAAAGATGTCAAAGAAATCTTAAAATTAATGCAAAGTTTAGGTTTTTATCTGCATTACTATTCATTTGATCTTAAGTTTAGATTCACTATTAAATCATACTTTTAGACTTTTTAAATTTAATTGCTTAGTTTTTATTATGTTCAAGTGGACTGTCAAATTTTCCAAGTCAAAAGCAAGCCATTACCCAAGGCAAAAGAAAATTCCAAGGATTAAAATACACTATTTTCTACTATTTCAAAATAAATTATCTCATATTTGGTAGCTCCAGCCGCTAGCTACAACACTAAGTTTTAGCTTATATGTTCTACTTATCATTTTATTTTGCAGAACCTAGTACCAATTTGCACTACCTTCACTAGCAAAACCTTCAAAGTAGTTTGCCGTGATGGTATCTTGCTCGGGCATTTTTTTTGTGCCTTTTATTATTTCTTTGCATATAATTACAATTCCATCTTTCTAAAACTTGAGTTTTTCTTAAGAAAACTAACATGATAAAGCATCTTTATAGGTACAATAAGGCCCATACACTAGTTTTCTAAATGACTTTCACAACAGGCCAATGAATGTATGCAATGCAAAAAAAAAAAAAAAGAACAAAAAGAAACTTGGAAATCAACAAATAAAATTTACACACAAAAATATAATTACCACACCTTACACGTAGAAATAAATCCCAATAATTGCCCTTCTATATAAGTGCCTTCTTACATATCATGTTTGGCATGTCCTAAGTAGTTGCATGTAAAAAAAATGTTCACTTACTTATAACATTCTCCCCCCCCTCCCCCACTGACCATATCATGCTTCACCGTATTCTTTTCATTTTTGCACTTTGTGGTAAAAAGTTAGATCGTCAAGATATAGGAGTAGTAACTAAGCTAATGGCATTTGCTTCAGTCCCCTTAGAAGCCTTGAAATAGTATTATTCTATGTGTAGTATTTATTTAATGCAATTTCAACTAACTGTAATTATAACAAAAATGTGGAGTATTTACTTACTGCAATTTCAACTTTCAAAATTACCTACCCAATTGTTTGATTCAATTTATTGTTCCTAAGTTAGATTTTTATATGGCATTGAGTTTACTTACTGTGAATAGAATGGTCAAAGGTTAAGATGGATGTTATGCATGTTGAAAAGAATGTGTTTGACAATACTTTCAACATTGTCATGGACATAAAGGGAAAGATGAAAGACAATGCAAATGCCAGAGCAAATTAGCTGCGAATGAGAAGTATAAAAAGGTAAAGGCAACATATGCCTTGAATGATAACCAAAGAAAGATAGTGTGTGAGTGGATAAAACAATTAAAATTTCCATATGGGTATGCATCTAACCTATCACGCTGCATTAATATAGATGAAGGGAAGATGTATGAAATGAAAAGTCATGTTTTATGCAAGCATTTCGTGATATGTTGCGAAGCCAATATGGGGAGTATTATCATAACTCAACTTGTTCTTCAGAGAATTTGCAAACATGAGATATGTGTTTTCATCATTGACAATGTTCAACTTTCCATTATTGAAACATTTGCAAGTTTGAAAAGATTTTTCCACTAGCATTCTTCTTTGATTCCATAGGACACTTAGTTGTACATCTCTCGTATAAGCTAAGGTTGGAGGACCTATGCAGTATAGATGGATGTATTCATTTGATAAGTGCATATTGTACTAAAAAATGAAGGTTTGGAATAAGGCAAGGATTGAAGGACCCATCTGGGAGGCATATATTGTGGAAGAAATTTCTAATTTTGCTTCTATGTATTTTGATTCTACCATACTGACAAGACACTTTCAAGTTCCTTGGAATGATGATGATGGTGAAGATATTGGTGTTGATGATAAGTTGTCTATTTTTAAATACCCATATTGTCCTATTGGCAAGGATAAAATAAAATCGTAATAGACAAAAAACATGAAATTGTTGGGACTTGTTCTTGTAAATTGCAAAGAAGTAGAATCTTGTCTCCAATAAGTTTGCTCCTTAATTTTTGAACTTCTATAGTTTATATTAGGTGTGTTATTAATTAAATTATATTTATTAAACAAATCCTAATATTAACGAGAATGAAATAGTGGAAGCTTGAGATAAAATTTCCTTAGGTGGTTGAAACATCAAGTAAGTCATCTCACTGATAAGTGGGTATAATATTCTCTTTAATGTTCATTATATATACTAAATGATACAAACCATGTATTCTCTTTGTAATCATTTACAGACAAGTACAAGTCAAGTTGAAGATCAAATGATTGGAGAGATAAGTTATGGTCCAACCAAATTTACGACTTCTTCTAATGGCTTAATAGTTAACAGGTATATATTTCATATTAAGGACTATGGACTTAATAGAGCCACCATGAATAGCGTGGTGTGTGTTAATGGAAATATATATGGTGAGAATGATTTGGATTATTATGGCATTGTTGGGGAGATATTAGAATTGTTATATCTTGGAAATGAAAAAGTAATTATCCTACATTGCCAATGGTTTGACCCAAATGGTGTCATTGTTGATGAGATATAGGTTGGTTGATATCAAGCATAAATCAAAGCTTCGATTAGACAAACCATTTATATTAGTTGAACAAGCACAACAAGTCTACTACACAAGATACCTGCCAAGTGGGGCTAGGTCTAGTGCTAAATGGTGGGAAGCTTGCAAAGTTAAACCAAAAATCTATATGGCCGAGACATTGAATGATAAATATGGTGGATCAAATGATCAAACCACTACTAATTATTATCAAGATGATGGGTCCACAAGAACACACCTAAGCGTTATACATGATGAGGTGATACCTTTGTTTGATGGAAATGCCACAATGGAAGTAGACAACAATGATATACATCATCCAATGAACAATTTGCTTAATGACACTTCATTGATGAGATTGATGATGATGCAATTGAAGATATTAATGAGTTCATATGTGATGAGGAATTATATGATTCGAGTTAGTATGATTATTATTTTTTATTTTAATGATATTGATGTTGAGCTTAAATACCTTTTCTAATGTTATTTTTTTAGTAATGACCTATGGTTTTTTTAAATAATTGTATTTCTTTATGTAGGTAATCATTATGCCAACTACTCAAGGAAAATGGCATAGAGTTGATTGTCACACCAACAATTCCCATCAGCTGACTCAAACTACTACTAATCCTTCACCACCATGTCTTTCTCATCTATACTTGTATAATAACTTTCAATTATTAACTCCTAATTCATTTTAATGTAATGGATTAAAATTAATATTTTTTTATTATACTTGTCTTAGGTGATGGATCTAATAGTGGTGGTCCAGCTGATGTTGGTGGTACATCAACTGGTGGTGAACATTCATCCGGTACCACCTCAATTATTAACTATGGTCAATCAAATACTATCCCATCATTTGCTAGCTTGCAACACACTATGGAGCCTTCAAGTGAAAATTCTAATGTAGTTGGTTGATAGGAGAAAAAAATATATGTGGAGAGAATTCGTATCCCGTGAATAACACTATTTGATTATTATGATTAACACTATTAATTCATGTTATTGATTTTTATTAATGTTATTGAACTATATATGTGGCATAAATTTACTTGTCGGAAGAAGTCTGCTCAACGACTTGTGACTTGATATATCATTTCTAAGGTTAGCGGCGGAGCCAAGAAATAATTTTAGCCCATGTCAAAAAATTTAACATATCAAATTATTTATTATAATTACACAAATTTACATAACATTAAAAAATTTAAATGAACAATTGTCAATGATTATATATAAAATCAAACATATAAAAGGACACTAACATTTCCGGTAAACATTTCAAACATAAGAGTTTCACTTTCCTCCCACACAAAATAATAAGTAATGAACCAAGCATTGTCCTACAGATATAGATACACACAAATATAATAATTATATGTATAATAACATTTAAGAAATAATTTGAAATATAACAAAAAAATTGCATACCTAAAATTGTAAACGACGCTCTTTTAAATTGACGAAATCTTCAAGGATAGAATCTATGGTAAAAGTTTCAGCAATCTCTCTTTCAATATACACAACCAAATTATTTACAAGAAAGTCATCCTCCATTTTGTTTTAGCTAATCCTTGACACAACTTAGAAATTGAAGATAAATTTTGAAGTTTTGGATGTTTTGGGATGTCCTTGTGGAAATGCCTCAATTGACATTTAAAATTAATTCTATCTTGCTCAGAAAAATCAAGAGGATAATATTTCTTTGCAAGGCTACAAATATCATCAAAATTAAATGCTTTGTAACCATTCTTTAGATCTAATGAAGAGCTGAGTGATAAAAGTTCCATTGTTTGTTCATTAAACCTTCTATTCAACTCTTGTAATTGAAATTCATGGTTGAATTAAATATATAAAAATGATAGTGATGCTCAATAGTTATTTGGTCATGTTGTCGACGACCACGACCTTCAATATATTGAGCATCAAGATCTGAAACATTTATTTCATGAAGCTTAGAGAAATTAACAACACTTTTAAGTATTTTTTTTCCAACCATCTTCTCGTAATTCTTGAATAAGTTCCTTTGTACTTGAAACTAATTGTACAACATTCAAAATATCTTGAAATTTTAGTTGTAATGCTTGACAAAGAATTCCAGTGATGCCCATGAGTTCTTTCATCAAAATTAAATTAAAGATAAACTCAAAAGAAGTGATCATCTTATAAGCTGCAGTAGCTTCTCCTCTTTGGGTGTAATTTGAGCTTTCACTACAAATTTTTTCAAGTATAGAACACGATTCATTATACCATTGTTGAAGACTGCATGTGGAATAATAATGAGAACCACATCTAGTATCACTAGCCCTAAAGTGTACCTACTTAGTTAGAACATGGACCAGCTTGAAGCTCACTAGTAGCCTGCAAACGTTCAAAGTTAGAAATTTGAGCAGCATGGAATTGATCATGACGCTTAGAAGAAGCATTGATAATATTAATGATGAAATTCAAATGCTGAAAGAATTCATAAATAGAAGCAACTTCTTTAGAGGCAGAAATCAAGGCTAATTGTAATCAATGAGCAAAACAATGCACATAATAAGCACAAGGAGATTCATTAAGAAATAATGCTTGCAATCCATTCAATTCACCATGCATGTTACTAGCACCATCATATCCTTGGCCAAGGATGTTCTGGATATCAAGGCAATGATGTGAGAGTATTTCACTAATAGCATTTTTAAGTGTCATAGATGACGTATCTTGAACGTGATAAAGTTCAAAAAATCTCTCTTTTATGAAACCATTTTTTATGTTATCTATATTCTTCAACTTAATCCTGGCGCCTCAATGATACAGCAACAACCAGTCAATTTAAATATATATTTGGAAAAAGGTTTAATGTCTTAAAGTTGTACAACATGCAATATATGGTTTCTTATATATCTTTCCTGAATGAAAACAAATTAAAAAGGTGATAAATTCCAAGATGTTTTCTTCTTGTTCCCACTCCTTATGTTTTTCATCAAATACTATGGAAATTTCAAATGAAATGAAGACATTGAATATGCAATTAGTAGTAGAAAATATGGAGATTAAGAAATGTTTATGCAATTCACTTTCCAGATAACTTCAAAGGAAGACATTGACTATGCATCCTTTTCAGAACACAAAGTCTTTAAGGCTTTAGGTTGTAACTAGCAATTACTTATATATCTAGTCCATTCTTTTGCCTTGGAAAAACCCCAAAGATATGTGCAAAGTGCTATAACAAACAGACCTGAACAAAACTCAGATAGGGAAACAGGAAAAAGAAGTACAACGTATAAAAAAACAGGAAAAAAAATGTTTACCACAAAAATGATCATTAACATGAGAAGAAACTATAAACTGTGGCTTGCTACCTAGGTTTCTGCAATAAAATTTTTCGTTGGGGAAAGCCAAAGTCCCTATAATCAAATGAACAACAACATCCTAACAAGTTATAAATGGTATGAAAATCCACGTCATGATTTTGCTAAAGTGATGTACATGAAAAAATAACAAAAATTATTAAAACCTAGAGAAACAAATTATTGGAGGATGGAGGGAGATTGGGACTGGGGACTGGAGGGAGAAAGAGGAGAGTGGAGTGGTCGTGTGTGAGACTGCTCATTGTTGTCATATCTTGCTTTGGTAATTGGTAATTATGTCACTTCAATTCAAATTTAAAAAAATTAAAAATTAAATTAATGTCAAATTTTAAGTAGTGCCAAATTTTATTTTTAATCCTAACTAATTATATAAGTATATATAATATTAAAAAAATTCTTCACCACTCAATAACTGCAAATTTTATTTTTTAGGTAGTGTCATGGCTTTAACTGGCCAAGGAGTGGCTCCGCCACTGTCTGAGGTAATGTCAAGGATGCCTTATGTTGTAGAATGTTGGAAAAATTATTGCATGGATATGAAGGAATACTATTTAATGACTTTAAGGTAAGCAATTATTATACTAGTATTATATACTATATTATTATATCTATAAATTTTTTTATTAGCTTAAGTTGTATTATTATAGGAGAAATATTGCTTTGAATTAGAATGTAATCCTCTGATGGCGAGGGAAGTTTGGAAAAGACATGTATGAAAAGTTATTTTTATCTATTGTGTAAGTATAAGGATAAAGCAAAGAAATCAACAAACTCAACGAAATATGAGAACTTAAGGCCTCACAAGCCTGAGGGATGAAAGCTGAAATATGGAATATGTTGATAGACATTTGGAAAACACATGAACGAAAGAAGTCTGATGCTGGAAGGTAAAATAAGGTCGCCCATCTTGATGCAATGGTGCATATAGGTAGCTCAAGGAGCTTTGGGCAACATAAAAAAATTATGGTAATCATACTAGTTTTGTTAATGAATAATGAGTGGAGTATGATGTCTTCTTTTTTATTACTTGCTTGTATGATTGTAGTCATGTTTTGTCTTATGATTGGTGTCATGTTGTACTTGTGTTCATTGTGGTAACCATTATTCATTATTTGTGACTTTGTTTTGACTTGTTCTATATAAATTTTCAATGATAAACATGTCTATGATTGATATCCAGATTGTGACTTGTTTTATTTTCAGTGATGACATAAGAAAAATGGTGAATTTGTTTCTCATAGGCAAAGATCTTCATTGTATGTTTTTGTATTTTAAGATTGATTGTTTTTGTTAACCTAGTTATTTTACAAAATTTTGGTTTATTTGTTGTAGGAATCATATGAATTCTCAATGACACAAAAATATGGAGAATACACTTCAACCCATCTTGTGATTGACTCTGATCTTTGGTTGAAAGCTACAGGAAAAAACAAGAAAAATAGTCCATGGCCTTGGTCATAACTTGGATCTTTGCACTGCTAGTATATCTACACATGCTACTTTTTCAGAGGTTGTATCTTCTTCCACAACTCCTACATGTTTGATAGAAGAAAGAGTCATTGCACTTATAAACGATACATTTAACTATTTCTTGCATACATTGTCGTAGATGATGCAGCAATAACTTCAACACTCCAACCATTAACATTGTCAATCACTCAACCTACGGAAGATCAAGGTCGTGATGATAATTTTACTAGCTTGGATTGATTACATATTAGTTGTCTTTTCTTTTGGTAAGACATTGATAAGTTTGGTTTTGTAAGACATCGAGTAGTTTGATCTTGCAAGACAAGTTGTCACTTGCAAGTTTATTTTAAATGAAATTTTAGTATATTTCTACATTTTATTAGTTTGGTTTTGTATAACATGGAGTATTTTGCTTTTGTAAAACATGTGTCACTTGCAAATTTTATTTAATTTAGTTGATGAATTTCTTTGAATGCACAAAAAAAACAAATTAAAATTGTCGAGAAAATTTACAGATAGAAGAATAGGATAATTAGAAATTACCTATTTGAATATTGCGACGAATTGGAGGGATTAGCAAGGTGCTACAAATTTTGTGAAGATTGCGAAGGATTAGCAAGGGATTGTATTAGAAATAAACAAGAGATTTGTGTGGATTAGTGACAAAAATGCAATGTATGTATTGCAAGGGAATACAATAGATGTATTGTGAGGACTTAGCAAGGGAATTCAATGAATATATTGCAAGGTCTTAGCGAGACAATGGCGGAGATTTATCGCACAAGTTTGGCAATAGATCAGAGATGAAATTTTGTGAGTAATTAGCGACAAAAAACCAAAAAGTAATACAAAAATAATTCGTAAATACTTTGTGACAAAGTAAAGAAGATATTTTGTGAGGCATTAGCGAGGGACAAAGGTCATTTCCATTGCGAGTGAATTTAGCAACGACAATAGAAAGGGAATTTGCATGGGAGTTGCGAGGGATTTTGTCCGCCACAAATTAGCAACTTATTTTTAACAAGAAACGTTTCCCTCACTAATCCATTGCTAGAGCATTTAGCAACGGGGTAACAACAAATTTGCGAGGAAAGGTCCCTCAATAATTCAGAATTTTCTTATAGTGGTGATATGTATGATATATTATATAATTAAATTAATGAGAATTAATCTCCCTAGCAAAAATGCAATAAATAAATATATACATATATATATATATATATATATATATTCAATGAGTGATTTATAGTTCATTTAGTGATTTATTAACCTAATTTTTTTACCAAGTCGATGATTGAAGAGATCTAGTATCATTGTATGTCAGTAATGACTAGGTCCTACTATAAGTTTATAACAAGGAAGAAATTTCAAGTTTGTAAAGGATAGAGAATAAGTTTTGTAGAAATTCAACCATGAATTGTGAACAAAGATGGTCCAATAGAGGGATTCACTTGGATCAAATGCTATGGAGTACCTCTTCATCACTTCATGCATTGAAGGAGGAATTCTTCAAATTTCTTGCATGAGTATAAAAAAATACAATAAAATATTCAACTGAAATATTATATTTTGGGTTGACTAAAAAATTAATTTTAAATTCTTATATCGTCCATTTTTTATCACTGCGATCTTATATCATCCTCTTATTAATGTTATTCTTTATTTTATATTGTAATATTAAATGTCTTTCATATTTTCAAGACATTAAATATATTTATTTTTATTTAATATTTTCTATAAAATAATATGAGAATTTGTTAGAAATTTTGTAAGACTAGTATTTTAGTTTGTTGAGTACGTATGATAAATGGTTATTTTATATAATTAAAATTTAAGATAAATAATTACTTTTTAATATATAAATTATAATCATAATAAATAAATATTTTTGGAGATACAAATTATATTTTAAAACTGGTAAAAAAATTGATTTGAAGTTATTTTTAATTATTGACAATATTTTAAAAATATTAAATTTCAATTTAGAAATAAAGATAAAAATGATACATTAAAAGGATTAGAGGTTAAACTTAAAAATGCTATGTTGAAAATATATTCTTTTAAGAAACATTCTTTCAAAGAATAATTCTTAAAAATATTTATATTCAAGATATATATTTTAGTTTTTATATAAAGATTTGTAAGAAAATATATCATTATAATATATATATATATATATATATATATATATATTCACCAATTATTTTTACTTATAATGAAAAAGGATTTTTTTTTTCTTTTTGTCACTCTATCTCTCACTGTTAACTCAAAAATACCATTGTTTTGCCCTTGTTTTTATGTCTGTGGTAACCTCCTTACATGATCGAAATTGTATCCTTACCTAACGACAACAACCGCCTCATCTCTGCTGTCCACAACAACGCATTGTCGAAGGCAAAGAAGAAGACCAATAGTACTTACTTGTGGATGAAGTTTGACCAATCGGACAAGTCAGAATCATCTTCTAAAGAAACGCACCATTAGACTTCTCTTTGCGTTAGTCATCTTTGTTCGACCTGATTATAGATGTTGGATTAAAAATCCTCTACTTACTTAGCCCAACCATACGCAACATTGGAGGTCTTGCTCGCAATCCTCACAAAGAGTCACATTATGACTTCATGGTTCAAATATGGTTTAATTAGCGAGTTAGGATCATGTTTTTATCTTTCATCGTGAATAACTCTTGCTTCGATCTCCCTTGCTTCTATTTCTAATAATCCAGTTGTATGAAAGATTTTGGGTTTCCTATAAGGAGTATACGAATTTCCAGTTATTTTAGCGAGATTATGTGTTGGTATTGCATTTTTTAACTTTTCATATCTCGAAGAAATTGGAGAAAATGATGATTTATTTAGTTGGTTGATCAAATTTTTAATTGAAGGCATGTTTTTGTTATCCATTGAACTTTTAGACCAAACAAAAATACTACTAATTAAGAAAGTAAGGCCACCAAACAAGACGAAATTAAAAAAAATCATGTTAATGTATTGTTTCATGAATCCTACAAAGAAATCAAAATCTATTGAATAAAAAAAATCGACATCTAAAAAAGATTTAATAAGAAGCATATTATTTAATAAATTAAAACATTAAAATATGAAAAATATTTATTTTTATTCAGTAGCAAAAAGTTATTAGGAAGAAGTTGTAGAAAGATATAACAAGACGTTTAAAATCCAACCCTATATTATAAATTTATTTTTTTACTTTTAAAAGAAAGTATATTTAAAAATTATTTTCTTATCAAATTATGTGACTTCTCTCACACTAAATTTCTAAATAATTTATTAATAATATTTTTTTTATCTTTCATACACTAACTTTATTTCATTGAAATATATTATTATTATAATCGTATTCAATCACAACTTGAATTTAAAATTTTAATTTTGTTACACAAAAAATGTATTTTGATTCAAATAATTTATTTCTATATTTCTAATAATAAAATTCTTATATCTTTAATTATTTTCATTTAACCAAATAACATATTGATTGTCAATAAGAACTTAATTTTAAAAATATTCGTTCAAGAAAAACTTAATAGTTACTTTTTTTAATGTTCAATAAATGACTTGATGACATTTGTTAAACATTAGCCTATACCAAAGCTCAATTACGGAAACCCAGCATTTATTCAAAGATCTCCGATCTAAAATCTGATTCTCAAGAATCCGATACCCACCTTAGAAGGGGTCTAATGTTTAAAAACCACTTCTATTCATATTAAAATAAAATTGAAATTAGCTTAACGAAATTCGTTTATTATTCAAATAGAAAAAGAAAAAGAACAAGATTCTGTCAATTGGCATTAGAGGGACTTTGACAAATCATGTGTGTGCTCTTTCTTTCTTTTCTCTTTTTTTTTTCCCTCTCTCCAGCCGCAGCACTAAAAAAAGATTATAATTTAATTACATATATAGTCTTGTATTTATTTTAGGTTAATTTTTTTTGTTCTAAATTAGTGAATTTTGTGTTTGTTTCTTAATATTTTTTTTATTGAACTCCTAATAAAATAATAATTTTATTTTCGATCTTTAATGTTTTTTTGTCCTTGATAAATTAGTAAATTTTATTATTAATCTCTTTTCAAAGAGATTAACAACAAATAAACAAGATTTATCATAAACCAAAAATAAAATTAACTGATTTATCGTGGATTAAAAAAAACATCAAAAATTGAAGTAAAATGATTATTTTATTAAGAACTCAACGTAAATTAAAAATTTATTAAAAAATACATAAATCAAATATTTATTAAAAATAAAAATATATTTTATCCTTTTATTTTAAAGTGATAACATATACTAATTTGATTCTTGAATTTGTTATAATCTGTCACTTTAATCCCTAGGGTCTAGATTTAATAAAATGAAGAAAAAAAATGTTTTTCAATTTATAATTGATTTCTCACGTTAATTCATATTTTAAGTTTTCTCTATTAAGGATATATTGGGTAAGAGATTTTAATTAATTTTTAAATTTTTTTATTAATTGAAAATTTTATTTAATTATTCGATAAATAAAATTTTTTAATAGTTTTAAACATTTTTTTAATACTACTTCGACTAACATTTTTTAAAATACTACCATCTAGCTTTTAACTTTTTATATTTTCTTTCATTTTTATTTTCAATATATTTATTCAATTTTATTATTACATTTTTTTAATAAATCATGATTTTATTTTTTTTTTTATAATTTTACATTTTTCAACTATTTTAACAATTAATTTTACCAAACATTTATAATTTAATAAATTAATTTTTTAATTTTTAACAACCAATTTTAAACTAACTTTCCAACTTTCAATTAACTTTTTAATTTTCAAGTTAACTTTTTAAGCTAATTTTATCTAACATCAAAAAAAGTTTAACTAATGTGTTCACATGCTTGTGTGCATATAAGGTGTTTTGGAAGCATGTCCCTACAACCTACGAGTATAGGGGCAAGTTTTAAGAGTTTGCGAATAAATATAAGTAGTGGTAAACCCCCCAATTTACTCCTTGAATTTGACACATACTGTCTTATTAGTCATTAAATTTGAGAAAATAAAAAATAGTCCTTGAATTGTATTCCATTCTTTGCATTAAACCAAACACTATTTCATATATATTATCTTAATGAAAAATCTTAGTTAGAACTTTATAGTGATTATAGTGCATGATGAACAACCAGTGTCCATTATATGAAGACAAAATGCTTAATCAAGAGATTGACTTATATGAAAATAAAATGGACAGCTATTGTCATGTTTTGAAGCATGTGTTTCTCATCCACGCAAAGCACGAGGACGATGAGCTTGATTTTATTCTTGTCGAGGGACTCTACCCTGTACTTCCACTTGCAGACCGAGTAAAGTCAAAGGATAGAGAAAATGATGGATTGGAAGAGAACATGATGGCTTGCAAGCTAAGTTCTAAAATTGATTTGGTGTTTCATTTAGGATAAATTGATTGGTTGAGTATCCAAAAAGTGTGTATTTTATCAAGATTCTTTTTCCATTTAAAAAGCTATTGTTCTAAACTCCTAAGTAAAATTGGAAGAAATATAAAAGTAAAAAACACTTGGAGTTAAGGAGAGACATTGGCTCAAGTCGTCAAGATTTGAGTATCAAAAAAGTCTTCAAGATTTAACTGTGATGTCAATGTTTGGAGATTGTATTTACTAAATTCCTCCACTACCTCCCAAATGTTGCAACACGTAATATAATATGTCCCACTCAAATTGATATGCTAATGAGTAAAAAACTCCGTTCTTAATTTGTTAATGTTTTAAAAAGTATGGCTTAAGATTTAGGGTTGGTTTAAAAAGCTTATTTATAATCGAATTCTTATGTTACCACATAATCATTTGTGTTGAAAGATTTATTTTAAAAATCCTTTGTGAAAATAGCTTATAAAAATAACTTACAATTCTTATGAAAACAAATTCATATAATTTTTTCCACAATTATAAAAACAGTTTGTACTTACTTAACTAGTGCTTACATAGTATAAGTCTTTATTCAATAAACACTTTAATTGTTTGCCCAAAAAAATCCAAATGTATCAGTCGAATGTAATACCTTTACTAAGACTAAATCCATACATCTAGCAGCTTTATTTTCAATTATAAAGAGAGAATTTAATTTTCTATAATAAAAAAAAAGAAGAAGAGAAAATTTAATTTTATATGTTAATATTATAAAAAATTACACTTTCAATTATTAAAAATACTATTAGTGTGACTTGTAAAGTATTTGTCACAAAAAATGGTTATTTTAATAATTTATGATTGGTTCAATATAAAATTAAAATATTATTATAATACCACTATATTTCAATTATATATATATATATATATATATATATATATATTATGCATTAAAAAGTTAATTTATTAAGAAATTTGCTTCAATTCCGATCTTTTACAGTTGTACTTTCAGTCTGTGATTCATAGCTTTTTTCATTTTTCGGGAGGGAGGGGAGACGAGAATCTTAAGTAATTACTTCAACATTCACAAAAGAAGAAGAAGAAGTAATTACTTCAACATTGATGCTCGAACAAGTGTTTTACTTATGAGATTGTGCCTTAAACAAATGTTTCTAATATTTTCATTATTGGGAAATATTAACAACTTTAATACTTTTTTTATAGCAACTTTAAATACTCTTTAATATTAATAAACTATCATATTGTTGATTCCAGTAGTTATCGGGGGATCCAACTATTTAGTAGAATCAGCATATAATATCTTTATTAGAAAATATTAATAACTTTAATTTTTTTAATTTAACTAAAATCTTATGTTGATTCCATTAGCATGAATGCATAAAAAAATGTTACATATTATATTGTTATAATTAACATTGGCGCCATACTTAGTAGTATTGAGGTTGCGTCTCCACTATACCACTTTTGAGATAAAAGAAATACAATTTATCCTATAAAAAAGTTCCTCTATTTATTTTACTATATTTTTTGGTGCTGACTATTTTTTCAAGAAGCAAATTAAATTATCATTTTCAGGAGGACAATAAGTATTCAAACAGAGAACAACAGTCAGAGTACATATATATGATTTGGGCAGTCCAAAGGGAAGTTCAACTAAGGCCAACACGTCTAAACTAAGAAAAACATGTAGAAATAGAATGAACGTCCACACAAAAATAAAATGCCAAGCTTCAAAGTTCAAACACTAGTTTTCAACAAGAAGAGTATAGCTGAGGGAGGATTCTATAACATGGACCAAGTGTTTGTGATCATTCAAGTTCCTAACATATTAACATGTTACAATAAATTTCAGTTTTAATGATTTTTGACATTAATTAACTCCAATGTTTCTGCATGTAATTACATTTACATCTAATGCCTTCTTCCATCATTCTCTACTAGACTTACTACACTATCATACTTATATCTCTTGTCACTACCGCTACTACTAATTAAGACGCGGGTTTATTTCCTACTTCCAATTTGATTCAATAACTTTCGTTTTCGCAATTCCAAAATCTTGCTTATTGCTATATATCAATCACCTTCTAAAATTCTTCGTCTAGTTCCCATTTTTGCTAACTTAAGGAATAATTTGAATCTAAGTTTGAGTTGGATGAATGACTCCGCCAGTTGGTGGCAAAGGACTTTGATGAGAAATACATGGCTGAGGAAGATGGAATTGTGGTTGGATATAGAGGTTGTTTAATTATTATTTCAGAATTTATAAAATAATTATTAATAATTATTATTATAGAGGCATTTTGGACCTCTCACATTATCTATGGCACACAATAATCACTTAACTAACTTTCTTTTTATTTATCATTATATAAGATATTTTATGTTTATAAGTATATATCTTCATGACTTATATTATTTACTCCTTACTTTGGCATTAGAATGTTTGCGTAGCTAAACATGGGTCTTGTTGCTTACTGAAACGATCGTTGCTGTTGTCAGAGTCGCCTGCTTTGTCCAGTGGGTTTGGATCATTCCAAATAAGAACTAAGTTTTACGGTGTCTTTTTCTTTAATTGGATTGACCGACATCAAAGGCAAAGGGACGGTTGACGGTTAATTACCTAAAGTGTAACAACGTGAACTACATTGTCAAGAAAAAAAATTGGTAAAAATAAATTGACTTTATTGGATGAGTTACAGTCTAAAAAAATTTAAAAACTTTAATTTCTCTTCTATAAGTTACTATTCATTTTATCTTTTTTGACCGATAATTTAATATCAGCACATTTATGCTCCAAATTATAGTTGGTCACTCTCCAAAATGAAGTAATAAACTTTAAATTTTGAGGAAGTGTTTTTTAGAAGTATTTATACAAAGTTATTTCAATTTATAAAAATAATTTATAACTTATTAATATTTTTAAATCTTATTTTACCATATTTCCTACAAACGCTTATTAAAAAAATTGCACTTGTAAAAAAAAAAAACAATTTTCAAAATAACTTCGATATGCTTAACCGTAAATTATCACCTAAAGTTTATCCTCAATACTCTAACCTCAAGTTTAAAGTAAGGTTAGTTTGGTCAAAATAAATATTTTCAGTGAGGGTGTATTTAATTCAGTGGAGAAAAATAGAATAAATAAAAATAGAAAAAAATAATTCAAAAGAAAAGAAATATAATAAAAATAAATTGATATGTTGGATTGTTGGTTTAAAAGCAAGAGTGAAAATAATATTATAAAATTGTTTAATAAAAATGAAACACGGAGAGGAATTAAATAAGGCTACAAAAATACTACTGTGCCCCTGTAAGAATTGTGTTGGTAACCTTGAAAAGAGTGAAAGCAAGGCTAAGAAAGTCTTTTTATCGAAAATTTCAGTATTCTTGCTCTGTCCCACCACCTAGTCGGATAAGAGAAACTAACGTCGTGGGCCCCGCACATATGTAATGTATTTTTCTTTGAAATCTTGCCTACCAAACTAGAACCCCTCATTTTCGTCGTCCGCATATTATTCCCGTCAATCGAACCGAACACAATCTTATGTTAGGTTTGGGGAGGCGCAAAATGTTACGAAAGAAAGTTAGAAGAGCGAAGAAGTTACGAACTTTGAAAATTTTCACTAGTTTGAGAAGGGAGAAGTTAAGATGAAATATTTGAATTTTTTGTTGGTCTCGAAGTACAGTACTTCCTCTCTTAACTGGTGTAAGAAAGGAGTAGAATTTTGTAAAAGCAAAGTTACCGTGTTATCACTTCACTTTCCTACACACAAAAGTGAGAACTCTGTGCCACTTGCACTACGGTTCCCCTTCTGCATCCATTGACCGTGTAGTCATTTTCGGTGCTTAACGGGAAGAAATAAAAGAACTAAGGCTTCAAAAGAAAATTATAAAAAATGTAGATCGAATTTATGCATCTACATATTAAACTATTTTTAACAAAAACCATCACAACTGAATCCCATTTCTTAGGGGAACGAACCCCTTAGAATTAGGGAGGAAAAAAACCCAAATGGATTGAAGGGTAATAATGTATTATAATCTCTTCTTTCTTTTTTTTCTTTTTCTACATATCAATCTACTTTAATATTAATTTTTTCCTCTTCTAACAAATAACCTTTATTTTCCTTTTTTTCATTTTTCACGTATTTGTCTTATTTTCTTTTGACTTTCCTATTTTTTTCTCCTTTTTTATTTCTTTTTTTCCTACCAAACAAAGCCTAAAGATAAAAGGCAGCAAAGAAGAATAGACCGAGCCAATCCAATTATCCAAACATGGAACAAAGTAAAAAGAACCAAAATCTAAAAAAGGCCAAAGCCCAAGAATAAGTGGGCCAGTGACATTGTGGAAGATAGTATAGGCGTATAGCACATAAGCAATTTGTAAAACCGTAAAGTGCCGTACGTGAGTCCCATCAAATAATTGAAAATCATTTCATTTCTTTTCGGTTGTCTCGCATCATCAGTGTAAGTAAGTAACAACCAGAAAGAAAAAACACAAGCAACCAACAACAAAACCAAGACCTTCTGTAATAATATTAATTAATAATAAAAGCAATCACACGAACAAACAAGTCTCTCTCTCTCATTTCTTCTCTTTTTTTTTTTCTTTAACAAATAGAAAAAAAGGAGAGAAGATGATGATAATAATACTAAAAATGGTCACACATCACGTGAAATCCACGTGCAGATTCTTATCCTTAAATAAAAATCCCAAGGTCTAAGAAGAACCCACACGTTATTTTCCTGATGTCGACTTTTAGAGCCTTTCGTACACTTCTTTTTCTTGGACCCTGCCTTCTCCTGTAGTAGCTTCTACCCTATCCTGGTAGTACTAGTACTAGTAGAGTTAAATTACTTAATTAACTACCATACCCACGCGCCTCGACTACCACGCTTCGCCACGCGCTAATGCGAAAGCGCAATCTCCAGCTGGCGAGCCAGGTATGAAGGAGCACTTAAGTGCGGGAGGTGCCCCTCCGTGTCGAGCCACTGGATGGTGCTCTTTCCGCCGATGTGCTCCTTCATGTAGGTCGCTACGCTGGCTGGCACGGACATGTCACGTGCCGTCTGCATAATACAACAGGGGACGTTCACCAGGCCCAGAATCCCCCTTAGGTCGCTGTGGAACACCGTCCGTGACACGAACAGTGAGATGTCCGGCCGCATGTTGAACAGCGTCCGGGAAAATTCCCGCACCGCCGTGGGAACATCCGCTCCCACCGACAGCGGCGCGTAACCGTTCACCCATGCCTCGTAGTTCGCCTCCATTGCCGAAAACACCTGCTCGATCTCTCCCTGCTCAAATCCCCCGTGGTAGTCCTTATCATTCAGGAATCTGAGAAATTTAATCAACAATTACTTAAGAAGTTGTAATTCGCAAGTCTTATCCGACTCTCGAACAGAATTGATTAAATTGAGGGGAAAGAAGATTTCTTGTTGTACCTAGGGGAGGCGCCGATGAGGATGAGTTTGGAGAAGAGGTCGGGGCGGCGGATGGAGGCGAGCATGCCGATCATGGCGGAGATGGAGTGGCCGACGTAGACGCAGCGGGGGACGCGGAGGGCGTCGAGGATGTTGAGGAGGTCGTCGACGTAGGCATCGAGGGTAGTGTAGCGGCGGTAGTCGAAGTGGTCGGGGTTGACGCTGCCGGCGCAGACGAGGTCGTAGAGAATGACGCTGTAATTGCGGGTAAAGTATGGGAGCACGCGCTGCCACGCGGATTGGTCCGTGCCGAAGCCGTGGGCCAGGACAAGGTACTTGTCGCCGGAACCTTCCACGCGGACGTTCAGGGCGTCGAGAATGGAAGTGCCCATAGGGAATCTTAACTAACCTAATCAGAGACGCAAGTGTTTTAATAGGTACGGATATGGCTTTCCCCTGCGATGGATCCCAATTCCCAAGGGGTGTGTGGGATTTTGGATTTTGGGTTTTGGGTTTGGAACTTTGGGTGTGGTTTATGAACAGTTGAACTTGTAGCTGTTTGATTTTTTTAAGAGTATTTTTCTTTCGCCAAGCCTTTGTCTCTTTGGGTGCTATTTATAACTGCCACCACCAACTAGTGTTACCATCAGTCGTCAATCAAATCACTCTGCCTCCAACTCTAACCTCTCTTTACTCTTTTTTTTTTTTATTTTAAAATTTTATAATTTAGTATTTGATTTGAAGTTAAATAAATTCTGGACTCCTTTAACTAATGAAATAAATGTAAGTTATTATTTTTAAGTATACTCTTGAGTTTCTGTTTTTAAAAAAGTATGCTCTGCGTTTAGAGATTTCTTCTGCCTTGTGGTGGATATCATTCTCTTTTATGAATTTTTTACTAAAAGAAAAACTTTTAGGTTAAATAAATCCATTTCAGAGAGTGGAATTTTTCCGATACCTTCTTCGATTTACAAAATTTGAATTAGAGGTCTTATAGTTATTCGGGGTTAGAGGACTTCATATTATTTAGGTTGTGTTTGATTTAGGATAAGAGAAATAATATATTTTCTATGTGAAACTTATACTCTTTTATTTTTATTTTAAAAAAATTCTCTTATTTTTATTATTTCTATCTTTATTTTTTTAAATCAAATACACCCTTAAACAAATAAACTTTGATATACTTTTTGTGTGTGTGAGGCTGTGAGTGTTTGTTTATTTGAAAAACAAATAAATTAAAAGGTTTTAAAACTTATAAATAAAAAAAGTTATTGTTTTTCTAAAGTAAACTAAATGCCGTATGGAAGCAACTAGAAAACGGTGGAAAAAGTCTTTTTTTTTTTACCCTCATGCTATACTCTTTGGAAGTCATTCAGTTTCCGTGGGATATTAAAAATGGGTGGAAAAAAATTCTTTCAAATATTCAATTTTTTTCTTGAACTCCGATTCATAAAAAATAAAAGATTATAATTAATCTAGAATTTAATTAGAAAGTAAGTAAAATTTGATTAAAAATTATTTTATTAAAAAACAAATTTAGATATTATTTAAATAATTCAACTTTAATTTTAATACATTAATCACTCGTATTTAATTTTTTAATTTTTTAAACATTTAATTAAAATTAAAATCCTTTAAAAAAATTAATTAAAATAATACTTTTGGTGACTAATTTTTTTGCTTAATTATTAAGAAGTGTACATATAAAAAACATATCTTTTGTGTAGAAAAAAAATAAAGGGTGAGTTTAGCAAAAAAAAATAGTTGAGTAGTAAAGCAAATCAAAATAGAAAAGATAAATAAAAATATAAGGAAAAAAAATTAGTGAGTGTTGGTGAATCTACACAATTTTATATATTTCTCTTGGTTCTTTGTTATTAAACAACACTCTTTTTTTTTCACTTTTTTTCTTCACTGCCATGTTTCTCCTTCACCAAACAAAAGGGAAAGTAAAGAAAATTAAAAAAAATTGCGTATGTCGTGTCATAAAAAAGAAAATAAATGAAAAAATATAATTTCTTCTTTTATTTAATTATGTAAAAAGTAAAAGAAAATAATATATATTATTTTAATTGTGTGGGTAGAGACTTAAATATTCAATTTAAAATTTTCACCTTAGCATGATGTAGTATTTTTTTTTAAGTAATGTTATTCTCACAATAATTTCTATAATGATAAGAGAAATACAAAATAAAATAATTGATCTAATAAAAAGGAATAAAGCACTTTATAAAAATATATGCTTTTTTATTTTTTATTATAAATAATTTGTCTTAAAGGAAGATGAATCATCATTAAGAGATAAAGTTATATTTTTGTAACTTAAAAAATTATGGATATTCAAAAACAACCTTATATATATATATATATATATATATATATATTTAAAAGGATAATGTTGAATATATTATTATTCTCTTTATCTGCAAACATCCGATCAATGGAATACTTAATTTTTTTAATTTGCCTTAAAAAAGATAAATAGTTCATTATCAGTAAGTCATTTAAAACAATCACTTCCCTTGTGTACAGTAAAATATTCTCGGTCTACAGTTTTCCTAGGCATTAAAATTAGAATTTTGTTATATTGTCAACTAATTATAAAATTATAAACAATTTTTCTAATTAATTAATTATATAAAAGTATTTGCATTTACAGTACATGACAACTAATGTTTAAAGATTATTAGAGCAAACTTTACCTCTTTTAATAAAATATTCTTTATACACAATCAAAAGTTAAACTTTAATTAGTAAAAATAGGAATTTAATTATATGCTAATAATGTTAGTAAAACTATCATTTTCAGTAAATATTTCTGATCGAAAAATCCAGTGTGGCAGTTAGTCCAGAAACTTTGTGATTTGCTGTGATTTTGCTTTCTAGCAAACGAAATTCATATGATTAGTTGAAAGCTTCAACTAATCAGTAATCAGCAAAGCAAATGGTAGATTTTTGAAGGAGTTGAGATGAGGCTTCGACATGACGATGACGATGACTTTTTGGCGTGCCCAATTATCCGATTGTACGGCACAAGAGTATTTCACTCTGCACTTTTTTTTTTCACTTTTCACATATTCAGAATTCAACTAGCATCCCTCCTTCCCCGTTCACATTTTATACATTAAAAAGAATTGTCAATATTTGGTCTGAATTGTAAAATTATTTAACATTTAGGTGAAATTTAAATTATCAAAACAAATTAAAACGATAATGTTTTTATGTAATTATTTTAAATAAACAATTAGAAAATATAGTTTATTTAAGTTTTGTAACTCATTGGATAAATTTTATAAAACTGAAGAATAACGAATTAAAAAATATAAATGAACGAGATTTGAGAAAACAAAAACAAAATATTAATATAAAGTAAAAAGGTAATTAAAACCGACATTTGAGAAAAAAATTGTAATGTATAAAACAATAATGTTTTTGTGTGTTTGTATTAAACAAACAAGTAGAAAATATAGTTTATTTAAATTTTGTGAATCATTGAGTAAATTTTATAAAACTGAAGAAAAAAGAATTACAAAAATATAAATGAATGAGATTTGAGAAAAAAATAATTAAAAGTAAAAAGGTAATTAAAACCAATATTTGAGAAAAAAATTGTAATGTATAAAAAATTCTAAAAATAATTAATATTTTTAAATTAAGTGTCCAATAACAATGAAGACTGAAGTCACGGGTTATACAGTTAGATAAAGTATACTAAAAAAATATCACTATATTTAAAAATGATAACTGAAATTAATAACGTAATAATTTGTTAGAGTATTTTATTAGAATAATTATAAAAACATTTTAATATTATATTTAAAATGATTGAACAACAACAATACAAAATTTAATAAACTAGTTTTTTATTGTTTTTTATTTTGAGCATCCATTAGGTATATTTATAGAATAAAGAACTAAATTTAACTTGTATATTTTCAAAAAAAATTAAAATTTACAGTTATTTAAAGAAATGTTAAGTAAATTTGCTATTTGAATTTTTTTTTTCTGTATCGTCACATTTATTTTTATAAAAAGGAGTTTTTATAATTACATTTCTAAAAAAGAGTTTAGTTTTGAACAACCACTACTTATTATTTTCATTTGAAGTTTTATTCCTAATTTAAACTTAATAGCAACCCGACAGATACACGTAATATTAGTTTATGACCCAGTGTACCGAAGAATATTTGTGGTAGGAAAAAAAAACTGAATGATATGCTTGATTTATAAATAAAAAATCAAAGAAAGAAATAAAATAAAATAAATAGATTATTTTATTAATTATTTGGTACGCTGTGTATGATTTGGTGGAATCACGGAGGGGATGATAGAAAATGGAAAGGAATGGGAGAATAATGAACTCTCTTTTTTTATGTAATGGTACGTTGGGTTTACGAAAAAGATAAATGCAAAGAAAATAAATAAAAGTAGAAATTGAAATTATTTTGTTAGTTGATTCACATGAAAGAAAACAAATGAAAAAAGAATTTAAAACTTTTCTTTTTTATTTCTTGTTTGGTTGTATAGACAATAAAAGAAAATAAAATATGCATATAAAATTTATTATGTTCAAATAGAATTTTTTATGATTAACAAAATCTATTCTCTTGATGTTTCATATTATATGTTTAAGACTTAAAATCGATATTATTAATTAAACTTATAAATTTAAGACTTAAATTTGATATCATTAAGCTGAAATAATTCCTATCAAAAGATTATAAGAGATAATACATGTAAAAAAATAAAAATTTAAGAGCATGAAATGTACGTAATAAAATCATATTTACATAAATCTAAATTAATTATACTAATAATATTTTTTACAATATAGATATCTTTTATAGGAAGCAATTTCATGGAGTTGAAAACATCAACAGCATAATTGAGTTACCTTTCTCTCAATGATAATTTTTTAATTTCTATACATAAAATTAAAACCAAATACTTTGATTAAAGAGAAATAGATAAATATTACATGAATCAATGAGCTATTTTGAACTCGAAACCTCAATGTTATTAAAAAAAATAATAAAGGATTTGATATTTTTCTGTTTTGAACTCCAGAAAAAAAAAATCACTATAAGTTGATCCATACGCTACAGTAGTAAATTATTGGTCCCTGCCTAAATCTAAACAGATTGTTATTAAATAATCCAAGAAAGTTATGTCTGAACCTGTATTTTTGTCAGTTAGGCTACCTACTTCAATAATATTATAATTTTTTTGTCTCTTTCTATCATAGAAAGTCAATAGTCAAAAAAATTTCCATTAAAAAAATTATCTAATCTTATATGATAAAAAATGCAGCACTATTAATTAATAATAGTGATAAAAATTGACACCACGTATAAATATCTATTGTGACCAATCGTACTTCATAACATTATACTATGCGATATCTATATATTGATCACTTTGTGCAATAAAAAGAGGTAACCACCAATTCTCTTTTTCCCACATGTTGTTGTTTAATATGAAAATAAAGATACATGTTAAATTCTCCAAAATATAATTTAATTTCATTATATTTTAGCGTTAAATATATTTTTAAATAATTTAGTTTAATTTTATTTCTAATATTTTTATGTTTAATTAGACTCACATAAGGTTAAATATTTTTTTTCAAAATTCTCTTTTAGTTTCGAATCAAAATTTAAGAATTATTTATCTTTATACTTTTCATTTGTTAATAATTTTAGTCCCTATTACTAAGTAGTAATATAAATTGATAATATGACAATCAGGTTGATAATTATATGACTTATCATGTCATCAATAAAAATATGATGTATATTGCATGTATTTTTTTTTTATAAATTGGATTTTTAATCTTTCATAAACTAATTTTATATGTTCCACTAATCTAAAAAGATCATGTCATTAACGTGTAAATCAAACCTGCTTGTGAAAACGTCCATGTGAAATCTCTTATGAGAACCTACACACCCACTTTGACAATATGATATGGGACATCTTGCGCAAGCCCTGGAAATTAAATTAGTACGGAACACATGACTCGATTCGATCTAAGGCGATTCTACTGATTCAATTTGGTTTTTAACCAGTTTGATGATGTAAATGCTGGATCAATAACACAGTCGATCTAATATCTAAACCAACCTTGCTTATAAGTCATGTTCCTGATCGAATTTGTTTGACAGGCTGGTTCACGTTGGGTTTAATAATATTGTGAAAACTAGATGAGTGAAGCCTTGGGGTTTAATTTTGGTCTAGTTAAGGTCAAAAGGACAACTCTCTAAAAATAACGTTTTTTTATTTAAAAAAAGTCCATTAGAACATTAGAAACTAGATGAGTGTAACCTTGGGGTTACAAAGAACTAAGAACCTTATGAATGTTTGCTACTTTGATTTCTTCTTCTCTAAGTTGTTTTGTTAGTTTGCTAGATTATATTGGATTTTATTGGTTCGATTTCCCTTATAGTCAAGAAAAGAAGTTGAGAAGGAGAAAATTAAAAAAGAAAAGAAAAAAATCCCATTAAACTCGATTATATAAAGCTTTCAACCTTGAAAATAACATTAAACTCGAGTATATAAAGCTTAATCTAATTCATTTCTATTATAAATTATATTATGTTAAAAAACATTCAATTACATTAATTCAATCTAATCACAATCAAATTCAACCTTTTTGCTTCAGTGTTTAAAATATTGACGAGTGTATTATTTGTGACTACAGAGCACTTGCACAAAGAAACTGGTGACGCTGATCATGACGACAAAAGAATGACAGGAGATGATGAACATATATGGTTTGTCCATGCATTAAAGGTCAAGCCACTAGACAAACAAAATAATCGCCACCATATATATTTTTCACAAATTATCCTAATCAAATTTTCATCATTCTATTTGGATATAAACTTCTTTAAAAATATTTTTAAAAGAAAAAAATAAAATAAATTTCTTTATAAATTAAAACGAATTTTTATTAATTTATCTATAAATGTTATCTCATTTAAGTTATATTTGTGAACTTTCAAAAATTAGTTAATAAAAAATTATTTTTACTTATAATAAATTTATCTATTTTTTTCTTACTTTTTTTAGAAGCTTTTTTTTAAGAAATTTAATCAAACAGAGCCTAGTCTACATACAATTTTCTGTAGCCGGGTGTAGACGTTAATTTCAAAGACAGATATTAGATAGATATATGGAATCTGCATGCAGTTCCAGATGAGAACAGGGATATAGAAGGGAGTCGTAGGGTCAGATAGCTAGCGGAATCGGATTCAATGGAAGTAGCCTTCAACTTCAACATCACTTTCTTTTTCACCTAGCCTCACAAAATTAAATCAAGTGACTCTAGATATGTAGTTACTTGAAATATTTGGAGAAATTTTTTTATCATTTATAATAATCATATCGTCCAGAATAAAATTATCTTCTGTGGTCGATATCGGTAGTCCAGAAAAAAAAAAGTTATTTATATATAATATGTATACTCCTATCTACATATGATATATCCTATGCTGCTGCTGCTGCATGGTCCATTAATTTCTTTTTTTCTTGTTTCCGCATCCAAGTTGCTGGCCACAGATAATACAGAATTCACACACCGCAGGAAAAACAAAAACGAATATGGAATTGACAAGCCTGCGCTTTATCTTTGGTCTATCTATTTCACTATCTATCTATGATAAAGTTGTATTGTACTCTGCTTTAATTTCTCCCTTTGTCTCCAGCTTTCCCTGTCTGCCAATCCATATGCTACTCTAAGCCACATTTTAGCCCTTGGCTAAATGCATAAACAAGTAATTTTTCTTAATTTACGAATAGCAAAAGGATGGGTTTTCTGCCATAGCTTTATACTCGGCACATCTTAGCAAACTCAACTTGAAAAAATTATACATTTTTCACTCCCATTAAGAAGGATGAAAATAAAGGAATCATATAAATCAAAACAAATATCATATATAGTTGATTAGATTGACATTGGATACATATCTTTTAAGCAAGTTGTGAATGAGAAAAACTTAATCAGAACGTAATTAGACAAGAAAATCTCTTATTAACCAAATTTCTTGATAAATATTAATAATTAACAAAATTAATGAATATTTAACATTAATGTCATACTAACAAAAAAATATATAAACGAAAACAAATAACATATATATATATATAATACGACTGATTAGGTTGTAAATGAAAATAAAAAGGGACTCACCATTGACCTAGGCTTCGGATTTGTGGTCCGACAAGGTGGATAAAGTGATCATCAAATGGAGCGTATAGCGTGAATATGATCTTTCTGGCTATTGCGGTCTTGGGGGAAAACATATTGTGCGCGTGTTTTAGACCACTAATCAATTATTACTTTTCCTCATGTGTCCAATTATTGTAAAAGATATCCACACATGATGAATTTTTAAATAGATATATACAAATTAAACTAATTTCAATGCAAGAAATGAAATTATTTTTAAGAATTTCATTTAAATATACTCTTTTAACATATTCATCAGACAAAGTTATCCCTAAATACTATAAGAAAAAAAGTTAACAAGGTTCGACAAAATTAAATAGCATTCATAATAGGATTGATTAAACATATTGACAGGAGTTCGATTCACTGATCGTGCATATGAAAGAGACTTTTTACGTGTTTGGATAATAGTTAGAGTTGCAATTGCTTGCATTCCAAGACAAATCTAATAGACCAACACATAAGTAACAGTTTCAATCCATTTGCTAACGTAATTTTGAAGGCACTCGGACATATATTTAAACATATATTTTTTGTTGAAAAAGACGAAATTCACTTGAAAGATCTCTAGACATTAGGGGATTAGTCTTACTTTTATTACTTCAGGCTATGGGAATATCTTACTTAAAAAAAGTAAAAGAAGAAAATAAAAAAATAAAAAATGAATTTAACATTTTCATAACTTAAAGTCAACTTGAACTTTAATTTTTTTATAGAAGTTCTCTTGTCTAATTTGTATAAAAGTTGAGGTAAATAAATTGATTTTAATTTATAAGAGAAATTCTCTTGCCTAAATTGATTTATAATTGTTTAACGATATAATATGTTTTGTGCTAATTGTGCATAAAAATTAATAATAAATAGTATATGCATTGATAAAATAAAATATTTTTGCATTATTTATTTTATTGGATATATGATTGTAAAGAAGTATCCTGATCGATTATTAGGATTTTTTTTAATTCCTCTGGAAAATTTGTTGGTATTCATAGGTGAATTTGTGTTTAGAGAGTCCAAGCCTCAATTACTTAAACTAATCATTATTGGTATATTTTTTCATTATTATTCAATCATAATTCAACATGATAAGTTGATTTTTATGAAAATTATATGAAAATATATAAAAACAATAAATTTTAATTGATTGGTATATGCAAATTAAATTATTTTAAATTGAAAAATAACAATAGAAGAGCAAGCTGTCAACTGTCAAGGTTCTGCATAGCATATGCAAAGCCAATAATTTTGCACCTTAGACTTACGAAATGCAAGATAAGAGCATGTGTAGGCAAGTTATCCAAAAAGCAAGTAGATAAGTTTTGAATGTTGGGGCCCCAAACCCAAACTGGCATATTTATTGTGACCCCAACCATAACTAGAGACAGTGCAGGTCTTCCAAAGTTCCAAAGGTTCTATTATATATGATGTTGGCACAAAGGAGCAACCTAGTTGGGACAATTGTTTTTTTCCATGTTTAATTGTTCTTCTGCTGACTCATAACTCTCTTATCTGCTACTATGTGGTATTTCTTTTCAAAACCTTGACTCTTTCCCCTCTCTCTTTAAAAAGTTATATAATGCGTTGTGATTTAGCACCTTCCAATATTCTTGACGGTATGTAAAGCTAGAATGAGAGAGATGTATAACTAATCCGCATTTCATTAAAGGTGAAAACATGTTTAACAAAATGTAAATCTAAATTATTTTACTTTATTGATTAATTAAAAATAATTATTATAAAAATCAATAATTTTTAATTATGTGTTAGTTTATGATTCAGTGATAATATAGAAATCCTTTACAATTTTTTTATATTTTTAATTAAATTTAACAAAATTTATGCATTAATTATTTTATATATTTCTATTGTGAATCTACGACCATTAATGTATTTTTAATTCATTGTGCCTTTAAAAAAAATATCATTGTGGGGCCATACTAGAATTAAACGCATGTTATCAATTACTGAAATCCTTTGTCAGAGGTTCTTAACCCTTTGGTTCTGATTAAAAAAAGAAAAGACTGAAATCCTCCAATCCCATTTTTATAGTAAAAATAGGAGAAAAATATATCTATACTAAATATGGATATTTTGCATATTTATACTCTTTTAAATCCTCTTCTCTCTCCTTTACTTTCTAAATTGGGGAGAAATTTTTTAAATAGAATTCACACGTTTTTTTCCTATTTCGCCTAAGGGGATTGATTCACATGTAACTTTGTAACTTCATGATATATTCAAATTCTTATTTAAAAGGTGGAAACTTCTTAACCTCCCTTCTACCCATAGTTATTAAAACCGCACCAACCCCATTAGTTAGATTAAGATTCGATGTTTAAGACAATTTGATTAAGGTGCAGGATTGGAATACAAATAATTCAGTTGGGTTTGATAAAACCAGATGATTCAAACTGAATTGGTTCGATTTGATCATATTTATAGGTTTTTTTTTTTCAATTTCTATAATATGTAAAATTGTTAATAGTTAATTATTGAATGACATAATATGTTTCAATAATATTTTTTTTATATTGATAACAATATATAATAACTAATTATTATCATATTAATTATGATATGGTGTAATATTTATGTGTTTTATACATTTTCAATAGACTTATTTATAGTCATCTTATAACTTTTTTGTATTTAGTCATGGAAAATAAGAGTTTTCTTAGTTATTTAATGATAATACCCACAAAATAATTTATAATAATAAATGATTATATAATATTTATAATTTGATCATGACAATGAATTTAATTTTAGAGTATAAACATATGAATTGATCACATTTTGTTAGATATATTATATATTTTTTATTTTTTAATATATATTGAATCATCTGGGTTAATAAATAATCTACCAATAAAACATCTAACCCACTTATCTGATACTTTGATTGAGCCAATGATCAAACCAATTTTCATATTGCTTCTACCTGTCCAAATGGAAGAAGGATTAGACTTATGCATTTTTTCCTTCTTTCATGAATTTTTTTCCTACTTTTCCACCATACCAAATAAACACTTAAGTATGAATTGGATTATACTTCGAATTATTTTAATTTTGTCTAATGATTTTTTATTACTTATTTTTCAGTTCAAATTTTTAAATGAAAAAAGATGAACTAAATATACACTATTTTTTTTAACTAAATAAGTTTTATAAATCCATGAAAAAAATAAAGGTATATATCAATAAATTAAATAAGTGAAAGTAAATTTAAATTATTAATATTTTTTAAACATGTAAAGTAATATAAAACAGTATACTATTTATGAAAAATATGTTTAATTTTTAAATGATGAATAAATATAAAAAATTATTATGTAAATAATATTTTTTATAAATAATACTAGTATTTCAATATTTAAAATTAAGTGGGCCTCATTAAATAGTAGAAAGCACTTGCTACTCTATGTAGCAACTAGCAAGGTGCTTTCTTTGCACTGTATAAAAGTTGCTTTTCAATTGAAAAAAAAACGATACTTCTTGAGTTGAATTATTTAATATTATTCTTGTTAGTAAAGAATCCCAGTAGAGATGCTTAAGGTTATAAAATAGAAAATATGTAGATGCGTATGTTTGACTTTCGTAATGCTGATGTTACTCTTAGGAAAATACTTAATATACACCTGAAAAATGAGTTGGTGGAAAAAGAGGATGATAAAGAGAGAGAAGAAAAAACAAAAAAGAGAGAAAATAATAAATATAAAAGATTATATGATGGTAAAAGAAAAGAGATACATAAAAAAATTAATGAAAACAAAAATAAAAAAGAAAGTGAATATACAATAATAATAATAATAATAATAATAATAATAATAATAATAATAATAATAATAATAATAATAGGAGAAATGTTAGTGACATTTTCTCTTGATATTTTTTCTCAAAGACTTTTCATGATCGATTAGAATTAAAATCATCAATTTTGATAAGATTCGTTTCTCATTTAATATAAATAAGGAGAAATAATCATTAAATAAGAAATAAAACCTAAAAAATTATAATATCCGATATATTATAACTAACCATAGAGAGTCTTAGAAAAAATGTCAAAAGAGAATGTCTCTAGCATTTCTCATAATTTAATAAGCTACAAATATATTTTTTGAATACATTTTTTCTTATTATTAAAATTTATTGAAAATCATAAAATTATGAGAATGAATCATTAAATAAAATGCAAGCTCCAAAAAATTGTGATTTTGAATAAATTTTAACTAATAGGAAAACTGTATTTAAAAAGTTTGTTGCTATCATTTTTCATAAATAATAATAATAATAATAATATTCAAAATAATAATAATAATAAATCTTAAATACATTTTTTGTCCTCCTAATATCACATTTATGGGATCTCATAAGTTTTAATTCACAATTTTTGGTCCTCTAAGTATCGTATCTTTCATTAAAGATTTAGTTTTTTTTTTGCCTGACAATGAGACAATAGATGATGTGACATTGGTAATGCTCAATAAGATATTTAAATTAGTTTTTAACTTTTTTTATTAGTTGAAAAACTTGTTTAATTATTTAATAAATAAATTTTTTGAGTAACTTCCAGTCCTTTTTGAAACTTACTTAAAGTAATGTATTTTGAAATGTTATTTAATGTAGTTTTTTTTAGATAGCTAGTTTTTCTAACTTTTCATAATTTCTTCCTTTTTTCTCAATATATTTATTCAATTTTCTTGTTACCCTTTTTAAATAAGTGATAATTTTATTATTATTTTTGTCATTTTACATTTTTCAAGTACTTCAACAACTAATTTTATCAAATACTTATAATTTAATAAATTAATTTTTCAGCTTTTAGCTTATTGGTACTAACTAGTTTTTCAATTTTCAACTAAGTAACTTTTGGCTAGTTTTACTAAACATAACCATTGACTTAGGTTATGTGTCAACATAACTAACTAAAAAGTTAGATGATACTTAAAGTTGGAAGCTGGAAAATTTAGTTAATTAATTTATAAGTGTTCGGTAAAATTGTCGGTTGAAGTAACTAAAAGTATAAAATGACAGAAAAATAATAAAATAATAATTTATTTAAAAAGGATAATTAGGAAATTGAATAAATATATTAAGAATAAAAATGGAAGAAAATCTAAAAAGTTAAAAAATATTGTTTTTTAAATGTTAGTTGAAGTAATATTTTTAAACCTTGAAAGTTACTAAAAATATTTATTTACTAAATAGTCAAATAAATTTTTAACTAATAAAAAAAATTAAAAACTAATTAAAATGTGTTTTCCAACGTAACCTTTATAATATGATACTAATGTGGTATATAATGCAAATGTTAATATATTGGTTACATGACAATAATGATATGACACGTAAAAATAGAATAATACATTATTAAAATGTTTATAATAGGATCAGATTTGTAATTATTAATCACTATGAATTTTATATAGTGATAGTAGATATATGTGTAACTTTATTTTTGTTTAATTAAATATCATTGAAATTCATTAGCTTTGGGGTAGAGTGCTGTTGGCGTATGAGTTGAGAGTTCTATTCCTATTTTAACATTTTAAACTGTTGTCATTTGCTATATTAGCGTTGATTTACGTTTTATAGATTTGAAGGCGAGCTTCTTGTTCAATTTAAATTATTTTTCAGACAAAATATCGTCCAATCTAATTATATAAATGAATTAGTGTTTATTTTGAATGAATTTGAATGCAATATTAAACATATTTAATTGATAAAGAAGATTTAACTCGATTAAACATCATAGTAATAAAATTTTAATAGTTAATAACATGAGTATCTTTTTTTTACTGCAATGACATTGGTTCCTACAATTTTAAATTATCAATTAATTTTTCCCTAAAATTAATTATAATGGTTTGTTTGTTAAGAAAAATGTAATGATTCAAATTAGTTCATGAAATTAAAAAAATGGCAATATGGTTCTTAAATTTGTAAATCGCCAATCAATTAAATCTCTCTATTATTATCTAATGTCATTTAATATTATTAAAAAGGTTGAATTTATGCATTAAGTGCCTAAATGACAGCTCACTAAGCACATACATACATATATGTTTGTTATGTCTCAGTTATGAAAATGACTTAAACATTGATAAAATAATAATATATTTTTTCCTCACCTAGCATTTTTATTTCTTCTTCACTCGTTAGTTTTTGCAACAGTCTTCTAGGTTGCATTGAGAAAATTTTGTAACTAGTTTTTTGTTTTATCCATTGAGAAAATGACACTACAATAACCAGTAAAATTAAATCGTGTGAAACATGTATAATTAAACAAAGAGACTTGATCTTTCTTGTAAACTCACCTCGTCTTTTGTAGTTTTGTGGAGATGAAGATGAAAAAAAGTCAAACTTACCTCTAATCGGATTAATTGTCATGTCTAACCATACTCAAAGGGTGTGAACTCAGTTTTATCTGAACGAACCACATGTTATGTAACTATTATTGTACCCATTACTCGTTGCCAGTTCTAACTATTATATTTATGAAAAATATAAATTTATATAAAGAAATATGTGTTATCTTAAGGAAAAGTCGGTGTTGGTGAAGGGCGATGCTCCCCTAGTCAGAAAGAAAAAGAAGGTATTGGATTCGAATCATATCCATTGTTCTCCTTCGACGATCTGTTCTCTGTAAGACCAAATAATGTTTTGTTAATGTTGAGGGCACCCCAACCCTAGCGTGGCAAAAACAAAAGCTGCTCCCTCCCTCCTTTGCGTGGAACTTCCGTTCAACTAAACGAAACGATTCTCATTTTATCCATATATATAATATATATGTGGCACGTGCCTCCCCCATAACCAACAAAATCTTAATTTAATCAAATCTTTTACTTAAATTAATAATGAACAAAAAATAATAATATGTGCCATTCCAGGGGCAAGCTGATTTACCAATGATTTCACGTTAAATATTTATCCAATAAAAATTAAATTATTAGTATAGATGTTGTGAATTTATATTCATAATATTGTGTATTATACTTATAAGTAATTCTACTAATATAAAATATTCACATGTATTAATTATTAACATGCCAAATGTCAGTTTAATATGATTTATAATTTTTTAAAATTCATACTTATAATTTTATTTGTTAATAGATAATATTTTAATATGAATTTCATTTTGTTTGACAGAATATTGTCTTACGATCTATCTTCTCTTAGATGAAAGCTTCCAACTTGCTATCACATCACTTATTACCTAGAGTCCTGATTTTTTTACACTTACTATTTTATACACTTAAGTTAATATTTTCTTCTTCTTACTAAATCATATATATCATTTATTATATTTTTTTTTCTCTCAAGGTACCAATTAGAATTGAGTGTCAAAAATCTTTTATTCTATTAGAGCAATGATACATAAATACATATTTATTTTAAACACTTATCATTTTTTTATATCTCATTTTTTTTATCATATCATAAATGTTATAATACTTATATTTTTTTTCTTTTTTTTTTTCTCTTTCTAAGTATTTTTTAGCATAATGGGTGTAAGTGAAACATTTTTCTTTCTAGTACTTATTAGTTTCACTGAGAGAAAAAAATATATTAAGACGATTTTGAATATATTATTTGCCCTATTTTTTTATGGAAGCAAAAGTAAAAATGAAAGAAAATAAAGTGTAGAATTGTTATTTTTCTACTTCTACTTCTATTTGTATTTTATTTTATTTCCCTTCACGCAAATAAAACATCACTGAGACGCACAGTACGTAGCCCGGTGAACACGCTGTACTTTATTAGAAATGACAGCAATATTCTCTGAAATGGGTCAATCAAGAAATGTAAATATCAATTTCAATATTATAATAAATTTCGTTATTATTTTTATTGCACAGTAGAATTTAATATGTGATATTGTATCGATTTTTAATTTTTTGAGACATTTTCAAATGAAAAAAAAATACAAACGAAAATTGTGTATGATCAAATTCCTTAAAAATGTTTCAATATTTTATTTATTTTTATATAATGTTACAAGCTTGGTTTGTCATAAATGAACAAAAATAAATAAATGGCCGTGACTAGCTAAATACAAATAAAAATATCAATATAAATTTTTGCAACTAAAATAAGTATTTACATTTATTCTCTTCAGTTAGTTCAAATTGTTAAACTTAAATTGGAAGTATATAAATTCAATCTTTTACAATGTGCTCTACTCTTCCCCCTTAATAAGGTTCATTATGATTATTTTGTAAAAGAAGAAAAACACATTATCCTTGAATGACAAGACATATTTTTGTTGATAATGAGAATCAAACACAGAAGCTTTTATACAAAGTAAGTGTTTCGATACTTATCAACAGAACCAATATAGGGATTGGTTATATAGAATTATCATTTTGCTATTTCCGAGTGGTCACCGTATGGAGTATCAAATCCACTCACTTCAAGGAATAATACAAAGATAAAATGGGTGATAAAGTCTTTCTATTGTATTATTACGGACGTGAATTGTTCGAAGGAGTTTTTAGACATAATCATTAAAATCCACTATAAAACATGAAGTCCATACACTTTATTTATCTTTGATTCATCCTATACATGCCAGGTATCTAGTCTTGTTTCCTTTTTATTTTTCCATACATTTCCAACGTGTATCAGGATAAAGAAAAGTTTGTAATAATTTTCCTTTTTTCGCACGCGTATAGCCACCAAGCTCCCACTTCGTTGTGGGTAGAAAGTCTCTACGTTAAGAATAGGGTTTTGGATGTGACTTTGGTGTACCATATTTTGACTTTGATCTGCATGATATGTACTTGATCAAGTTCAATTCAATTACTGGCTCGGGCTTCACCATTGTCCTTTAATCAATCCAAATTATCTCCCCAAGCTAAATTTGTTGCGCGCGCGTAAGAGCATCTTTAATGGTAGATCTCAAATTGGGATCTTAGACCACTTTTTGGTAGATCCCATAGTGCCATGTAGGATTAAAGATCTCTTAAGATCTGTATCATTTTTTCCTTTATTGGTAGATCCCAAATTGAGATTTTAGATAATTTTAATAGGTCCCACATGGACCCCACTTTTAAATATTTAAAATTTAATTAAATTAATTAAGTAATTAATTTTAATTAATAAAGCATGGAAAAAATATATGAATATTAATAAAGCATATAATTAATTTTAAATAATTAATTTTAACTTTTAATTTCATTATTTTTATTTTTATTTTTATTTTTTTCATCCTATCACTTAAAAAATCATTTTTTTTTAACTTTGTACAGATCTTCAGGGA
Organism: Glycine latifolia; assembly: GCA_013407115.1. Lineage (NCBI taxonomy): Eukaryota > Viridiplantae > Streptophyta > Magnoliopsida > Fabales > Fabaceae > Glycine > Glycine latifolia. The sequence goes on from CM023954.1 coordinate 8,986,745, forward strand.
TCTTGGGGAAGATCCGGATCTCCACGTGGAGATCTGCTTTTCCTCTTTAGTGGTGGATCTTGGAAAAGAGAGATCTTCAGCTTAAGATCTCTCCCTAAGATCCCCCACTAAAGTTGCTCTAACTAATGAAATATGCATACTTGCAACCCAAATTTAATGAAGATCCCATCCAAATAAACATTATACGTTTTCTAAAGCAACTGTATTTAAGTTAAGTGGACAAATTATGCTTCTTTTGTTTCAATATAAATTTATGCAGTGGCTTTTATCTATTGGAAAACTGCCATCTTAAAGGTAGTGTAGTGCAAGATCTTAAGCAAGGATCTTGAGTTTAAGATCTGGTTTTCACTAGATCTCTCATAAAAAGAGGTAGAGAGATCTTCAATATAGAGAATGAGTTCTTGTAGAAGAACCCTTAAGATATGCACATTATTCAAAAAAGAATAATTTTTTTCCATTTTTCTCTCTCCGTAAGATCTCAAAATGAGATCTACCACTAAAGAACAAAATGGAAGAGATCTTAAGAGATCTTAAATCCTACTTGACACTATAAGATCTACTAAAAAGTTATCTAAGATCCCAATTTAGGATCTACCACTAAAGATGCTCTAAACTTTAGTACAAGATCTTGAGTAAGGATCTTGAGCTCAAGATCTGGTATTCACTAGATCTCCCACTAAAGCAAGTAAAGAGATATCTAACATGGAGAATGACTTCTTGTAGAAGAACCCTTAATATCTGCACATTATTCAAAAAAGAATAAATTTTTTCCCTTTTTCTTTCTCCTTAAGATCTCAAAATGAGATTTACCACTAAAGAACAAAATGGAAGAGATATTGAGAGATCTTAAATCCTACTTGGCACTATGGAGTCTACTAAAAAGTAATCTAAGATTCCAATTTGAGATCTACTACTACTACTAAAGATGTTCTTAGGGTGTTGCACGGGTTTATATTTCTATCTATAATCAATGTTATTCAAAATTTTGATATGTGAATTTTAATTTATTTAATTAATAAGACTTAATAATATATTAAATAAAATCGGATCAATTGGATTTGTTAATATAAAATGTTAATTAAAATTTTCATTCTCATCTGGTATATATATATATTTACTTATTTTCTGTATATTTTCATATACGTTTTTATATATAAAAAAAGTATTCATGTTTAATAGAAAATATTCGCATGATTTAAATAAAAATAAACATAATTCATGTCAGTGTTTATCTACATGTTTTAAATTGAAAAATGAATTTTTTATATAAATGTTCTGTCAAGTAAATTTCTTAATAATGTAAAAAATATGAGAATTTCAATTTGTAGAAAACTTTTAAAACAATAGAGTTGGATCTAGTGAAAGAAACTAGTCCCCCTCAATATAATGAACTGAGGTACAAATCGTAGCTAAGTTTTTATTTATTTATTATTTTTAAAGACAAACTAACACACTATTAATATGGGAATGGAAAAGAGCACGAGATGTACCCTTCCACCCGCAAATAAAGTACAAAAACACATCAAGTAAATTCCTGCATAATGCTATGATGCATATTGTATGATGCTGCTAGAGTAGTCCTGAACTTGAATGATTATAAGGTGATGGTTGATTTTAGTTTTTTTTATTAAAGAAAATACAAAATAAGAGTTAAAATATGTTTGTATGAAATTTAGAAAATATTTTTAAAAACAGACCATTTATTCACCATCCATCCAACCCATCCACGATAAATCTATCAATTACAAAAGAATAAAACAAATGGATATATCTAAATCCATCCATTTAACCACTAGCCGATGTAGGAAAAAAATAATTATTGACTGATATTGACCAAAAAAATTTAGTTGACCTTAACAAAAAAAAAGAAAAAAACTTGGTTAATGTTGACTAAAATATATTATCGATCACTGTCGTTCAACAAATAGTCTCACCGATATTTGCAAAAAATTAGCCTAGGTAAGTCGAAAACAACCTTAATCAACTATCACCGTCTATTGGGACTATTATAAATTTAGAAAGTATTGTGAATTTTTTAACTAATTTTGTATGTTAGACTTAAATATAAATAAATTTAACTAATTTTTCTTATTTAGTGCTATCATTCTTAAAACACTATTTATTTAATTTTAATTTTATTTTTAATGACTCAAATTGCTCATGATAGCAAGTTTGAGTGAAAGATATTTTAAAAATAATCTTATTTTTTACTTGAGAGTAAGAAAATTAAATGATGTTAAATAACTTTTTTAATTAGTGGAAAATTAATTATTTTTGTTTATATGAGTTTAGGGGAAGTATTATTTTTACACTAAAAATAATTAATTTTTAAATTATATTTTTTATATGGATTTTATAGATATTCATCTATAAAAAAGTGTTAATGAATGGATCAAATGATTTTTTTTATTAAATAGATCAAATAATTCAATCTATTAAATAATTTTTAATAAATAAAAATAAATCAATAAATTATTTTGATCTAATTTCAGAATACAGATTATGATTTATCTAATCCATCCATTTGCTAGTCCATTAACATTACATCCTTTTTGTAGAACCTATTTAATATTTCCCTGTGCTACATGATAACACTATGTATATAGCCGGAACCCATGTCACCGAGAAGTGCCTATTCAAATAGTAGCCAACAACTTGCGTGTAATCGTCCTAGTGATACAGTTCACGCTGCTTTCCCCGCTCTAACCAATTGCCCCAAGACACGCCATAGGATTTGTAGCGAGTACACAAAACCCTTCATATATATGAAAATATATTAATCAAAGACTTAAATATGTTTTAGATATATGACTCATTCTTATTTTAGATTTTTAATAAATTTTTCGTTGTATTTACTTTTTGATATATTATTATCATTTTTGTTTTTAAGCCATTAATTTAGTTAAATAATAACATATCATATTGAGAATAAATATTTTTAATATATATCAGTTGTTGAGATATTATTACATTATTGACGAAAAAAATTTAAAATAAAATTTTTAATATATTAGAAATTTAATGCAATAATTTTTTATTAAAGACCAAAAATAAAAAATAATTATTTATCATATACCTAAAACATATTTAAACATTTCATAAATATATGAAGAACATATATTATGCAGGAGGATGAATACTGACCAAAGGGAGGGAGAATGTGGGTATATCAAGTTATTTTTAATAATAAGATATTAAAATTGGAGGGAGAAATGTAACATAGATTAGTAAGATAAAACTCCTATTTTGATTCAAGAATAACACTAAAAATACTTGTATTGTCTTAGCATATGGTTTCATCTTGTTATAATAAATCCTTTTGGCTTATATATAAAAAACCAAAAATTAAACACTTATTGTATCTAAGAAAATCTATTTCGATGAATAGTAACTCTCGTAGATAAGAAATTCCTGTAGTATAGATGTAAATCTTGGAGTTCAAACTTGCTTTCACCACTAATATTAGAAGAAAATTTGTAAACATAATACTTGATTGATCAATTTATAATTGTAAAGTGGTGAGGATTTTCTGAGGGTTTAATCGATGAAATTACATTTTTGTTTGTGAAGTGTCAATACTTAAATCCCAAAAAAAGGAGAGTTGGCCTGGTCTATGAAAAATAATTGAACGCATCTAACATTAACCTCATCAAACTCTAATCACTTATAATTGAACTCTGTTTGTTGACTGCACCTCAAAAGAGAAAACTAATGCGAAAGGACTCAAAGGAGTGTAATGAAAAGGCTGTGTAACGTTTTAAAACTTTGACACTTTGGTCTTGTGATTTGACGTGGATGATCCCACCAAAATTGACGTCATAAAATATGGGGAAACTATAAATGGAGGGAGCAAATAATAGGATAAGTTGGAAGAGATAAGGAGACAAGGGACATGGGGGTGGGACTTGACGTAGGTCACAAACAGGCAAATGAAGCAATTGAGTGTGATTAGATATGGACTGCACGCGTGTGTAAACATAAAATGCAACCACACATTTCCCTATCATTGGTATTTGGCTCAGTTCCCTTATTCTCCATTTGAGAGATCCTTAGGTCAGTTAGGTACTTGGGTACTTTATAAGACAATTTTTTATATGTATTTAGTATCATTGAAATTGAATGTATATTGTGTTAGCCATTATTGTTTTTTACCTTAATTTAATATTTGTAATATGTGATTAAAATAGTATATTTAGCAAGCACATGTTACACACTACACACTTGGTTCTCGATTTTTCTATGAAAATTCTACTTAAATCAAATTGTCAAAAACAAAGACGAGGATCGATTAGAATTATAAAGTTGATTTGATAATTGAAAGAATAAGAGAAAAAAAAGAGATTGTGAATTTGATTCATTCTTATTAATAAAAAAATTAATAATTAATATTTATTGTTAAAAAAAAGATGAAAATTGATTTTTCAGAAACACAAAGTGAGACTGCACTATTGGACTTTAGGTTATCACTCACTTGATAATGATTTCCCCAAGAAAAGTCTAAACTTGAGAAAGTTAAACCATTTAATTCTACAAAGATAGTGATGGGGGCGGCAGAGTGGTTTTGCTGGTTTCTTAAGAGTTATGACTACGAGCAACTGAAAAATTTAGGTACATGTGACAAAGTTGTAGACTCAAATATGATAAGGATGTTTTCCTTGATGAAGACCCCATCAATCACTTGCATGGATACAAAAGAAAGGTTTGCTGGTAAAGAAGCTCTTTGCCTTGTTTTCTTTATTCACATATATAAACAATCATGTTCGAACTTTGAAGAATGATTGAAAATTAAATGTAGATATTTCTCTTAACTCTAATCTTAGATTAGAAACTAAATGTACATATTATTTTTTCTAATGAATATTCTAACCTTGGTTTCTTATGTTACGAGATAGTAGGTTATTATTCAACTCTATCGTATTTACAATTACATGGATGGGATATTGGACATAAAGTTCTATATTCTCATGAGGAACCAACCAATATTTATGTCGACAACAAATCTGTAATAGCATTAGCAAAAAATCTAGTATTTCATGACAAAAGTAAGCATATTGATACACGTTATCATTATATAAGAGAATGTATTGCAAGAAAGGAAGTGCATATAAAATATGTGAAGTATCAAGAACAAGCTGCATATATCCTCACCAAGCCACTAAAAAATGAAGACTTCATCAATATGAGAAGATTACTTGGAGTTGCAAAAATCAAGTTTAAGAGGGGGTGTTGAATAATAATAAACTTGATTTAGGTAAATTGAGTTTAATTGTTAAATGATCTAATATCTAGAAATATCCAAGAGATGTGTAACACCCCGTATGCATCCAGTGTATTAACAATTACTTAATCAGATTTAAGGCGGTAATTAATTTAATTAAAACCCACGGAAGCGATTACAAAACCTTATTTCTTGATTCATTATGTATGGTACGTACTTCAGTTAAATATACAAAACCAATACACTAAAGCCAGCCTCATCGATCCAAACAACAAAAGGAACGACAGATACATCAACAATATCTATACAGATATATCAGGAGAATAAACCATAGGTATATACATATATACATCATCTCAACCACCCCTGTGGCGATACAAAAGAATAGGCATTCGTAGCCATGATCTCACAGATCACATCCTCACGCGAGGGCATACAAAACATGTAGTGTTTATACAACATAAACATAAACAGAGTCCATCATATGTGTACACACACATCTTCCCTCACAGGGGTGCAAAATACATCAAAACAAAAGTAAGGAGCCACAAAGCTCTCATCAGAACTGCCAAGCAGCTACAAAGAATCTGTCTCTACTGGGGCCTCCCGTCCTGAGACCTATCATCTCTGTCAGATGAATCACCTGCAAAAACATAATCCCCACACGAGGTGAGATACACATCTCAGTAAGCTCAGGGCTCTTTGAGGCTTTTCTTCCCCCCTGGCTCACTTCCATGATACACAACATCAAAGGCATCACAATCACGGGCCTCCCGGCCCTCACAACAATACATAGCCATCATCTAGCTCTAATGTATATCCGCGGTACTACGCCCGCCACAAGATGCATCATCATCAGCATCTGGGACTCTCAGTCCCCAGTGTGAGACCGGAACTCACACCCGTGTCATCCCATCGGAAGCTACCCCTTTACACATGGATGCACGTATATGGCACCTCCGAGAATAGGCTTCAACCGCGACGGGACCACCTATCTCTGGGTCTTAAGGGATCATCATCACCCTTTACGTGAGCAAACCAAACTAGGAGTTGCGCTCTACTCCTAGGAAGGTCCATATCTATCTAACTGACCAGAAGATCTATTCAACAGATAACCATCCACACAAGGCATAGAATCATGCATACATATTATCATGAGAAAACTGTAACAACCAATTCAATGCACATGCATCATGTATGCAACCATCACTCCCTCGGAGTATGGTGGAACACAGGCAGTGGAAAACATTCCCCAAGAGCGAAGAACTTACCTGGCAAAGCCGTGCTCTGCAGTTCAACCCCAAAACCGTGGTCTACGCCACTAACACCCTCGGTGTCACGTCCTATACAAAGGCACACAGGCACCATCAATATACAACCCAACCATACAAGGCATAAGCAAAATAACAATGATTCTCAACCGTTAAAATGAAAGGAAACATCATTCCTCTCCATCTAAACCTCTTAGTCCTCTATCTCAAGGTTAACTGAACTAACCAATACAGTAGACCACTCACAGACCCTCAGCGGTCTATCTCGGCCTAACCAAGGCACTAGAGTCTTCCCAAGACTCGATATAAGTCAATACAAAGAGCTCAATGCTCTATACAGGCCAATACTCAACGATTAACAACATGGCTAAAACGGTTACTTCAACACAAATTCACCGTTTGTATAGCCTCTCAAATACATAAAGAACAAGTATCAAGGCTCCTGCATATTTTACAATCATCAATTAACCAACATTCTTCCTACACATGCATTTCTTAGAGCCAAAACCAAAGTCCATGAAATCAATATTTCAAAGCTAATCCTTCATCACAACAACTTTCTAAGCATACTTTTCTAAAGGACCCAAGCCTAATTCTAGCTCTAACTTAAAAGGGTCACTATTCACCTCAAGAACAATTTCACAAATCAAACGGTAAAACTTGAGTTTCTTACCTCTAAACAGTCAATGAATGCTAGAGGATCACTTCTCCAAGTGTGGGTGTCCGTGAATCGCCTTCTTTCCCCGCCAAACTCAAGTTTTGAGAAGTTCCCTAGAGAAATCGATCTCTCCATTTGATGATTTTTAGGGAAAAATGATGAAGGATTCTAGCTCATAGGATGATTTCCTACAAGTTTCATGTTGAAAGGGAAGTGTTTTGGTCAAAGAATGAGTGATATGGAGCTTCCCAAGCTCAACTATGGCGGAACAGGGCCAGAGGAAGAAGAAAGGTGGTTTCTTGCCCTCAAAATCGCGTGAACGACCTTTTATAGTGGCCCTGTCAGAGGTCCCGCGCTGATGGTGCCACTCCGGCGCCACATTCCAGAGAAAATTGGCTTCTTGGAGCACTTCTGGTGCTAACTTCCCGTGCATCTGGCGCTGATAGCGCCACGCTGGCGCTACTAGCGCCAGATTCCAGTGAGAAATGGTCTTCTGCTGCAATCTCACGCTATCAGCGCCAGACTCCAGCCATCGCTAAATCCGTCGCTAATTTCGTCACTAATGCTTTTGCGACAGAAATTTATAAATTTAAACTTCTCTTTCTTTCTTTCTTTTATTTATTTAGCCTTGGTTATTATAAGATGCTTAGCCCAAAATCTAGAATAATCCACTCTAGATATCTCCATAAAAATATCTAAGCTAGGAGAGTGTGGAGAATTCTAGAGAATGATTTGTTGCCATTAGATGATAATTGTGTTGGCACAATCCTAGCCATTGGATAAGGAGGTGCTACTAGTATAAATAGGAAAGTTCTTCACCATTTTGTATCAAGCCAAGAGAAAAAAAAAGTTGTGTAATAATAAAGTATTTTCTTCCTCCAAATCTTTCTAAACCTTTCATTTTCTCAAATATTCTCCTTCCAACAAAGTGGTATTAAGAGCCTTAAGATCATCTTTTAGAGAGATGACAAGTAGCAACATGGTTCTTTTTCAAGACCCTATGCTTACCAAAAGCAACTATGATAATTGTAGTATCAAGATGAAGACCCTCATTGGATCACAAGATGTGTGGGAAATGGTAGAGAAAGGCTACGATGAGCCAAAAGAAGGAGTTACTCTATCCTAAGCTCAAAGGGATAACTTGAAGGATTCAAGAAAGAGAAACAAGAAAGCTCTCTATCTCATCTATCAAGGATTGGATGATGATGCTTTTGAGAAGATTTCGGAGGAAACCACCACAAAGGAAGCATGAGAGAAGCTACAAACCTCTTACAAGGGTGTTGAACCAGTCAAGAAGGTACGTCTTCAAACTCTAATAAGTGAGTTTGAAACTTTACTCATGAAAGATGCCGAAAGTATCTCTGATTATTTTTCTAGAGTCTTGACAGTGACTAATCAATGAAAAAGAAATGGTGAAAAGATAGATGATATAACAATTATGGATAAGATTTTGAGATCTTTAGATTCAAAATTCGATCATATTGTCACTGTCATAGAAGAAACAAAAGATTTAGAAACTATGACAATAGAGCAACTCTTGGGCTCTTTACAAGCGTATGAGGAGAAGCAAAAGAAGAAGCAAGGGGTTGGAGAACAACTACTTCAATGACAACTCAACTCCAAAGAAAAAGAAGTAGACTTTGGAAACACAAGAGGATGATGAGGATATTGTGGTCAAGGAAGAGGTCGTGCACGTGGAAGAGTAAGGTTCAATAACAACTACGCCAATGAAAATCGAAGAGAGAGCTTAACAAGAGGTCGTGGAAGAGGTAGCTCCCAACCAAGGCATGACAAGTCTCAAATCAAGTGCTACAACTGTAAAAGGTTTGACCATTATGCTTTTGAATGCAAAGTCCCTACAAGAAGGATCGATGAAAAAGAAAATCATGTGGAAGATAAGAGTCACAAAGATGACACTCTATTGATGGTACGCAACAACACTGTAGGAGAACAATAGCATACATGGTATCTAGACGCAGGGGGAAGCAATCACGTGTGGAAAGAGAGACATGTTTGTGGAACTTGACGAATCGGTGAATGGAAATGTCTCATTCGAAGATGAATCAAAGACACCAGTGAAAGACAAAGGTAAAATTCTTATCCGATTAAAAGATGGTAGACACAAATTCATTTCTAATGTTTACTATGTGCCCAATATGAAGAATAATATTTGCTTACATGTTTCCTGTAACACCCCGTATGCATCCGGTTTGTTAACATTCAATTATGGTTGTTAAGCGCAGCAAGTAATAATTAAAGCTAATTATTAAGGAAGCAATTAATAAAACAACGTCATCATGCGTCATCAACAATCCTGTATATACATTATGTATGGTGAACTCTCAATATATATATATATATATATATATATATATATATATATATATATTACAGTGTACATCAACTGTGCATCTTCCCCTCAGGGGTACAAAATATAGGCATAACAAAATAATGAACCAACATACTCTCAAAATAATATGCCTAAGGTTCACACAGAACCATATTCCTACTCGGGCTTCTTGCCCTGGAATCCACCATCTTCTCGCTTAGCATCACCTACAACATAAAATCCCCAAACGGGGTGAGATACAATCTCAGTAAACTTAAGGTTCTTGGAGGCCTCTCCTCCCCCTGGTTCACTTTCACGATACATAGCATCAAAATAGGCATCACATAATCTAACTACCATGGCTCTCATAAGATACATCACATGTATATAACCACACAGGTGCCATTCAGTTGGGCGCTACCAACATCAGGAATGCAACACAGATATAGCAAGAGAATATCATCCACTTAAATGCACATTCTTTGTATATTGTTGCCTGAGGAAGATCATCCACTTAAGGGCACATTCTCTCATGACTTTCCGCAGACACTGCCTGAGGAAGATCATCCACTTAAAGACACATTCTCTCAGGAGTCTGCTCAGACGTATATGACACTTCCAAGAAAAGATCATCCACTTAAGGATACATTCTCTCAGGGTTTATATATATATATATATATATATATATATATATATATATATATATATCAATTGACCACTTAGAGTTGTTCCACATGACTTTGGCTCCAAGGGAAGTCCATATTTAGTCCATTCTACTGGCCAGTGAATCTCATCAATCATACAACATATCATCACAGTGTACATCATATACATGTTCTCAATTAAAAAGCAGTAACACACAATTTCAATACCTCATGCATCATGACATACAATAATCATCACTCTCTCAGAGTATGGTAGAACACAGTCAAGGGGAAAAACTCCCAATAATAAAGAACTTACCTGCTCTAAGTGCTACACTAGCCTTCATGGCCTTGTGGTCACAGCCACCGGTACTCTCTTTATCACGCCCTACACAAGGATATACAGGCAATCAGTAACGGTCTTCAACCGTTGCATGCAAAGAAACACTATTCTTTTCCCCCTTACAAATGAAATCAGGTGAAGGTCTTTGGAGAACGATCTCCCCGTTTGATGGTTTTCAGAAGAAACCGAGGTTGGAATCTAGCTATGGGGTGGTTCCTTTCAACTTTCCAGTTGAATGCAAAAGAGTTCTGGTTAAGGGTGAGCGGTTACGAAGTTTCTCTCGCTTGGAGATGGAGGAAAACAAAGACAGGAAGAAGATGATAGTGTTTTCATCGAAACGCAAATAAATGAGTTATATAAATGACCCTGGCGCGTGTGTTACGCGCCAATAGTGCCAGCTGTCAGAGTTAGCTTGGTCATCATACACACTCACTGTCGGGTTCAAATTACCCACTAAAAACCTACCTTGTACAGCTCGGCATGCACCACTCGGATCACCTTACTCAACTCGGTATGCGCAACCCAGACAACCTTATCCAGGTTCATGGTACTAATACAAAGCCCAAGAGCTTCTTTGGCAAGTCCAAGGTTCCGCCCTTATCCGGGGTCTTACCTTGGCACTTTATAAAATCCAAGGTTTCGCCCTTATCTGGGGTCCTACCTCGGCCTTTTATAAAATCCAAGGTTTCACCTTTATCCGGGGTCCTACCTCGGCACTTTATAAAATCCAAGGTTTCACCCTTGTTCGGGTCCTACCTCGGCGCTTTATAAAATCCAAGGTTCCGCCCTTATCCGGGGTCCTACCTCGATACTTTATAAAATCCAAGGTTCCGCCCTTGTCTGGGGTCCTACCTCGATACTTTATAAAATCCAAGGTTCAGCCTTTGTCCGGGTTCCTACCTCGGCACTTTATAAAATCCAAGGTTCCGCCCTTGTTCGGGGTCCTACCTCGGTATTTTATAAAATCCAAGGTTCCACCCTCATCCGAAGTCCTACCTTAGCACTTTATAAAATCCAAGGTTCCGCCCTCATTCGGGGACTACCTCAGCATTTTATAAAATCCAAGGTTCCGCCCTTATCCAGGGTCCTACCTCGGCACTTTATAAAATCCAAGGTTCCGCCTTCATCCGGGTTCCTACCTCGACACTTTATAAAATCCAAGGTTTCGTCCTTATCCAGGGTCCTACCTCGGCACTTTATAAAATCCAAGGTTCCACCTTTGTCGGGATCCATCCTCCATGTTAGCACTGTCCCATAATGGTTCTGCATACTCTCCGAAGTGTCAACCCGGTCACACGAATCCGGTTTCCTCATTAACACTAACTTAAGAGACGCGAACCTGGGTCTGTTACAGGGTCGTTATAATCACAATTACCTCCTAAGCATAATATTATTATTATCAAAGTGTCAACCTGGACACCCAATTCCTTACATTTCCTCCCTCAAAGCCACGTTGTTGCTGGATTCAATGCCCTTGCTTCTTTTCTTCTCAATGATTTCAGTGTTGTCCAATTCATCCACTTTTCTTTTATCCATATTCAGTGAAAGTGAAAAACGCATCAGGATTCGCAATGAAGAAGCTAGGTTTCTGGATGGATGGAATTTAGGTTAGAGGAGAGTGGATGATATATACCAGGGTTCGGTTTGGGCTCTAATAATGGGTCGTTCCATTTACCAATTGAAAATTACAATTTTAATGTTTGATGCTGAATCGTAAGAATCGTACGATTCTACGATCCGGGAACGCAATTTAGATCGTGATTTTGACAACATTTTGAGACGTTTAAAGCGGCTGTTGCAGTTTCTGGTGCCAATGATGTTCCGGCAATCCATGAAGTAGAAATTCATCTGCATTCATATAAAAATTTGAAAACCATAACTTAATTTTTGTTTTAGATATTCTCTGTTAAGTCCTTTTCTTAATGGGGATGTAGATAGATTGATGGATTTTATTGGTTATTTCCAAATTATCATACTTCATATACACTATGACTATGAATGTGAGAATTAGTCGCTTCAGAGCTTAATGTATATAAAATTGAAAATGAAACCATTTAATTAGTGTGGATTACAATTTATGAAATCTTGGGTAAAAGAGTTTCATACGTAGCGTTTTTTCTTTGGCATGTACGGATGTCTAGAAAATGCTCACTTCACTTGGTAACTATTTGATAAGGAAGAAATTTTTTATGTTTGGAAATCATGTTTTTTGAAAAAAAAGTAAAATTTGTTTGGTTGGTTATTCAAAACATTTAGATAAATTTATTAGGAATTAAAGAGTTGTTATATTTTTACCAATTATTTTAATTATTGATCACATTAATAAAAGTAATATGATATTTTTACTATAATAAAAGAAAAATTAAACTCAGGAAAATAAAATTCTCACATTCTTATAAAAAAGAATTTGTGAAAATCTTGTTAAAAAAATCATTGGGAAGTATTGTTTCCCAATAATCTTATTGTTGCGAAAAAAAATCCACAAGTATTTGCTGTAGTTTTTTATGCGAAAACAATCAGCAGGTATTTGTTGCTATTTTTTTTGGAAAAACAATTCGTAGGAATTTTCCTGCGGATTTTTCTGTCAATTTTATTCCCCAGAAAAATAATGGTTCGTACAGAATAAAATCAATATGCAAAAATGGTGCATAGGGATGTAGTTAGCAAAATAGGGTGTAAATAGCAAGTGCCTAGATCAGAAATAACAAGACCCAGTGATCAAAATCATAGCAGCTCTGGTTTTGCTCGTTGTGAAAAATGACGTTGTAATTTGTTGTTTGCTCGTTGGTTCGTTTATCTCATTCTCGTTCGGTGCTTTGCTCTTTCTCATTTGAATCTGCGAAGTCCGCTCCTCAGTTGTATGTTTCGTGAAATTTCTGCACAGTGACATTTTGTGCGTTTCGTGAAGGAGATTCACTCCATAACTGTAGTTCGAGTTTGCTTCGATAATTGTTATTTGTTAATTTTTTTATTATGATTCTCTATTTTCTCAATTGAATATTATTTGTATAATCTGATTATGATGGAGTTTGTAATTTAATTTTGTTCTTAGACATGCAGTTTTTGCAGTGGTGCCTCAACTGAAATTGATTTGATTGTCATTTTTTAAGCTTATAATTCCTTTCGCAACGAGTTATTTCTTCTTTTACTAAGTGAACATTTCACACACAATTTGGAAAAGACTATATGCAGTATTCTAGTATTCTATATTTTATCCGTTTGAATTTTTATCTATTACAGTTAATATGTGATGGTAGAATTTGTGAAGTCGTTGTTGTGTCACTGGGCAGTGCATTATTTATGGACTTATGGTTCAATTTAATCTTCTAATGATGTGTTGCTATTATCTTTGGTGGTCACTAAATGTACAAAGCATTTTCAATTAGTTATGGGATATTAGGGTGCACCTATCTAAATAACAATTCAAAGCTTTCACTAATTATTATAAATAAAAGAGTTTAGTTACTATAAAACTATAGTGATATAGTGCCTTTTGTTTCCTGTCACTATAATTTAATCGTGGATTGAATTTACACTCCAAAGTAGAAAAGTAAAAAGATACAGGACATATATTATTTGGCTAATGTTCAATTGCATCTTGCTTTTAATTGTCATCTATTGGGTGACTTTTTTTCTGTTTGACCATTTTGTTGACACAAGACCATATGTATTGGTCTTCAAAGTGTCTATGCTATGCCTATATATAGCAATCACTGTGTCTTTTTATGGTTGATGATAGCTTTAAAACTTTTAGACCTTTCCTCGCCTGAACATAACGTGGAGGACTGATAAAATTTAGGCGGTCTGCAAGTTGGAGGGAGAATAATATCTGACCATTGTTTGAGTTACATTGAGGAAGGAGCATGCCATGTCATTGTCACATTTGTAAGTCATATATTTGAGTTGTTCAATGTTTTCCTTCGATTATCTTCCATCCAATATTCATTGAGAAAAAAACATGTTTCATAAAATGTTTCTTACTTAAATGCACTCTCATTATACGCATTGTATATAGCACTTGGTTTGCAATCATGAAGATCAGTTGCCCTTTGATTTTGGTGTCATGTTTTTTTTTTCTCTTTCAAATCTAGACTTTAAAAATGAAAACACAAAAGGATCTATAATATGTCTATCAGGTGGCAAGAAAAGCTCGTTAATTTTTGTGGAATGTGTTCCTACAACCTTTTGCTTCTATATTGCTATAAACTGTGGTTGAGAGGGATATATGATGATTTCTTTTTTGCTTAATCCTCTTCTAATTGGATTTCAGTGTGTCAAGGTATATCGTCTGAATGATGATGGGAAATGGGATGACCAGGGTACTGGACATGTCTCTATTGATTATTTAGAGGATTGTAAATCTTTTTTATTTTTTATGTTGATGAAGCTTTTATTTGTGACATGACAACTTGGTTAATGGTATCATTTGATCCGTATAGCTTATTTCACCTGGTGGAAAAAGGCTTTTGTGTTGCTTCTTATTGAAGCCTACATTCTTATTTTTAGAATAATTACATTTTAGTCTGTATTACTTTTTATCACGTTTCAAAGTACTTTATGTTTGCAATGATCAAATAGTGACCAGATTATATCAGATCAAATTATATACTCCCAATTATATGTTCCGTTGTTGATGACTGCATATGATAATTCATTTGCTAATGAGCTTGTGTTGCTTTGGCCAAACTCATCCTTTTCAATGCAGCCCTTGCTTCAGTTTTTGTTGCTTTTGTTTTTCATGACATCATTGGGTATGTCTATAATGCCATTTCATATCTTATGCTACTATAATGTTATAGGTTCTCTTCTACTACATGAAAATGCTACAAGCATTACTGTAGTGTATATGAACCTCGGTCTTCTCACTTTCGAATTTTAGAGTGGTTGATATACACACTGAGATATACATGTTTATGCATCTTGCCTTAAACTCTTGGAGCTGAGTTTCAAATTTTAGTTTGTCTCTATTGATGCCCGGATGATTTGTATTTGGCTATTTGCTGTTGTTTGGAGAGATTCCTGCACAGTGAGTATAAGTACCTTTCCGCATTCTCCTTTTATTTTATGCCCAAGTTCTTATAATTTATAGACTGATATGATCTAAATTCTACTTTTTTTTTTTTGCTTAGTTAATTTGAGTAGATTAATTTATAGATCTACACGGATAGATGTTCAAAATTTCTCTAGCAAACATAATTTGTGCCTTATTCATTTATTGGACCTACAGTTTCTGTTTAGTTTGATTTATTTATTATCATCATTGTTAATCACGGGTCCAATCATACAGGGAAGGGTTTTTATTTATTTTTATCTTGAGTTAATGTTATGAAATATTAACCATGGGCTGTGTTGTTCTACTTTACTGATCTAATGACTTTTGTTGCACAGGAAAAATTACAATATTTTCATATAAAAGAGCTCAAAGAAGCAAGGATTTTCAGAACAAAAGTATGTGCCTTTTCTGGAATGCATTTTCTAAGGACGTAAGGATTTCCATTTTCTTTTGTTATGGATGAATAATATTTATTTTCTTATTATATGAGGTATTAAATTGGTGTTTATAAAAACTGAAGGATTTTTTTGTTGAATCTCTTCATTGGAAAATTCTCGTGCAACCCAGCTCACCAGCATATATACGAGGGACAAAATGCTTTTGAAGCCTTGTCAAAGGCACAAGTCAAGGAAGCCAACAAACTACATTTTTGAAATCACAATAATTAGCATGTGTGTAAATTATATAATTTTATTAATATTTAAAAATTAAATAAAATTTTCTAGATTTTAAAAATAAATTTATATTTTTTTTTGGTAAATTTAAATATTTAAAAATATTTTTTAAATATTTTTTAATAATTTGTAGAATTTTCCTGCGGATTTATATTTGCAAGAAAATCTGCAAGGAATTTCTTACGGATATAAATTTGGAGGAAAATTTCCTGCAGACTTTGCTTCAGATTTAAAATCTACAGGAAAGCAAATTTACATCTGCAGAAAAAGGCACCTACGAATTTTCTTGTGCTTTATCTCGCAGGAAATTTTGCAAGAAAATTTGCGGGAAATTTCCCACGAATTTTAGAATCGGCAAGAAAGTATTATCTTTGAAGGATTTACTTGGGATTTTAAATTCGTAAGAAAATCCATTGGAAATGCATTTCATGTGAATTTTTTTACAAAATTTACCTGAAATTTCCCATGTAATAGGCACTTTTCTAGTAGTGATTGCTTTGGACCCTGGTAATGTTTGAATAGTAGTTGGAAAGCTGAGTAAGTTCATTTGGTCTGTAAATTATTTCACTAATACCTCTGGCCTCTGTGCTGTGCCTCTGACAAATAGGCAACTCTTTCTAATACTACTATCTCTCTACTTTAATTTCATCTTGCTTCTGTAACTTTAGAATTGTCTTTGCAAAGGACATTAAAACAAAATTAGTTGATTATTGGGACTTGGTGTTTTTAAATTATTTTATATATTTCACACCCAAATTATAAAGACAAAAATAAATTCAAGTCAATTCATTTCTTAGTCTACCTTTTATCATCCGAGTGCGAACATAGAAAAAGGTTCACATATATGCTTAATTTAGATGCACTGAACATGCATGATGCATCCATATGTGACCATCCTGTCCCACCAATTTCTCCGGATCAAACCATCGCTGGTGTCACACATCATACATGAATAATTAATGCCTCCAAGTTTAAGCTCAGATAGGAATAGCAATCAGACTTATAGACTTATAGATACTTGTATAAATCATTTGTACAAAAAGTATAATTTTTACAAGAACTTTACAAGTTTGGGTATGAGTGTGTACGAGTATTATATTACTTCCTACTCACATAATATATTTGTTTATTTAAATTTATTTATTTAAATAAATATTTATTTTAGTGTATTTGTCTAAATTATTTTTACTTAAAAAAGATATTTTTTGTTTATTTTAAGAAGCAAATTCTATATACTTATTAAAAAATACTTAAAGAAAAGACATTTATTTTAAAATTATTTCTTTATGTTTAAATAAACTCACCTTATATTATATTTAGATTTTAGATGTTTTTCCACCTAGTTCCACATTTTGCCACCGGTTAACAAGGTTTGGAGGTACTGCACGTGAAGTTATTGCAACACATAAAGATCAAACTGCGAGATAAAAGTTAAAAAAGACGGTGGCAAATTCGATCAAGATTAATCCCTACCACTTACATTATTCTTTTTTTGGTGTTTGACACGCTTAAAATGTAAGACTAATTCTTGTTTGAGAACAAAATTACCCCTATTTTTCCAACATGACATTCTAGAGACAGATATCTAAACACGAGCTAACCTTGCTTTTAATCACTCCTTGTAGGTCCCATCTTAGACTAATCTAACCTACATCAATTAATGAAGACAAAAATTTATTACTCACGTGTGATAAGTTTTTTTATTACTCACATATTATAGGTACCTTTTCTCAGTGTACATTAATTTTTTTTTAGTGTACGTTTAATTAATAGTATGCTCGGAGAGTGATAATGAGATGAGTTAAAAGTAATTACAAAATTATCATAAATATGAAATAATATATAATTATCTGAAAAATTATGATAACATCGTGAGACATTCACCATGATTTTAAAGAATATTCAATCATATTATAAATCTAAATTTTCATATATCATTATCAGTTTTATTATGCCAAACCGACTTTAATGAATTCACAAATTAAAAATATTTATATTGATGAGTTGAACTCTTTTATGTTAATAAAGAAACATTATGCATGTATTCACAAATAGGAAGAAAGAAAGAATAACTTTTTAAATTTTTTATAGGTTTCACATCTTTATCTCTTTATTTTAATTTAAATATTTCTGTTTTTTCCTCTCTTTTTTCCAATCAAATAATTCCTTGAAAGAAAATTGCAAAGTATCAATATAATTTGTGTGTTAGTTATTTTAATTTAATTAATAATATTAAATGTAAATCTTGAGTCAATGATAAAGGACTCATGTAATAATAGTCTGTAAGACTTTTAATTTGTTAAAGTTAAAATATATTTTTTATCTATGAAAATGAAAAATATATTCTAATCATTTACTTAAAGGAAGAAAGAAAAACAGGGGTAGCAAAATTCATTGAGTCAAGAGGGCAGGGGTGTGTGATGTGCCATGCAACCACTACACGGTACAGAGCATGGGTACACGTCATTGAGAATATTCCACACCACCTTTGAATAATCCACTTTCAAGTTTCAACCCTTCCTCATTTTTTCATCTTCACAAATCACAATTCACACATAAAAACAAACAAAGCTCTTCACCTTTTCTCTCTCTCTCTGTTACGGATAGATCCATTGAAATATTTAAACTTTGCAACCACTAAAAGATAGAAAATATAACAGAAGATATAATCACAACCACTGTCATTCATATATTTAGATAATCCGAATATCTTAACCAAAGATAATGGGCATCAACTATATCTTTCCAGGATCCAGGTATCATCTTATAAATAAAGCATCATTCATGGTGAAAGGTACACAACAATTCTGACTCTCTTTTTTCCATTCATACTGCACACACAGCACACCACTTGTGTTGTTTCCGGCAGTGATCATCTTCCTGGGGGTGCTTCATCTCCATAGGCATCTTCAAAGAGGGAGAGTTTGATCCCATAGCAAATCCCAGCAAATCTCGCTGGGTACATTCTGTTTCTCATAAACGGAACAGTGGCGCCGTCTGTGGGAACGATAAATTTCGAATCCCACCAACACATAATGGTTAACACCAGAAGCCATCAGATTGCTGGACGCGAAGAACTACCGCGGAACACAAATCTGGAGAACGTAGTAGCAGAGGATGCAGTGTCTCGTACTGCTTCTTCCCCAGCAATGCCACCAGCTCGTATTCCACCGTCAAATGCCGAGGTAGAACTAGACAACAATCAGTGTTTTATCCACAACGCTTTGAACTCTATTTTATCTCGGTTAGAAAGTTTGGAGAAGCGCTACGAGCTTCAACGACGGGAGGATGCTCGGAATTTGTCTAAACAGCCGGATAATCCTGATACTAAACGACCAGCGACAACACAGAATGAGCAACCTTATTCAGCAATAAGACATGAAACAAGGAACTCGACATCCACAGCCGAGGCTGGTAACAGAGGACCAACCAGTCAATCCGAACAAGTCAGATCCCATTCACGCAAGGAAGGACCTCGGCCCATTCTGTTTGCCCGAATCCCAGAGCATGTTGTTATCGACAGATCAGCAAGAGAAATTATACGTCGGCCCAGACGAGAAGACGATACATATCAGAGGAAATATCGCCGAGGTCATCAGAATAACAGCCCATTCATTGACGAGATAGTAGAAGCCCAATTCTTGGAGGACTTTGATAGTTCTTTTTTATCCAAGTATGATGGGAGCCAAGATCCCCGGGTGCATATAGACGAGTTTGACATGCAAATGTGCGTCCGAGGTATTGATGAGCCTGTAATTTCTCGGATTTTTGCTACTACTTTGACTGGAGCCGCTCAAGCTTGGTTTCACACATTGCTGCCGCAGTCTATCCAAAATTTTGAAGATTTTGGACAAAAGTTCTTGCTGAATTTTGCAACAAGCAAGAAACAGCCCAAGTCCGAGTTCATATTAGGGAAAATACGCCAACAGTCCGGAGAAACATTACAAAGTTATATGGACCGATTCAAAGAAGCCGCGTTGCAAGTACAGGGCTTGGAAGAAAAGGTCCACGTGCATCTCATCTCAGCCGGACTCAATGGGTCATCCCGTCTCGCCAAATCAATTTATAAAGATCCTGTGAAAACTTTAAATGAATTTATGATCCGTTCCAAAAAATACTTAGAGTTGGAACAGATGGAAATCGCTAACTCGGCCCCGAGGGAGAATAAGAAAGCTACATCGCCGAGGAACCGACGTCACGAGAATGCACAATCCAATCGACAACCTACGAATTTCCCCACCAACCGACCTCCACGAAGTTTTCCTGATCCCAACTTCAAGCCCAAAAAGTTCGAGTGAAAATTTGACAAGTATGCTCCACTGAACGCTCCACGAGGTCAGATATAGAAGGAAGTTGCATTCATGGAAATGAGGAAAGTAGAACGTCCTCGCCCGATAATGAGAAAGGAAGGGTTAGACTATTCCCGATATTGTGATTTCCACAATGGACCGGGTCATACGACTGACCAGTGCCGGGAACTCCGTGACGCGATAGAACAATTTATTCGCGAAGGTAAACTTCGGCAATATGTTATTTGGACTCAAGGGCACCAAGGAAAAAGGAAAAATCAGGAGAATAAAGACCGAGATGAAAAGAAAACTAAAAAGGAAGAATTCCCAGAACCCGAATTCAAATGTAATGTGATTTCAGGAGGCATGGGAGGTGGAGGAGACACCGTCAGTCAGCGAAAGAAATATCTCAAGGAAGTTATGTCGGTAAGAGATCAACCCAAATTCAAGGAAAACAGCAAGAAATCTGCACCACCGCTAATATATTTCACAGAAGATGATATGAAAGGCGTAGTGCCTGGACACGAAGACGGTCTTGTCATAACAGGAACCGTGGCGAATTTCCGAGTTAAAAGAATATTTGTCGATAATGGTAGCTCAGCCGACATCATTAACTTGAGTGCATTTCAAAAGATGAACTTAAAGGAGAAGGACTTAAAACCGTGTGAAACCATGCTGATCGGTTTTAATGGTGGAGGCACCAGTTTGAAAGGCGCAATTGACCTCCAATTGACGTTGGGGACAAGGGAAGGTTTCAAGACAAGCCGAGTCACATTCACCGTTGGCGAGTTCACCTCACCGTACAACATCATATTAGGCAGGCCGACACTTCATAAATGGGATATATTGATGTCCACCAAGCACTAGAAGATGAAGACGATCGGACACCTTGGCCGAGTTATCACAATCTGCGGCAATCAGAAGGAGTCCCGACAATGTTATTTCAATACAATCCGAGAAACTGAGGGCGACCCATCTTCTCCACCTCGGATTCGACATGGAGACCCATTGGAACAAATAGAGAGACCAATATCTCGTAAGCCAGTCAATCTTGTGGAATTGGATATGCGAGATATTGAAGAATGGAGACCGGAACCGGCAGATGAACTAGAAGACATTCAGATTGGAGGATCTCCAGAACAAATTACGAAAATAGGCAAACAGAATGATTCAGAAACCAAGGGCAAGCTAATCCAGTGCCTAAGGGAGAATCAGGACGTGTTCGCTTGGAAAGCCTCCGAGATTCCCGGAATTGACCCCACATTCTGCTGTCATAAATTAGCCATGTACCCTGATTCCAAACCAGTGGCACAGAAAAACAGGAAGCTCGGCCCGGACAGAAGACAGGCGTTGGAAAAACACATCAAGGAATTGCTAGAAGCCGGGTTCATAAGAGAAATACAATACACCACTTGGCTCTCTAATGTGGTGATGGTGAAGAAGTCCAATGGAAAATGGCGAGTTTGTGTTGATTACACAGATTTGAACAAGTTTTGTCCAAAGGACTCTTATCCGATGCTGAGTATCGACCAGCTAGTCGATAATTCTGCCGGATTTCAGTCGTTATCTTTTATGGATGCTTACTCCGGATATAATCAAATACCAATGTACCCAGGAGATCAAGAGAAAATAGCATTCTGAGGCACTGAAGCAAACTACTGTTACGAGGTGATGCCATTTGGATTGAAGAATGCAGGGGCTACTTATCAACGAATGATGAATAAGGTCTTCACTGATCAACTCAGACGCAATATCGAAGTATATATCGATGACATGATTGTTAAGACAGACGTAAACGGAGATCATATCCAAGATCTAGAAGAAACGTTCTGCAAACTAAGGCAACACAGTATTCGTTTGAATCCCCTAAAATGCGCGTTTGGGGTAAAAGCTGGGAAATTTTTGGGGTTCATGTTAACAAACCGAGGAATAGAGGCGAACCCAGACAAGTGCAAAGTTGTACTCGACATGCAATTTCCTACTAACAAACGAGAAGTTCAACAACTAACGGGAAGAATGGCGGTCTTAACACGGTTCCTCCCAAAGTCCGCAAAAAAGGCCCTTCCATTCTTCAAGCTATTAAAAAAGGAGGCCAATATAGGATGGAACCAGACATGTGAAGAAGCTTTTCAGGAAATAAAAAGGTGTTTGGCTTCGCCCCCAGTCCTCTCGAAGCCGGAGCATGGAGAAACACTTATCCTCTACCTTGCAGTAGGAGAAGAAGCCATAAGCGCGGTTCTAGTCCGAGAAGTGGATAAGTGTCAGTTGCCGATATACTTTGTAAGCTGAGCTCTAAAGGACTCGGAATTGCGATATCAGAAGCTTGATAAGGTAGCTTTCGCTCTGCTCACAACGGCTAAAAGGCTTCGCCCATATTTCCAAAGCCATACTATAGTGGTGAGAACAAATCAGCCCATACGACAGGTATTACATAAACCGGACTTAGCAGGAAGAATGATGAATTGGGCTATTCAGTTGTCCGAGTTCGATATCAAGTATGAAGCCCGTCACGCAATCAAATCTCAAGCTTTGGCCAACTTCATAGTGGAACTAACCCCGGCATTTTCCACCCAGTCAAAGAATAAGGTGTGGAAAGTATATGTTGATGGGTCATCCAATTCCAAGGGAAGCGGAGCCGGGATCATTGTTGAGAATCCCGAGGGAGTGTCACTCGAACAATCACTACAGCTTAATTTTCCGACGTCTAATAATCAAGCAGAATATGAAGCACTGATTGCCGGGTTAAACCAAGCCAGAGAGCAAGGAGCATTAAAAGTTAATGTATTCACTGATTCACAGTTGGTTTCAGCACAGATCGAAGGGAGATATCAAACTAAGGGTCCTTTGTTAACAAAATAACTTGCTAAAGTCAAAGAAATCATATCCGAGTTCAATGAGTTCGCCATAGCCCATATTCCAAGAGAAGAAAATACCCGAGCCGACATATTATCAAAATTGGCAAGCACAAAGGGAACATGTAATCATAGAACGACCATTCAACAGGAACTCGCCCAACCTGCATGCATTATGGTAGTCCTAATTGCCGAAGACTGGAGGAGGCCGATCATAAATTATTTGGAACAAGGGATAGTGCCGGACGACGGAATGGAGGCAAAAAGATTAATTCGAGATGCTTCTATGTACACAATCATTGATGGTGAGCTATACCGACGAGGTCTCCACTCCCCATTATTATTATGCTTAAGTTCCGATCAAACCAAGTATATACTTACCGAGATACATGAGGGTATTAACGGCCAGCATATGGGTGCAAAGGCTTTGGCATTAAAAGCTCTTCGTGCCGGATACTTTTGGCCGACGATGAGAGCAAATGCCGCAGAACACGTGAAGAAATGCGACACTTGTCAAAAACATGCAAAGATATTATGGATTCCTCCATCCGAGCTGAAATTGATCACAACACCGTGGCCTTTCTTTAAATGGGGAATGGATCTTTTAGGACCATTTAAAGCGACGGAAGGACAAATGAAGTGGTTAATAGTAGTCGTGGATTACTTTACTAAATGGATTGAGGCCGAGCCTCTAGCTACCATCACCTCAGCTCGTGTCCAAAAATTCTTCGAACGCAGTATAATAGCAAGATTCGGAATTCCGGCAGAAATTGTCACCGATAACGGGACACAATTCACGGACAAGAAAATCTAAGAAATGATGGTCGGACTCCACATAAAACATCACTTTTCGTCGGTAGAACACCCACAGTCTAATGGCCAGGCGAAAGCAGCTAACAAAGTCATTCTGGACGGATTGAAAAAATGAATGCAAGAAGCCGGTCCGAACTGGGTTGAGCAACTTTACTATGTTTTATGGGCATACAGAACCACGGCTCAAACAGCTACCCACGAGACTCCATTCAGAATGACGTATGGTTGCGAGGCCATGATACCTGTAGAGATCGGCCAACCATCTTGGAGGAGGCAAATATCGCATATAGACAACAATAAGGCATTAGCTGCCGAACTAGATTTGATAGAAGAAGTCTGGATTGCAGCACATCGTCGAGATCTACACATGTAGAAGATCTCGGCCCGGAAATTTAATAAAAGGGTAAGGCCAAGATCCTTCAAGGAAGGTGATCTCGTACTACGACGTGCGGACATTGGGAACAAGAATGCCCGAGATGGAAAATTAGCACCCAATTGGGAAGGACCATATCGGGTCACCCAAAACTTGGGGCAAGGAGCCTACGTTTTAGAAACCTTGGAAGGCAAGCAGATCAAGCGCACATGGAATACCGACAAGCTAAAGAGATACTATAGTTGAAAGGACCCACGTATCCCCCGGTAATTAGCTCGAGATCGTGGAGTATCGTTTTTATCATATTTCCCGACAATAAGACCGAGATTATAAATTATTTTCACGTATTTATCTGTGATCGATTCATAAGCCGGGTGAATCCTTCATAGGGATCGTGATCTAATATTCATGTGTTTCTCACTGGTTATATAAGCCGAGGAGCACAAACCCGGCATAAATTTTCCATTGATACCACAAATTTAAATAAAATATTCATGTGTTTCTCATTGGTTATAAAAGTCGAGATAAATTTCCATTGATACCACGAATTTAAATAAAATATTCACGTGTTTCTCATTGGTTATGAAAGCCGAGATACAAAAACCCAGTATAAATTTCCATTGATACCACGAATTTGAATAATCTTCGAAGAATAAACAAAATCCTTATTACAAGGAAGTTATACATTGTGCACAATTTTGAGAGCCTAGTCGTTGTTATGTATTAATTCGGTCTTGATCAAACCGGCGTAATTATTTATGGATGAATCATTGATTATATCAAAAGAATTACATCCTTGGATTAATATTACGAGATACATTTAACAGCTGCTAGGACATAAACTCAGTCCTGAAAATAATATTCGGACTAATAATTGGATTAAAACACTTGGCCATCGGGGCCAAAATATTGATCTAATAAGCAAATCGGCTATGATAAAGCGAAATGAACGACGGAAGCAAGATGCGATAAATAAATTGTTCAAAAAGTTAAAAAATGTTCAGATTTTCAGAAAATTACATGCCAAACCGGCATCCCGGCCCTTCAAGTACCTTCCCCGGGTTGATCTCCTTCAGGTAAATCCATTGTGGTAGGCTCGTCTTCTTCCTCACTATCTGAGAGGGTTAGTAATTGGCCGCCGCCCACATAAGATCTAAAATGCATACCTGAGGTGTTTAGCTCAATCCCGGGATTTAGAAATCGGATTTGATTCATGGCATTGTTAAAAGATGCTTCGGCAGTCCGAGACACCTGTGATCGCACGAAGTTAAATTCTTTGTCAGTTTCTTCTAATTCATCTTTCCTTTTATCATCAATCGCGATCATCTGGTTGCAGCGGTCGAGAGCACCTCGAACCTTACGCCGAGCAGTGCAAAGTTCAGATTCTAGTTTGGAAATCTCCGCCTGGGAAGTTTCTAGTTCAATCTTACAAGTCCCAAGCTCAGGTCGGGAAATTTCAAGTTCGGAAACTGTCTTTGTCGCCGAGTCTCGAGCTTCTTTTGCCTCGGCTTGGGAAGTCTCTAAATCAACACGAGCGACCTCTAACTCCTTTGTCAAAACCTCCAGAACCTCCTCGTTCTTTCGGGCCACTTCAAGTTGTTTCAACAACTGCTCGTTCTCCTTTTTGGAGACTTCAAGGTCGGCGTCCACCCTGCACGCCTTTTTGTTTAAAGATGCCAAATTCTCAACCAAGGTGGCGGTTTTTAAGGCAGCCAGCTCGAGATTGCTCAGCTCTTCTATTTCGACTGCAGAGAACGACACCAAATCAGAATATCTTTTAGGTGCTCGAGCAACGTTGAAAAACTCCTGTGTAACACCTTCCTCCCAGAGAGTGCGAGGAGCCAACTGAAAATATTGGGTCGAAGGTTCTGGAGGCGGAATGGGGAGATCAGCAATTCAAGGCTCCGAAACCTCGTTCGCCACAGTAAGGTTAAGGGGCGGCACCTCTTTGGCGGCTGATACCTCGGCTACAAGTGGAGGGGTTGTGGCTAGAACTTCCAAATTGATTACTGGGGCAGGATCAGTTGGTGTGGGGAATGGGGCAAGATCGTCGGCTTGATGCTTATCCCTGGCGACCTTGCGCTTTTTCCTTGAATGTACAGCTCTAAGATGATCGGGCCGAGGAATGGAGGCGGAATCCATTGCTACAAAGAAACAGGTTAAAATGATTATCGAAATCCAAGTTTATTCCGGTATTACGATAAACAGAATCCAAACTAACCACGTTGAATATAATGAGTTATCAAAGGAAGTTTCTTTGACTCTTTGAAAGACATTATACGAGCCGCAGAGCACAAATCTGGATCTGACATCTGGGCCTCGTCGGTTCGATAAAAAGAAGAAGGAAAATCATAGTGGACAGAAGTCCAATATGGGAGAAATTTCCAGCTAAACGGATCCGAATTGTGAAGGAAAAAAGGATGATGGCCCGGGTCAACAATGACTTTAAAAAACTTGTTTTTAAAACCCTTGAATGATTCGACGAACAAGGAAAAAAGCTGACGGTCAGCATGACCACGGTCATTGCGACCTTGGAAGGAGACCCACCCTTTTCTGTTAGCGGGTTCCTTACTAGATCGACTAATTTGGACGGTGAAGAAATAAAAGAACAAAGGGTGAGTGCACGGTATTTCTAATTCTCGGCATAAGAACTCAAAGGCCTGCATAAACGCCCAACTATTGGGGTGAAGCTGAGAAGGGGCAACGCGTATGTGATCTAACACTTGCATTTGAAATTCGGAGAGAGGAAATTGAACTCCTAAACAGGTTATTACATCTTTATGAAAGAAAAAGAAATCAAGACTATTCCCTTCAAGAGAAGAGCAAATAGGCCCGTCTAGACAGGGAGCACAAATTTTAAAACCCTCTTGAATTTCGACAGGAATTGTGGCAACACTCTCGGAATCCAAGACCGAGATAGTACGTAACACCTCATGGGTTACCCAGGGATACCTCTTGGTCAGAGTAAGAGGAATAGTTTGAGATTGAGACCCAGCAGAGGATTCCTCAATAACTTCCAAAAGATATGAGTCCATGATTACCTACGAAAGTAAAAAGGGAAAATGGCAATTAGTAAAGTACCTGAGAAATTGGACATTAGAGAGCTAATATTTGATGAAGCTCGGACCAACACCGGGGTATTGCTAGAAATCGGCACCTCGGTCCCTAAATTCGATTCACTTGGAGATAATGTGATGGCTCTTTGAGAAGGAAGTTTGGGGACAATAATGAGATTATGCCGACAGTTGTCAAGTAAAGCATCGGCCTGATGATTATGATCGATACTAACGAAATAGAAAAAATCGTCAAGACATTTCGAACAGGGTTCAAATCGGGTTTCGAACTATTGTTCAGATACATTATCTTTTATAGGAACATCTAAAGAAGGATTGCTTGAAGACATAGGGGTTTGAGCAGGAACCCTACATTCAGTATGAGATAACCTAGATGACAACCCTAATCTAGAAGGATTGGGGGGTTTAGGAATATTGGCCTTATGATTACCGGAACCAAATGGAGTTCGGAAAATGGCTTTTTCTTTCTCCTCATCAGGAATAGGGAGGCCGAAAAACCAGAATGCAGAATGAGGAGGAACATTTCTACGAATGTGCGCCTCTTCCTCCACAGAATATTTCATTGGAAAAGAATTATGAAAAGGAAGATACAAGGAAAAGGGGAGAAAAAGAAAAAAAGAATGAAGAAGCAAAAGAAATCACAGATGAAGGAAATATTCATGTAAACAGCAAATGAAAATTAAAATAATTGCAAAAGAAAGATGAACATCGAAAATACCTGGAATAAAAGGAGTTTAGGGAGATAGTGAACCAAGAAAGGGAACAAGATGCGCAAATGGAAGTCACGAAGCAAGGAAATGGGAGTGTTGGAATAGCAAAAGTGGAGGAAGGAAGTGGAAATATTGAGAACAGGCAAATGAAAATATAAACCGCCAGGATTAAAGGGCGTTTGAAAAGATTAGATGCGAAAGGACGTGGAAGGGTAAAAATGTCCTTATCACAGAAAAGAAATGATTACAACGTGCAAAGAAATAACTGCATTAAATGATCGAGACGCATGTCATTTATGGAGAAGGAGGCGTTTCATTTTACGATGATCATAATCATTTAGACTGCTATTGAAAAGACAAGAAGCAACTCGGCGGCGATTAGAAACGTCTTTGACAAGCTTCAGAAAACAAGCTATTATCTCGGCAAGGAATGAGCATGAGAAACTCATCTCGGCGATAAATAGCTCGGTAGTAGATTGAAACGCTTCAAAGCTTCTTAAAACCGAGCTAATTATGTTGGCATGGGGCAAGTAATAGTCGCTAACATCGACACGAAATTCCTGAATTCAATATAGCACAGACCTATCCAATTATACATCCCGGTCATCCAGAGTTCTAGATAACCGAGATGTGGGGCATCTGTTACGGATAAGCCCATTGAAATATTTAAACTTTGCAACCACCAAAAGATAGAAGATATAACAGAAGATATAATCACAACCACTGTCATTCATATATTTAGATAATCCGAATATCTTAACCAAAGATAATGGGCCTCAACTATATCTTTCCAGGATACAGGTATCATCTTATCAATAAAGCATCATTCATGGTGAAAGGTACACAACAATTCTGACTCTCTCTTTTCCATTCACACTGCACACACAGCACACCACTTGTGTTGTTTCCGGCAGTGATCATCTTCCTGGGGGTGCTTCATCTCCATAGGCATCTTCAAAGAGGGAGAGTTTGATCCCATAGCAAATCCCAACAAATCTCGTTGGGTACATTCTGTTTCTCATAAACGGAACACTCTGGTTTTTATTCTGAATTAGAAACAATCCTTCTTCCCTTGAATTATTTTCATGGCTTATCATCTACCACCATTCTACTTGTTTCTCTCATCCTCATTCTCTCCCAATTCCGTTCCGTTCAATTCCCTCCACATCATACTTTTCCGTCATATTTCCATTCAATCCTGTAACACTTTCTGACGCTTAGCAGTTACCACCAAACTCAGCAGCGTAGGAGCCGTTACCGTTATGGGAAAGCGTAAGAACTAAGAACCTTAATCTACTTCTTTTCCTAGGGTTTATCTTAATTATCTGATCCATCATGTGTTAATTACAATTGCTTAATTAATTAATTGATATGAGAATGATAAATGCTATTATGACGTCGTCGTTTCGGGGACGAATGAATGAATGATGGAGTTTGAAGTTGTTGGTTGTGTTGTGTTCTGTTGTGGTGATGTATGGGTAGGTAATTCTCAACGTAAAAATGCTGCAATGTTGGATAACGACGATGATAATACTAGTAGTAGTATGAGTTCGTCATCAACTTCCCAAACTGATCACGTCTCCGTCTCCGTCTCCGTCTCAGGGAACGAAGAAGTGCACTTCGATCAAGATGCTTTGCTCGATCAAGCTCTCGATGCTTTGGATGAAAAAAGGTACCTTTTTAATATATATACAAATTATAAGGGTAGGTACTTGTACTTACATAAGTTTCCACTTTCCAATTATAAGGGTTTAGCATTGTAAATTGGCTTAGAGCTAATTTTATTTTAAGTATAAACTCATGTCAACTATTCAGAAATCATTGGTGACATGATTTTTATACTGTAGATTGTGATTGAACTGAATGATAATGTAAAAGACACAGTCAATGCATGGATTATTTATTCTTATGCAAATGCTAACCACAACACTGGTTAAGGAAGTAGAAAGAGAAAAGTTTTTATCAAGATGCGTAAAAATATGCTCCCCTGTGACTTTGAGACCCTTATTCTTATTTTAATTTTGTCTGTTTTTGGGAATAAAGGGATTCCACGAGGGAGAGAGCATTGTCAGTGATCATTGGGGCATTCAATAACAAAATGCATCATCAGTTTGTCAACAAGAAGTAAGTATCTATCATTTATTTTTTTAAACATTTCTCAGTTTTCTGTTATTCAACCTTCTGGGTATATTCCATTATAATGATTATGCCATTTACCTAGTTAATTTCCTTATATGTGTTACAACTTGCAAAAGTAACATGAAGATAATTGCTATGTGTGATTTGTCTAACCTAACCATATATCTTGTAAACTGTGGGGTGTGGAGTGTTCCTTCTTTGGCCTTCAGTGGATAACTTTGACTTTGAGTTGAACATTATTTTGATCGCATAGGAAAGATGAAATCAACTTTGGGCCTGTTTGGAAGCTCAATTTAGTTCTGAAAGCACTAAAATTGGTTTAGCAGTGTTTCTATAATGGGTGTGGCTATTGGCACTTCCAATGGCTACTCACATTCCACACTGACCACTTGCAAATTCTAAATTTATATTCCTCTCAACTAAATAATTTATTTCCATTACTAAATTGCATTTTAGTTGACAGAAATTTAGGAAATTGTGATGAAAAGCATGTAGTGGAGAGTATGAATAGGTAGTTGGGGTTCCAATAGCCTTCTTGCAAAATTTAAGAGTCTGCCGAATGTATTGAACATGAATTCTTACCTGATTGAATGACCAACTCATTAAACTCCTACCTGATATTTTTATATGTTGTCTTCCTAAATCTGAACACTCTTTCTAATTTAACTTACCATGTCAACTTCTTGGGTCATGTGCAAAACTTTATTGATCTGAAGTAAAATCTTATATGTCACCTATTTATTTATTTATCTTTTGGTAAGAGATGAAGATGTAAATGAAAGATGGCTAAACTACTTTAACAAATTTTTTAATGGAGATGGTGATAAAAGTGAGGTGGACTTGGATGATGCTTTTGATGATTTGAATAGAAGATTTGTGTGAAGAATTAATACGTATGAAATTAAGGAGACTTTAAAGAGGATGAAGAATAGTAAAGCTTTGGGACCCGATGACGTCCCTTTGAAGTGTGGAGGCATGGGAGATGTAGCAACAAAATGGTTGACCAATCTTTTCAATAAGATTCTTAAAACAAATAAAATGTCTGATGTTTAGAGGAAAAATATGTTTTTGCCTATTTACAAAAATAAGGGAGATATCCAAAATTATTCTAATTATAGAGGCATTAAGCTCATGAGTCATACTATGAAATTGTCGGAGAGAGTTATTGAACATCGCTTGAGGAGGGAGACCAAGGTTTCTGTAAATCAATTTGGATTTATGCCAGGAAGATGTACCATGGAAGCTATTTTCTTGATGCGACAATTAATGGAAATATATCGAGAAAAGAAGAAAGATTGACATATGGTGTTCATAGATCTTAAGAAAGCATACAATAAGGTCCCAAGAAAAGTCCTATGGTGGACTCTTAAGAAGAAAAAAGTATCATTAAAGTATGTTAATGCAATCAAGGATATGTATGATGGGACTACCACATGTATGAAAGTTTGTAATGGAACATCAAGGAATTTTCCTATCACGGTAGGTGTACACCAAGGTTTGGCTCTTAGTCCTTATCTCTTTGCCTTAGTGATGGATGAACGATCAAAAAATATTTAAGAGGAAGTGCCGTGATGTATGCTTTTTGCAGATGATATTGTGCTTATTGATGAGACCAAAGACGATGTTAATAAGAAATTTGAATTGTGGAGGAACACTTTGGAGTCTAAAGGATTCACGATAAGTTAGAGTAAAACTGAGTATATGAAGTGTGAGTTTTTGCTATGAAGAGATGGTGATCAAGACCTTGTGCATCTACTTGGCCAAGAGGTACCCAAGAAAGATGTTTTTAGATATTTGGGATCAATTTTGCAAAAAGGTGGAGAGATTGATGAAAATATAAATCATAGAATCAGAGGAGGATGGATGAAATGGCGGAGTGCATTTGGGTTTTTGTGTGACCGCAAAATTCCCCTTAAACTTAAAGGAAAGTTCTATAGAATGACTGTAAGACCTGCAATGTTATATGGAGCTGAGTGTTGGCCAGCACATAGGCAACATGAGCATAAAATAGGGGTAGCAGAAATGAAGATGTTAAGGTGAATGTGTGATTATACGAAGATGGATAAGATAAGAAATGAAGATATTCGACGAAAGATAATAATAATACCTGTGAATGAAAAGATGAGGGAGCATAGATTGAGGTGATTTGGGCATGTAATGAGACGACTCTTGAATGCTCCTGTAAGAACAAGAGTTTGTTACCAAGAATTCGTCACAAAGAGAGGTAGAGGTAGACCGAAACTTATTTGAGAAAAGGTAATTAAACAAGACTTAATGGAGTGAGATATAGATTGGTGGAAGGTGTGTCTTAGGACGAAATGGAGAAAATCTATAAACTTGGTGGAGGGTTAGACTGATTATTATCTCTATGTTCCAAATTGGTCCCTTTTTAGTTCATTTTCTCTTTATTTTCCCCTCCTTCTTTCACCCATCTCTTCTTTTATCTTATTTTTCTTTTATTTTGTCTTATTTCTCTTTTTTTTTTTCAAACTTTTTCGTATCTATCATTGGGTTCATCTACCACCGACTCAATTAACTTGGGTTAAAGATGCTGTTAATGTTGATTTATCTTTCTATCACAGTGGTTACTAGATACAGTATCAATGTCAAACAGTATTCATGTTAAGTATAGAGATGTTATATTTTACCCATCTGTTCGTTTATCTCATTAAATATATGGTTATCATAACCTTGAGGTCCTTTCCTTTATCAGATTTGCTACTTTATTTCATCAGTGCCTTGCTTCAATAAAAAAAGGATCAAAAAAGGCATCTGCAAAGGAGATAGCTTTGGCATCACATGCCATTGGTAAGATTTTGATCAACTTATGTTTGATGTTGCCTTCAAATAATTAAATATCAATTTGATTATTTTGTAGGTTTGTTGACCCTGACTGTTGGGTGTAGTGATAATGCACGTGAAATATTTGAGGAATCAGTTCGTCCTCTTGATGAATTCCTCACATCTAAATCAGATTTGACAAAAATTCCTTCAGTAAGTGTTAGATATATATACATTACTTTGTAGTTATTGTAGTTGCTGTTTTCTGTTGTAAATTGAGCCTGTGAAGACCAAGCCCATTTGGTTTTCAGAAGTCAGTTTTCTGCTATGTTTCCGCTTCTAATCAGTTGTAACTAATCATTACAGTTTCAATTGATTCTAGGAGTATATATATACTCTGGACAAGCTCTCAGTGGTTAGATATCAAAATACCAAAGATTTCAAAATGCTCTCAACTTTCACTCATTTTCTCATGTTTTACTTTCTCATCAATTTTAACAGTAAGTAGGAGTTTTAGATATTTGGTAAGTCTTTTGTACTCAAAATTTGCCTTCTGATTCATTAGAGACACCGATTCTGAATCTTCTCTGTTCAATGCCATTATTTTTATAGTTGCTGGAATGCTTGGCTATAATCACTTTTGTTGGTGGGAATGGTGTAGAGGAAACAGAGAGATCGATGGACATACTGTGGCGAGTGATTCATCCCAAATTGGGTTCCAATGTAGGCATCTGTTTCAAATCTACTTGTTAGTTTTATTTCTATTTTGCTTATCCATCCCAAGTGTATTATGCTTCTGATAATAACTACATTGCCTTTGATGATGAATGCTCTTTCTTTCTACATTAGTGCTCTTAATTTTTCTACCTTAAATTGACTGCTTCAGCTATTTCATTGTTTAGGTAGTTGCAGTCAAACCTTCTGCTCCATTAATAACTGCTGTGGTATCTGCTTGGTCCTTTCTCGTATCTACCATGAGCGATTTGAAGCTAAATTCTAAGAATTGGCAAAAGTAAGCAATCCTGTTTCTTTGTATCCATGTTCATTTAATCACACACTAGCTTTAGGTAATCTGCAGCAGTGCATTTCATGTACCTTTAATTGGCTTTATATAGTTAAGTTAGACAGATGACCTGGGACTGCGCTTAGCAGGATTTACCCCTCTAAACTCCCAACTTGAGTGCAGTTCAGATATCTGCACTGGAGATTACTGAATAGTGTCCCCAACTTGTTGACTCATTCCTTCTCTGCCAGTGGGGAAGAGAATGATGAGAGTCTCTGCATCCATTTTTATAGTTGACTGGCAGTTTGGTAATATAAAATATTTGGACCTCTTTGTCATGAAAACGGGTGTGTTGGATTTGAATACCAGAAGATTTAGACTGGAAGTTTAAGGGAGGGCAGGGCAGGGAGGATGAGATTGTGTTGGGAAGTGTAATGAATACTGGAGAAGTTTTCTCTCATGCAACTTAATGCAACTTGGAATAACATGCAAAAATGAGGGCAGGAAAATTTATAAAAAAAAAAAATAATTAAAAGTACATTAAGGGTCAGTTTAGATGATGGAATTGAAATTAATGAGTAGATTTTAATTTTGATTTCAAATTAGAATTAATAGACTCAAATTCAATTCCAAACTCCAATTGAATTAAATATTTAAATTCTTTACTTTGTGTTTTATGTTTGTTTCATTGCCTGATGTCCAAATAATTGCTTTTGTTGTTAATGCAGTTCAATATCTTATTTATCAAGTCTTCTAGACAAGGAAGACCGGCTTGTGCGTATTGCTGCTGGTGAAGCACTGGTTGTAATTTTTGAGATTGGAATCATAGAAAAATTTTCTGCTGATTCTAAGGGTGCAAGTGATATGACTCAAGAGATTAATCGGAAGGAAAGTTATACCCATTTACAAGGATTGAAAGGGAAGGTCATCAATCAAGTCGAAAACCTTTCTGTTGAGGCTGGTGGAAAATGTTCTGCTAAGAAAGATCTGAATAATCAGAGGAACTTGTTCCAAGATATCGAAGAGTTTTTTGAGGTACTTTATTCGTCTTTTTAATTTTTTGTAATTTACTAATTTATATTCTAAAAGTAGGTTGCTGCCTTGTGACCTGATTCACAAGGTAGTAGGGGTAAGGCTACATACATTTACGCCCTCCCCAAACATCACTTAGCGGGAGCCTTGTGCACTAGGTCATCCTTTTTTAGTAGAAGATATATTGCTTATGGAACACAGGCTTCTTTACTGACCTTACTTTAATGCCTTGTGCTTACTAGTATGGTTACTCTCCTGAAATTTCAATGAAAATTGGTGGTGATTCACTGCAGACATCTTCATGGTCCCAAATGATACAGGTTTTTTGCCTTTTCATTTATCTGTTTTTTACTTTTTCTGACAAAGCTTTCCTTTTCTGCATTAACATTTTAACAAGCATTTTTTGCAGTTGAACTTTCTCAAGCACTTTTTAGGGGGAGGGTTCATCAAGCATATGCAGGTTGGCTTTCTCTTGGCATTTTTCATCAGTAAGATTTTAATTTTGGTGAAAAGCTTATCATTTCAGTTGTTAATTTAACATTTTTCGTTTGCCCTTCTTCTTCCTTGGCGAATCAGGAAAACGAGTTCCTTCAAGATGTATTTAATTTCACACCCAAGAGAAGATATCTTAATAACAATGAACATCGGATGTCTAGTGGTGAGAAGGTTGGTTTCTATGACTGATTGTGTTTCACTGTCATTTTTGTTAGTAAATGTCATCTAATCTGTTGGCTACTGTGTCATGTTATATACTTTCCCCCCCCTGTTGTCATTGTGTGCTGATCTGCATCATTCTCCTTCTTGCAGAGAATGTTTAAGTCTCCAAATTCAGTTCAGAACAAGGCTAGGACCCAATTACTAAATAAGCAACGGTTGTTATCTGCGGTTGGTTTCCTTGCCATATGAAGATCATTAAGTCTTATTTTCCTGTTTAAAATGCTTGGTTAATGGTTAAGAATGGGGTACTTTGAATACCATATGAAATTGCTAGACAACTATGATAATTTTTGCTGCAAGAAACAAGGGGTGAGTTGTTGCTTACTTGCTTGTGCCATGTGAAAAACACGGGTTGCCTTCCTCAGTCCTGACCTTGGAGTGAGCTAAGGCTCCCTCTCAATTTCAATGTGGGGGGTTTCTGAGGCGAGAGATTCTTGTGAACTGAGCCAATAAGAGTATTCAATCTGTTTGACAAAATCTTCTTGGAGGGATTTCAAACTAATTTTGTGAATCTATTTGTCTAGACTGTTTATTACACATGTAACTAAAAAATTTCTGTACACCGTCGAGTGTCAAAAGTTATTGGTGTTTTTTCAGTTGTTTCCAAATTTGGTTGTAGTTGCAAATACGGCTACTAGTATAATCATGCTTTGCCATTCATGTAGTCATCTTATGGGGTTACCTTAATAGTGAATTAGTCATACGGTACTGAATTTTGTTTCCTTCATTTTCTTTTTGTCCTGTTAAATTACAGGGCAGAAACTTGGGTCACTACGCAGCCAATATGATTGATGACTGATGCGTTTTGAGAAGGACATCTAATAATTAGCAGGGTTTGTGTTCATTTGATAATTCGATCATTAATTTTATACTTCATTTTTTTCTGCTCTCCAGCAGCCCTTTTGACTTAATGGCTAGGAAAATTATTTCTATGCCAGCTTGACATGATATTTGCGTGTTGCATGCATGTTAATGACGTCCAAAATGACTCTTCATTTGCAGCGGTAACGGCGATTGAGCTTATACATTGTAATGCAATAAAAGAAGTCTATTATAAAATTAATTTCAGTGCAATCAGTGAGTGATATCGCCATGCCATGACTTAAAAGCCGCGTCTGTGTATAATCTGCTGAAGTTACAGAGCGTTAGTTTCCTTTATTCTAGTTTCAAATAGAAGACATCAGAGTTTGCTTCAAACACTGCTGCTTCCTCAAGGCAATTTCTCGTTTTTTTTATATTTAAAATTATTAGTTGTATAAGAAGTTGAGTAATTTTTTACAAGTAAATTTCTCTTCTGTTTATTCATAAATGGATCTTCACCAGTGGGATCTTTGCTTGGATTCTTTCCATGAAAATTTCTACTAACAAAATCTCATGTCCCTCTTTTTCTATTATTTAAATTTTAACTCTAATTTTTAATTAAGGGATGAGATTTCCCTGGACAGAAAATGTTACATGAGGAGACCCAAACTCAAATACCTTTTGCCCTTTTTTTTATGTGCATACATTATGAGATCGCTTCCAAAGACATTAGAGGTTGTTAGGGGGCAGGTGAGTTGGATTAGACTAAACTGGAAGAAACTGTTGAGGATGTGTATGGGTTATAAAAAAATGAGAAAGGTATAGCCACTAGCCAAGATATGGGTTTAACCTGAGAGGATTGTGATTTGCCCCCATAAAATGAGGATCTGGAAGTGATTTAACTGGTAGTTCATGCATGTCTTAACAGCATCTGCTTCAGTGCTGGTTACCCTGCATCAAGAAAGCAGGAGGCCTATAACAAAGTTGACACAGAGTTGGGATAATTTTTCTTATACAAGGGCTCTTAACTATTGAAAATAAAAATAAAAATAAAAACCTGATGTAGCAGGTAATATCCTTTTAAAGATTGTCTGGGATAAAAAATTATATGAATTATGTTAAATTTTACACTTTATGGAGTCTAAGCTTGATTTATCAAAATTATTATTTATTTAATGTTTTTTTTAAGATTTGCCGATTTGGTATGACTCTTTCAACTTTTGGCTTGAAAGTTTATTAAAATATCCACTTCATCGTAATATTTTTAATGGGTTAAATTTTTTTAATCTCGAAATAGATTAATAGACTTAAAAATAGCTAGTTTAAAACTTTAAATAAAGTAACAAATATATAATCTCTAATAAAATAAATATAATCTAAAAAATATTAGAAATATTAAACAATAGTAATATTATTTACATTTGCTAGTTAACTTTTTTAATTTAATAGTTTTTTCTTTAATAGAAAAAACAAAGAGTTAAAAAGTTTTGCTCCTCTAAGTAAATTTATGAACTTGACTTATTAATCAAAGCTCAATAATTTCAGAATAAAAATTGGAAAATGCTTTGAAGCTGTAAAGTATGATGGATGAGGAGCAGAAGGAAGGTGACATGACACGAGTACGTAGAAAATTAGGTAACGACAAAACAAAAGCCAAAGATTCACTCAATGCTTCTTTCTTTGGAACAACAACCGTATTGTCACGGATTTAAAAAAAAAAAATACTCAAATGTCACACCAACATTATATATTATCAGAGTGTCACGCAGTATAATTCATTTGTCAGTCTAACGAAATACGTGATAAACATGTGACAGTCTAGGAGTAATTTGCTAGGGAGCCCAGCGAATTAGATGGACACATGGTAGACTGGCAGTAATTCGCTAGGGAGGCCAGCGAATTACGTGGCATTGAAAAAAATTACTCAAAACTTCAAACGGTTATAACTTTTGATTGGAACGTCCAATTGAGACGAAATCGGTGGCCAAAGTCTCGAAATTCAGAGGGGAAGCCCTAGGCAACTATCCAAAGGGAAGTTGGTCAAATTTTTTTCCAAAAAAGCCCTCTAAGTGCCTCAAATTTAGGATTTAAGATTCAATCAGCCAAAAATTTTCTTTTTGTCTACTTTTTTAATTATTTAATTAGTTAATTTAACATTATTTTTTATTTTTCAATTAATTCTCTGAATTACGATTGTTTTGACATATCGTACGTCTCCACCGGACATTTCTATCAAAAGTTATGACCATTTGAAGTTTTTGGAAAGCCCAGCGAATTATGTGACAATGAACTTTAAACGATCATAACTTTTGGAAGAAATGTCCGATGGAGGCGTAGGATATGTCAAAAAGATTGTAATTCAGAGAATTAATTGAAAAAATAAAAAATAATATTAAATTAACTAATTAAATAATTAAAAAAGTAGACAAAAAGAAAATTTTTGGCTAATTGAATCTTAAATCCTAATTTTGAAGCACTTAGAGGGTTTTTTTGGAAAAAAATTTGACCAACTCCCCTTTGGGTAGTTGCCCAAGGCTTCCCCTCTGAATTTCGAGCCTTTGACCATCGATTTCGCCTCAATAGAATGTTTCAGTCAAAAGTTATGACCGTTTGAAATTTTGAGTTTTTTTTTTCAATGTCATGTAATTCGCTGGCCTCCCTAGCGAATTACTGCCCACGTGTCCACCTAATTCGTTGGGCTCCCTAACAAATTATTCCGAGACTGCCACCTGTCTATCACGTATTTCGCTGGACTGACAAGCAAATTATAGCGAATTACTGCCCACGTGTCCACCTAATTCGTTGGACTCCCTAGCAAATT
Organism: Glycine latifolia; assembly: GCA_013407115.1. NCBI lineage: Eukaryota > Viridiplantae > Streptophyta > Magnoliopsida > Fabales > Fabaceae > Glycine > Glycine latifolia. Next base: position 9,026,340 of record CM023954.1, read on the forward strand.
ATTTCAAGACTGCCACCTGTCTATCACGTATTTTGCTGGACTGACAAATAAATTATGCCACGTAACACTATTCTGATAATATGTACTATTGATATTGATATGACATTTGAGTAATTTTTTTTAAAATTCGTGACGGTCGTTGTCCCTCTTTCTGTTTTAACCTTCACTCAATAGATTCCCATGAAATTACTCAGCTCCACGTGATAGCCACCTCACCTGAGTTCTGTTCTAAGGATTTCTCCATGTGCCTCCTTTTGAATGTTCTGCTAGCTAGCATCATTGCTTCTTTTTCCCAACCACCAACTTTTGAAAATTTTCCTTGACTGTTAAAACTTAAAATGGTTAAATATTTTTTCTTTCGGAAAACAAACAAGCTTGATTAACGCATGACTTATCATAGTTTTATCAACCATTGTTTAAGGAAATTCAGCCGAAAAAGTCGGTAAATTTGTTCCGGTTTCTTTAAGGGTGGGTTTGGTAGAATGGAAAGAAAAAAATATATATTTAAGTTAAAGTAAAGTGATAAAAGTATGAGATCTACATTAATCTTTTAAATAAAAAAAATCATTTTGATCCTATTTCTTCTCTCTTCAACTCATCCTACGGTCAATAATTTAGGTAATTTGATAAGCAAGAATGTGTAAATTATCATAAATCTTTTGACACCATCAATTCTCACAAATAAAAAAATCATCACAATTGAAAAAAACAGATTAAATTTAAAATGAGTGAGAATTAGGAATGTAAAAGAATTATGCTCACATTGTATAAAAATTAAACTCTTATGAATGTAAAATAATAAGAAAACTTTAAAATGTTTTTTTCACTAAAGTTATTTTCGTTTTTAGTATTTTGATATCGATATACTAGTGTCTTAAAATTGGTTAAAGAATAAATTAGTGTTCTTTTATAAGTTTAATGCATATGCATAGAGTGAGTGTAAACTAATTTTACATTGTCATTCAATTACATATCATTATTTAAATCACTTTAATATAATTATTTTAAAAATTAATAAATTTTTCATAGATGATAATTATGATTGGATAATTATGTGAAAATATCTATACTGTAATGTATAACTTTTTATCTTTTTTTGTTTTTATTTTTAATTCTTTTAATTTTTATTTTCTGATCTAATATCTAATCTCAATAAGTTATATTGATTTTTTTATATGCATGATTTGGTTCAGGGTTTTAGGAGCTAACCAAATAAATCGTTTGGAATTTGGATAGTTTAAATCAGATCTGGCTTTTAATTTTACTTGCTTGGGTTTCACTGTCAAAAGTCAAAGCACTTTCCATATGCAGTCATGATCCTGAGAATGATCAAGGTAGTGGACCACCCTCATCCCCATTTTTAATAGAGCACTAATTTTATTTTATTTAGTCTATATAAATATCAAAATAATATTTTCATATAATGTTATAATGTTGTAATATTATCAATCTGGGTCTAAGGAACTATTTCTATGTAGTTGGATTGAAAAATATAACCGGGGATAATTTAGGAACATAAAAGAAAATAATAATAAAAACTTTTCTAAAAATTGAAAATTTTCTAAACCATGATATTTATTACGATCTTGATGGTGAAATTTTATTTAAAGAATTAAAGTCATTATCAAAATCAAGTTTTAATTATTTTTCTAATGCATGTACAACTTATAATATAATATTAACTATTAAATGTTATTGTTATATATACTGAAAAAGTTTATCGAAATTAAAAATCTTAAAATCCTATTTGTGTTCTATAGTATTACAAAGTAGATTAAATAATTTTACTTTAATTTGTATAAAAAATTATTTTTTAAAAGAATATTAATTATGAATGTATTATTAATGAGTTTAAAAAAAAATACAAAACTGCCCAAAATTGTATCATCTCCGACTACCTCCCAGGCTCCCATCCAAACTTCCACAGAATAGGACATTTTGTGGATCCAAGATTTATTATTTATAAATATTTTAAAATATAAAATATATTAAATAAAATAATCACATAATTTTATTAAAAGTTATATATTTTATTACATTAAAACGAACAACACAGTTTGTCAAATCTGTATGAATGTGTAATTTGTGTCAAAAACTTATTTTTTATTTTAATAATTTTAATTAACATCTATTTGAAAAATAAATTTGACCCACATAATTTATTCATGGAGTTCGTGCAACTTAACATTCGTCGAAATAAAATTATTGTTTAACAAATCTAAAAAAAATTATATCATATTTTTTTATTCAAATTAGTTATATAACATTAACTTTCATCAGCAAAATATCATTGTTTTAAATTAAATCTTACATGTATTTTTCTCTTTATTAATAAATTAATTTTTAGTTTTAACTAATATTTTAGTTTGTATATGGTATAAGATAAATATTTTTTATATAATTTTAATTATAAATTACATTTATATTTTTATAAATAATTTAAATTGTGATATAAAATTATATATAAATTAATGAATTTAATTGCCATGTACTTATTGTGCAAAACAATTTTGAAAATTCTTCTGTTTTAAAAAATTACTGCTCTAAAAACTTAGATATAATATTCAATCAATTCATTTAGACTTCTTCAATCAAGTGAAGTCCATAAAAATTTTGTATTTTTTGAATAAATTTCAAAAGAAGGTTTCCTTTTAACATTTCTCTTTGGTTATTTCAAAGTGGAGTATTTCAGTTTTCAACCATATCCAAGTCATTATTTATGTTTTGGATACACTGACTGACAAAAAGCTACGAAAGTAAACAACATTTATGGCGATTCCAAATGGGGACAGGTTGATGAGGTTCCTTTTGCTCTGTTGCCTCTTGTTGGTGGCATCCCACGTCGACAACACAGCCTTTGTTTTTCCTTTCATTTCACTTTCTTCTGTTTAAATGTTTGCTCCAACTCTCAAGCCACTTTCCATACCACTCTCACCATCATGTGTGGTGTCAAGTGTGAACACATACACCAGCATTGTTGAAACTTGAAACCAACTCAAACAATCTACCAACAACATCTCCTCTGCACCACATTTGAAGAGTGAGAGATTATTAAAAAGAAAGAAAGAAAAAAAAAAAAAATATATATATATATATATATATATATATATATATATATACACACTATATAAAGTCTGATAGATCTGTGATTCTAGTTTATAATTAGTACTGTACATTTCTATAGGCTTTGGATTGGTTATTTGGTTCTTGATTGGGTTGTTCTTTATTTAGGCTTAAAAGGTTTTAAATTTTTTAAGGGGGTGTGTCCTTTTAACCAATGAGGACCAATTTGAAGTAATCCAAACATAGAAACAGAAAGTTCAACAGAAGGGTAGCTTTCATGGCGTCAAACACTGATAAGGTTCAGGTCTTTGGAATCTGAGCTATGGTAAGTCCAAGGCACTGTAGTGTTCTTATTATTGTTTGTTTGTTCTCTCTCTTTTCTCAGCTTTCACATGTCCACCCGTGTTTATCTAGAAAACCTTTCTTCCTTTCCTCTCTTTCTTATGACATCCATCATTACCTTCGAAAAATCTGTCATATCTGTGTCTCTTTTCTCCCTTTCCCTTTTTTTGTGTTCCCATAAGTTATGTGGTTACTGGTTTGGTTTTCCGTTTCATGAACTTGTTATTCTTAGCACTATTATATTGTGTCAATCGTTTCATGACACGAGTTGTGAAATTCCAAATTTAAGGTACAAAGGGTACTTTGTGACATTCTTCATTTTGCTACTTAAAGGTAAGACCAATGTTGTGTGGCATTGTCAATAGTAATGATAGTCCACACCAAACATTTCAACTGTGTTCATGTATTTATTTACAAATTGTATTGTTGAATTTCAGAAGAACCATGTTTGTTGAAGGTGTTGAGCTGAGCCCCTTGTGAAAGGGTGCACTGAGAAGTGAGAAGTCATTTGTGTTGGGTTCACTTTGAAATCCACACTTTTTGGAAGATGTTGTGTGCTTGTTCCGGGGAGCAATTCAAATTTGAAGAGGCACCACCGCGGTCACCGGACTCCTTGGCAACAAGGGATTTCTCTGCAAGTGGCCTTTCTTCAAGGACTGGGGATTGGGAATCCAAATTTGATGAAACACAAGTGGAAGATGTTGAATCTACTCTAAAAGAAGCTCTCTCATTAAACTATGAGGTAGTAGGAATTAGTGTAACTTACTTTGTGAAATTATTTGTCAAAGTTGTATGTTGTGAAATTATTTTCTGTTAACGTAAGACTACTGTTTGATTTTAATTTCTCTTTTCCGGCGAATTGAAGGAAGCTCGGGCTTTGTTGGGGAGGCTTGAATATCAAAGAGGGAACTTTGATGCCGCCCTTCAAGTTTTTGAGGGTATAGACACAAGGGCTTTGGCCCCACGGATGATAAGGGCTATAGCTGAAAGAATCAAACAAAGAAAACCACGTTCCAAGGTGGATAATGTGCTTTCTAATGTGATGTCAATGCATTCAGTAAGCCTGCTTCTTGAGGCAATTTTGCTTAAATCCAAATCCTTAGAAGAACTTGGGCGATACACTGGTATCACCACCTTCATATCTCTTTCAGATGTTTTACATATTCTTGTATTTTGTTTGATTTAGCATGCTCTTGCTAAGACCTGTAACTTTTGCATGTAGGATATTGAAAGTTTTACTCTATTGTTAAGACAATCTTGAACAATTGCTCATAGTAGCATCAATGCATTATAAATGTTGCTACATTATGTATTATGTATAAGTTTTTTCTGTTTTTTGGTCTGAGAAGAAGCTAATTACACATGCGTGGTTTGGCACTCAAGGCTGCGGATTCTAATTATTGCTGCTTTCTTATTTACCAGAGGCTGCAAAGGAGTGCAGAATTGTTGTGGATACAGTTGAATCTGCTCTTCCTAATGGAATGCCTGAGGGTATTGGTGAAGCTTGTAAGTTGCAAGAAATGTTCCACAGAGCATTGGAGTTGCTTCCAAATCTATGGATCAAGGCAGGTTTGCCGGATGAAGCTGTCACTGCTTATCGGCGGGCTCTAGTCAAGCCCTGGAATTTGGAGCCACAGAGGTTGGCCTGTGTGCAAAAAGATTTAGCTACCACACTACTCTATGGAGGTGTTGAAGTAAACCTGCCCCCTCAGTTGCAAGTGAATGGTCTAACAACGCCTATGAGTGGCACTGAAGAGGCTATACTTTTGCTATTAATACTCTCAGGAAAGATGGCACTTCAGGAAATAGATTGGGACCCTGAAATAATGGATAATCTTACATTTTCACTTTCAATTACTGGGATGTTTGAATCATTGGCAGATCATGTAGAGAGGATCCATCCAGGTGTTTATGATCGAGCAGAGAGGTGGTACTTTCTTGCTCTTTGTTACAGTGCAGCAGGACAGAATGATATAGCCTTGAACCTTTTGAGGAAGGCTTGTGGTAGTTCTGAAGCAAAGCATAGACCCCATTTTCCTTCATTTTTGTTTGGTGCAAAGCTGTATTCTCTAAATCCAAACCATGCTCGTGAAGGAATTAAATTTTCACGGGAAGTTATTGATCTAGCCAAACATCAAAATGAGCATTTTTTGGGTCAGGGCCAAAAATTTCTTGGCATTTGCCATGGAGCTGCTTCTAGAACATCTGTACTGGATTCTGAAAGAATTATATTTCAAAGAGAGTCTTTGAAGTTTCTAAGTGATGCTGCTCTAAATGGAAATAATGACCCAGAAGTGATGTTCAGCCTTGGACTGGAAAATGCTATTCAAAGAAATCTAAATGCAGCTTATGACAATATAATGATTTACTCAGACATGATGGCTGGCAGCTCAAGAAGAGGTTGGCAGCTGTTAGCACTCATAGTATCAGCACAGCAGCGGTTTCAGGATGCCAAAACTATAGTTGATTTTGCTTTAGATGAGGCTGGCGGTATAGATCAGTTAGAACTACTGAGACTGAAAGCTGTACTTCAAATTGCTCAGCAGCAACCCAAGCAAGCAATTGAGACCTATAGAATCTTGCTAGCTGTAATTGAAGCAAGAAAAGAGCATTGGCTTCAAGCTAAGACATTTAGGCATGAGGTTTGTATTATTGTTTAAGGGAACAACACCACAACATCCATTGTATAGACTTGTATTAAAATTGACTAAAGAAGCAAATCAAGCATTACTTTTGTCTGTTGGAAGTTGCTGAGAAATAAGACTAGTTAATTGAATTTAAAACATTAACAAATAGTCCCCTACCTAATTATATGCTATAATTTTTCATTTTTGTGATCCAACATCCAATGCTTATAGTAAAACATTATTTATGACTAGGACAGTTTTGAATATTGCATGTGTAAGTATTTAATTCATCTTCTGAATCTGTGAGAAGAATTTCCCTTCTTGACTTTTCATCTGTTTGCAGGCATTAACAGAACAGAAGTTGGAAATGGAAGCTTGGCAGGATTTGGCTACCATTTATGCAGATCTTAGTTCCTTTCTTGACGCAAAAGCTTGTGTTGACAAGGCCCAGTTGATAGAATTTTTTTCTCCCAGAAGTTGGCATATTACTGGTATGGAACCTGACACCTGCGTGTTCATGTTTTCATTGTTGAACTGCTGTATGTTTCTGTGTTTTGTGTTTACAGAACCATAACGTAACAAATCACCAACCTGCAATTACCTGGTTGTGATAATGACAGGGTTGTTGTTTGAAGCTCAATCTTTGCATAAGGAGGCCTTTGTTTCCTTCTCAGTCTCGTTGTCAATAGAACCGGATTACATTCCCAGTATTATTTCAACAGCAAAATTATTGCTTAAACTTGGAATGCAATCACTTCCAGTTGCAAGAAGCTTTTTAATGAATGCTTTGAGATTAGACCCCACAAACCATGATGCGTGGTTTAACTTTGGATTGGTTTCAAAAATGGAAGGCTCATTACAACAAGCGGCAGATTGCTTTCAAGCTGCATATGAGCTGAAGCTTTCAGCTCCAGTGCAAAAATTTGAGTGACCAAGACCTTGCGAGTGCTGTTAAGTTTTTGTGGTTGAGCTCAACCAAGACCAGCAACTAATGGAAAAGAAAACGTACCCATGGTTAATATTTGTTAAGAAACCTATATAGTAGCTATATCTAGCTACTTATTTATAGATTTACTTCATTATGTTCCAATGGAATGTCCTTCACATTTGACACGGAAGGACAGAAGTTTGGCTTCCCAAGTGGTATAGAATTCTTTATAACATAATGTCAAGCAGAATGTACTATAGTTTTTTGGGTCTCCTATGAGGTGTAAGGTGAGGTTAATTCCTGTATGTAAAGTTCACACACATATATAGCTTGTGTTGCTGCTAATTGACTACTTTAAGTTTCAGCCTGCGCCTTCAATTGATAGTTATAATTCTCCATTCTTTTTGTATCACACCTCACTTTAGAAAAGTAATACTCATAACTTAAAGCTCATGTGATAAGAATTTCTTTAAGTGATTGGTTAAATAACATTTTTACTACTGTGATTTTATATTTTTAATTTCAAAAACACTTCCAGAAAACTGACAATTATACAATTTATTTTCAAAATAAGTTGAAAAAATAGATTTTATGCTTAGAGTAGCCGAAGTGGAGTAGGACAGAAGGTTTTAGTCCTACTGACAATACTCGCGCAAATTAAATAAAGCACAATTTTTGAGTTATCATTTTAAGGGCTGCACTTCTCTCATTCTTTATATGTAAGATGCTGGTAAAGTAAACAAGATGACGAGTTAAATGTTTGTAGAAAGTCAATGGAGTTGCTGACATGTCATGCAATGGAGGGTAAAAAAAATCAAATGAAACTACCATCTCAACTTATCCCCGTTTCCATTCACCACGATTTCTTTACAAATTTACAATCAAACATTATTTCTTGGTCTGGAAAACAACAAATTGCGTTTGTGATACAATTATTGCAATGAAGATCTTTACATCTTTATTTTATTTTATTTTTTATCAAAAAGATCTTTACATCTTCGGAACAAGGGAAACATGCAGAGCATATAAAATTCTGGTTGGACCTGTCATCAATAGTGTAACACAAGAAAAGAAAACAAATGAGACAAAATGATCAAAACAATACAGAGACATTTACATTCAGCAAAGTCGAAAGGTACTTGATACCGGTTTTTACTTTATCACTATATCTTTCACAATGTACAAACATAATATCAGTGTGTGAAGCAATCAGTGAAGTTAAACTAATTCAACTGAGTTGGTAAGATGCAGTAATCGGTACGTCAGTTTGTTTTTGCCTAGTTAAGAGGCAGATTTCTAAATGACAGATTTACTCCAAAAAAAATGGAATATTGATTGAAAGCAACCGAATGAACCTAGTCTAAATCAGAAACCAAATATTTTGCTACCCTCCCCCTTGCATTTTATATTTTTAATTACTGTGTTCATGAGAAAGAATGGCCAGTGTAGTTAAGTAGCATTTTGCAGATACTGCTATATTACTACATATACAGTGCTTGAACAAAATGCTCATAAAAAAAATGCAAATTTAATTATCATTAACATTTTATTGAAATGTATACTCAAAACGATCTGCTTTTTTTTTTCACTGCAATTTGGACAGCAAGCAGCACTACTTTAGACATTAAACTTTTGTTAATGTAAATCTTGTTTACAGCAAAAACAAAAAAAACAAAAAAAAAAGAGACTAAAAGTGCTTTTGTCTGTTTACATTAGGTTTCTTCACATTTCTCCAAATTGGTTTAGTCCAAAGAAAGCATAAACTCAAACTTTTATCCTCGACATCTACCATGTCTGCATATTTTCATATACATTAATACATGTTAATGCTAATTGTCTTTTAACAAATTCTGTTAATAAAAAAAAAGTTATTTTTCGTAGAATTTAAAACTAAACTAAATTGCATTACTAAATAAATGAGCAAAAGTAGAATTCATCAGATAGATCATTCACCTTACACGTAACAAAAAGTTAACTCCAACTGACAGAATGTCTAACCTCAACTCATTTGCCACTGCATCCACAATTGAAAGAGTCCAAATATAGCATTAGTGAGGTCTAATAAAATGCGTATGCTACATATCTTTTTGAAGATTGTTAGTAAAAAATCATGGGCAAGAGAGCAGCATATTACAGGGCAATGACATTTTTAAAGAAACTTAGAAGCTAATAGCAATAAACACTTGATAAAGAAGCACTGAATCTATCTCCAGAGTTATATGATGAAACTTTAGCAGATATAATTTCAGTATCAATTAGTAGTTGCCAAAAACATAAGTGGCATCTTGAATCACCAAACCAACCTTTAGAACTGGTTCGCCTTTGTTGGTGTTTGCAGATTGCTTTGCCATAGCTTGTTGCTGTGCACGAGCAGCTCGTCCTGCTGCAGAATTCTCAAATTGCTCTTGCCTATAATTCCAATCAACACCTATAAGTTTGTCTACAGTTACTTTACCTATGCATTCGTTAACCAATAAAAAACCATTATAACAACATTCAAATGTCTCTGGTTGTTTCATGCTTCACTCCCATTTCTAAAAAGTAGACTTCATTCCATTATCTATTTGTTAATTGTAGTGAGCGTTGCACGCATTTTCTATTATGGCTACTTCCACAAACACATTTCAAAACATTTAGTAGTACCTAACAGTCACATGAAGAAAATAATCCCCCTGGACATTGAAATTGAATTTTCCCTAATTATTGTGATTTGTGATAGTTGTATAATGTCTAGTGTATGGAATGAATTACGTAGCAGCAACGAGCTCTAAAAACAAAATTAAGGCCTTGAAACTGTAAAATATATATATATATATATATATATATATATATATATATATTATACTGAATTGAAGTTTAGACAATAGTTACGAAAATTCACTTTTTCTTTAATTTATTTAAAATTGAGGTTTACTAATGTTCTGAAGGGATAAAATAAAACACCAAAAAGTGTGACTGGCTAGAAATAAAAGCAAAAGGGAAATCAAAAACAGATACATATTTAATCTACACAAGTACTACAATGATTAAGGATCTAACTATACCATGTGGGTATACAAATAGAAACCCAAATCCGTATATTTTAATTTTTTTGCAGGAATTGAGAATATTCATGAAATTGAATTAATAAAAAAAGGGAAAATTGAGGAATGGATAAAGGTAAAACCTTTTCTGTGCGGCTTCAGCAGCTTTGGCACGCGCTTCTTCAGAGGCCAATCTCTGCTCTTCCTTGGTCATGCGTTTGTCTACGCCGAAGCAACCAAAGCAAAGACCCATCTTTGGTGTTTCTCTGCTTCCTCTGTTTCTCTGTTTCTCTGATCTGGGCTTTCTGTTTCCCTTACAATTTCTATTTAATTTAAAATTCTTTTGTACCCTCTGTCACCATGAGTAAATTAAGGGTTAGATTTCCAAGTCCACGTGTTTATTCTGCATTCAGTTTGTGTGCCTCCACGTTTTCATTTGGAGCATGGTATTTATTAATTATTATTACTACCTACAAAAATGAAAATAGATGTACCAAAAATAATTGCACTATTCAATAATATTATTGAGTTGTATATACTTTGCATGTTTTTTTTTTAAATATATTTTAACTTTTAAAAGGGGATTTTAATTTTATAAAATAAAACTATGACATATACAACTCAATAAAATAAGGAAAACGGGGGAATTTTGGTTTACATCAAAGATATTCCTCAAGAAAATAAGGTTGTGCTGGATTTTGTTAACGGGGAAATTACAAAGTAGAGCCAAGGTATCTTTTTATTTTGTTTCTTCCTTCAGGACAGATCGGACAATAAATATGGGTATCTCTTACAAAGATTAATTTATTCCCTTAAATCCAAACCTTAGTTGGTCCACGGTATCTTCAATACCGAGGGTCACCTTTTTTATTAATTCATCTAGTTCATGGTTCAATAGGATAAAACCAGGATCATTTTCCACTTTCGCATAAAAGCCACTGCATCAAAATTAACATAACAAACCAATGCTTCAATTACATTCAAAGAGAGCTATAAACACATAACTTTCCATTATGCCTTCAAAGACGATGTTTCTCAATATCTCTGCTGGGACTGATCAGAATGATAAACTAACACTTGGATGAAAGATCAGATTCAGACATCACGGTGCAAATAATCTAAAAACATTTTGACCAGAAAAGGTAATTAATTGGACAATGGTTAGAACCACAGTTATAATCAGAACTTCTATTTTTCTTTTTTGATAAATAATTTAGAGCTTTTGTTGGGTATGTGAATTTGGAGCATTTAATTTTTGACAACTAGAAGGCTATATCAAGATATGAGAAATAGGAGATATAAAATAGGTTTAATAATTTTTTTTAAAAAAAAGAGAAAGATCATGAATTTGATATTTCCTACTAACAAAATTAATATTTTAACATACATTTATTGATAAAAAAATATTATAACAAATTAATACATAAACCACCCCAAGATTTTCTTCCACATTACATTATTGATGAAGTTTCCTTTCCTGCCAATATAAGATATTTTCATATCATCATTAGGATTTAGGAGGTTAGAATGAAAGTAAGGGTAGCATTTCCAGAATAAAGAAAAGAAAAAATAAGTATGGAACTCTTTCACCAAATAAGTTACATTGAATTTCCTTAAACAATGGTTGAATGGCTCAAGACAAGATATTTTAATAAGTTAGTTTTTTAATTTTTAATTATTAGTTAACTTTTTAACTTTCAGCTTACTTTATAACTAGTTTCATTGAATATAGCCTTAATTTAATGTAAAGCATAACTCTAAAGTTTATGATCTGAATTCTTATGATATAATTTTTTTTAAGAATGAAATAAATTCTTTATATTCTCTCTTTCTTGGAATTATAGTATACTAATCTTAACTTACAAAGCAAATGCTATAAGAAAAAGCTTACAAAAGAAATTGATTTTCTTTTCGTGTAAGTATTCATAGAAAAATTTATCACCCAAGTCATTTAATCCAAATAAAATTGAATTTCATAAAAACTATATTAAATTCCACATATTTATATAATAAATATTTTATGTTTTGGACTAACATCTACAACTATATATATGAAATGCGAAAATTTATAAAATTATAAATTTAAAAATATTTGAGGAAAAATATTTTAATCTTAGTAAAATATTTGCAAATTAAAATAGAAATTTTATATATTTGTTTGTTTTAATTTTATTATTGTTATAACAACTTATACAAATTTCATTATAATTAACGTTGATGGAATAAATTTTAGTATCAATTAAAATAATTAATAAAAGTTAAATATCTTTTGTAAACTATTATAAAAAATGATTTGATATAAAAGTTTATAAAATATGTCATAAAATAAGAATAATATATATGACTGTATGTAAACTTTTTTAAGTTAAAACTGTGTTTTAATTTACAAGATAAACTTTTTTTTTTCTTATTTTTTATAGTTACTACTAGTACTTGAGAAAATTATAAAAAACCAAAACACTTTTAACATAAAATATAGATAAAGCATTAAAGCTATGAGGCTACAATACAAGCCTACAATCCAAAGATGCACCTATCGGAGGCTTTTAACCAAAAATAAGGATTTTTTTTATAGAATTTATCAAATAAAGGTAATTTTTAAATTAATTCTCAAATAAAGATATGTGATATTACTCTGCATCACTTTAAGGCAAAAGTCATGTATGCCTTTATGAGACTTTTTTTTTTTTAATAAATTCATAAGAAATTACATTACTTTATTATTTTAGTATGGTAGTTTGTGTATTATATACAAATTTTTTAGATCTTGAATTTATCGTATAATGTTATCATAAATCTTTTATCATCACAACATTTCTTTTTTCCAAATCTTTCACATGCTTCGACAATGCACCTCCAACAACGTAGCTCCATCGCTATTGCAGATCCATCTTCGTCATGACTTTGTCTGGGTTTGGGATGTGGAGATAGTGTCAGCTTTGTTGCTTTTGGCATTGGTTAGGTCCAATTTTGGATCCACGGGTTTGGGTTTCGGATTTGTTTCGCTCCCTTTACCTGAACCAGGTTTGGTGGGATCTTTGGACATGCCGGTGAGGGATTTTGCGACGACGGTGAAGGAGGTGGTGCAAGCCACGATGTTAAGGAGTCGCCGAATGTGTGCGACAGTGAGCTCTTTCGTGTAGTCCTCTGATAAAAGAAACACAAATAAAACTCAGTAAGTGAGTGCATAGTGATCGTCTACATAGGGCTCAAGTTTAGTGGTGTTCGTTACCTTGGACAATGGTCAGATGTCAGGGTTTCAAGGACATGATTTCCATTGTGTCTTTCAGCCTTGCGCCTCGCACTTGTTCAACTCATTTTGTTAGCTGTTTTTTTTTTTTGTTATCGTTTTATTTTTGTTTAAAGGTTTGAAGGGGATTGAAGGCTGTGGACAGAAGGAGTTGTTGAGGATTTTGCATTTCAATTCGAGGTTGAAAGGGGATTGGAGTGGGAAGCCTGTGATTGACATAATGTTTTCGCTTTCTTACTGCGATGGAGACAAATTTGCAATAGTGTCGAAGCTACATCGGTGAGGCACCGTTATCGAAGACATTGTAGAAGATGCGGGGAAATGGAACATTGTGGAAGAGATGTTCTGGTAAGGAAATGTTCTTGATAATATTATAAATCTTGATGAATTTCAAGGGCTAAAAAAATTTGTATATCATACATAAATTATCATGCTAGACCACTGTAGTCTACACTTTATATCTTAGACTTAAATATAAATAAATTTAACTAATTTTGTCTCTATTTAATAATATCATTATTAAAATACTTTTAATTTAATTATAATTTCATTTTCAATGATTCTATTTTATTCATGGTATAAGTTTCAATTAAGGACATTTTAAGAGTAATTTTATTTTTTACTTGAGATTCATGACATCATTTAATAAAATGAAATTATTTTAACTAATTTTCTTAAACAATGTGAAAGTAGTTAATTTTTGCTTATATATTAATATGGAAGGAGTATACACATAGTAGATGATAAATTTGGTGGATTTTAGTCATATTTATTGTTTATCTTTTATAATTTTCAATAAATTTTAACACGAGCCGTTTGATGAAATGTGTTAAAGAAAGTATTTTATGTATTCTCATATAAAGTGTAAAAATATAAAATGTATTTCAATTTTTGAAACTTTTATTCCAAATACACCACCCAAGTGTATTTAACTCTATGGTTGATAAGAAGAAAAAAATGAAGGAAGAAAGAAAATTTTAAAATTTAAATTGGATGGAGAGTTAAAAAAAGAATTAAATTTTTGTTTCTTAAAATCAATTTTTCTAAAGAGATTTTCTTTTCATTTTTTTTCAACTAAACGAAAGAAAAGCTTATAAGTAGGGGTGTTCGCAGATCGGTTCAGATCGGTTTTGGCCAAAATTTAGGACCCAACCCAATCAAATTTGATTGGTTTGGTTCGGTTCAGTTTTCAGAAAAAAAAAATTGAAACCCAACCCAACCCAACCCGTTCATGAACAGTTCAGTTCGGTTCGGATCACGGGGTTATCCATTTAATTTTTTTTTAGAACTACTATTTTATCACGATTCTTTCAAATATCTCATACAATTAACACAATATTATCAAATGTATGAAAGTAGTAAAATTGATTCATTTAATACCATCAACATAATATTATAAAATAGACTTATAATATAAATTAAAACAAAAGATTTGTGAACAATATTTACTATAATAGTTTACCCTTACACAACAATTATCCCAGTTGGTATCCTTGTTTCCCAGCAAAAAGCTCTAGTCTAAATTCACCAAGAATAGAGATAGACTGATATCATTATTTCCCAATCAAACTGGTATCCTAGTTTCCCAGCCAGAAGTTGCATGTCTCAATTCATCAAGAACAGAGACAAAACTGGTATCCTAGTTCCCAGTTGTGACCTTTTTCAAAGTCAAGAAGAAGAATACAATAAGATAGTTACATTAACGCTTATATTCCTTAAACAAATAGGTATCTTTAAATCAGTTGAAGAATCAAACTTGTCAAACGCTTCTATATGATCTCACAACAATTCTCTCAATGATGCAAACATAAACTCTCTAATACTCTAATATTATTTGGAATGGAATGCATACATGAACACCAAAATATGTTTCTATTTATACTAATTTAAAGATATGATTTTAACCAATTTTTGAATGCAATCCTAAATATATTCTATCATATTATCCAATGTAATCTTAAAGATATTCTATTATATTATGCAATGCAATCTTAAAAATATTCTATCCTACTTTTTAATGCAATATAAAAAATATCCTATCTTATTTTTTGAATGCAATCTTAACCATTTATAATATCTTACCTTTTTTTTATTATCAAATTATTTTTTTTAATTTTTAATATATATATATATATATATATATAAATAATAAAATTTATATTATTATTACGGGTTCACGGATTGGGTCATCGGATCAACGAATCTGTAAATCTAAACCCGTGACCCAACCCATACATAAACGATTTTGATCGGTTCGGTTTAGTTTTGACCCAAATATATAAATGGTCCAACCCAAACTGTTCAGATCGGTTCGGATTTACGAGTGACCCGTACCAGTGAACACCCCTACTTATAAGACTACATAGACACGAAAGAAAGCAGAAAACGACCGCGTTTCATTCTGAATAGCAAAGCCAGGAAAATGAGTAGTGAGGAGCAGCAGCAGCAGAAGAAGAATGAAGAAGAGGAAGAAGAGGCGTTGAAGCCGTTGGAGATCGAGAACGGTCTTCGCCTAGTCCCGCGCGTGAAGCTCAACCTCACGGTGTACCCTTCAACGCCCCTCACACTCTCCCACCCAATCGACGAATGGAAGATGAAGCGCGCACTCATCGACTTCCTCCACTCCTCCCACTCCCTCACGCTCCCCGACGACGACGACCTCCACCTCACGCGCCTTAAGGACCTCAAGAAACGCAAGCGCGACGACCCCGTCGCCGCCGGAACGCTCCGCATATGGGACCTCTCTTCCTTCCCAACGGAGAATCACCGCTTCCGATTAACGGAGAAGCTTAACGGGATCGAACTCAACCTCGAGGGCGTTAAGTTCAGACTCGCCGTTACGGTTCCCGTTTCGGATGATTTTCAAGGAATGAAGAAGGATTGGGAGGAGCATTCCGCGTTTCGAAGTCGGCGCCAACCTGATACCGTTGTTCTGAGAGGCGTGCCATCGCGGTGGTTCGCTGAGCCTAGGGTTTCTTCTAAGCCCTCTATGCTAGTTACTCACACCATCTTCTCCACTTTCGGCAAAATAAGGTCTGTTTCTTATGTGATTTTACGCAAATGATTTTGAATCGTTTTTGTGCTGCCGAATAAACCATCTAATTTATCCTTAAAGTGAAAAAAAAAGAAGAAAAAAAAGAAAGAAGCAAAGAAAACTATGTAAGTAACCTTCCAATCCAAGTATTAGAAATCATGCTAAGTAGTCCTCAAAATTGGTCTTTAAATGTAAGTCAAGTATATGAAATTATCAATTTACAAACTAAATTGATGAATATTCGATACTTGGGGGATTAATTATATCATTTTATTACTTTAAGGACTACTTAGAGCATGCTTGGTTATAAGTTGAAAAAAGTAATTTTGGGTGTTGAATATACTTTTGGAGAGTAAACTCATTTCAGTAACATGTTTAGTTACCCCCAACAGTGCGTTTGCTGATGAAAATTTTGTCTTGAAACTCAGTTTTGCAAAAGGAAGACTTGGGTTGCTTTTGCAAAATTAAGTTTAACTCAAACTTAAGTTTGCAAACTTTAATCTAAACATGCACTTAGGAGACAGGGCAATGCTTTAAGGACAACATGGATTGTTTATTCTTGTGCAGCGTATGTGAGACTGAGAATTATTGTATTTAACTTATGGTTAAAATGCATTTTAGGTCTATTTGGTCAAAACTGATTTTAGTCCGTATAATATTTTAAAAATGGTGATTTTGATCTTCATGTTTCTGAAATGAGGTTATTTCATCCTTGACCATATACTTCGTTTTGACTTGCCAGGAATGAAACCTACCACATTTCAGAAATACAAAGATCAGAATTACCATCCTTAAAATATAAGGACTAAAATCATTTTTGGTCAACTTAAAAATTGTGGGAACTATCCTTCTCTCCCCCTTATTTTCTTTTATCTTTTTTTTTTTCAACCTTCTCATATTTATCATTGGGTTCATCTACCATCGATCCCAATTAGCTTGTGTTAAAGTTGCTGTTGATGATGTTGATGTTAAAAATTGTGGGAACTAAACACATTTTATCCAAACATAGCTACTGTGTTGCTTTCAATAATCTGATTTTACTTTAACTGTTTTGATTCTTCAATAGGAATCTTAATGTTGCTGAGGATGATGATTTTGGTAAGGATGCAAACAAAGATAGCGGAGACCTAGTTTCAGGCCTTTACTGCAAGATTGTGGTTCAGTTTGAGAGATATAGAGACTTCCATGATGCAGTGAAAGTTCTGTGTGGTCGGTCGTTGCAAAAGGTATTGGCTTAGTTTCTGAGTTATTTTTCTTTCCTTAATTGTGAAATCACGCATGACCATGATGTCCAAAGTGCTGTAGTAAAACTTCACAACCTTAATTGTGATGCATCTGTGTAATGAACTTAATTGATGTGTTTGAGTAAAGAACTTCATTGATTAGTGCTTATATATAAGTTGTATCTATAATCAAAGAGGAAATAGAGTTAAACTATGTTCATATAAGTTGTAATTGTAAGTTGTTTTCATAAGTGGCTGCAACTTGTATTGATTGCATAGATCATAGCCGTTGAAAGGGCGAATGGGTTGTTGAAAACTTATTAACTAAGTGCTTATCATGTGTCCATCGATATATAAGTTATTCAATAATCAAAGAGGAAATAGGTTTAAACTCTTTTCATGAGTTGTAAGCTGTTTCTGTAAGAAGTTGTGACTCAATGCATTTATGATTATAGCTGATAAAAAATTGGGTAGCAATTGACATGCAGTGATATATGGAGAAAGAGAAAAGGGGGGGGGGGGGGGGAGGCACCCGAGCCTTGACACTTCTCATATACATAAATATATTTTTTAAGTTAATTAACAGCGGTAAAGTGTTTTGGTGATTTGTTGGTCATGGTTCGAATCCGGAAACAACCTCTTTGCGTATGCAACTGCGTACAATATCCCTCCTCCTTACGTGCGCATAACGTGGAGCCTTGAGTTTTTTTTTTTTTTAAATGAAAAAGTGTGTAAAATTAATTATCTATGTTATTATTATAATAATAATTACGGCCAGTTATTGTAAAATTAGTTGTGTTTGTTATTATTACTGTAATGGTTAAGGTAATAACTAGAATAAAATTGTATAAAGTTAATTATGTGTTTATTCTTTTTATGATAACATTTAAGGTTATTATCATTTAAAATAAAAATTATAGAGGAAGAAAAAAAATTTAGCTCCCCCCCCCCCCTCCCTTAATAGGTTTCTGGATCTGTCCCAGTTGACATGAAGAATGTTTTGCAAGATTAAAGGTTGAATATGTTTATGTCTGATAAATGATTTCTTGGTGATGATTTATGATTTGTCAACGAGCAGCAAGGGTCACAATTAAAGGCCGATTATGAGGTTAGTTGGGACAAAGAGGGATTCTTTCGGAACTCAAGGAATCAAACTCAAGAGAAGAATAACATGGTATCCACAAGGGCAGCAGATCATTACAGAAGTGAAGCTCCAAGACGTCAGGCCTACAATTCTCGCCACAGTCCAGATAATGTGCGCCCCAGGAGATTCAAGGTTAGATTTTCATTTGTCTAGTGGCTCTCTTATTGTTCCAAGCATTTTTCTTTTTCTTTTTAAATCTCGTCCTTTGGATCACTAGTTTGGTCGTCTGTGAGTCAAGTATGCCAATACTGACTAGAAACCCCTTTACTTAATGCAGGAATGAGGACTGAGATTTTTTTAATTATTTTGGGTACAAATTCGAAAGCATTTTGATTATGGACTGACTCAAGTTTGGTACATCGGCAGCATACAATTTCTAGGGATCATTGCCTTGTGTCAACTCAAGCTTATGAATTGGGATAATGGGGATTATATTCAGAGATTAACTGTACTGACTTTATAATTCATTATTCCAAATTATGATGAGTCATTAAAACACTGCTATTTTTACGGATCCACACTCATCCCAAATAACATCCTTTCTTTTCATTTCATGTTGTGCAATCAGTTAACATTAGCAGACAGTACTTACTTTGGTTAGCTCTTCCCAAATGGAAATCTTTATTTGCTAAATTGTCTGGCCAAAATCTTATTTTGGCTGAATTGAGTTAATATCATTTGGATGTGCTGTAAAATGAATGATACTTTTCCATGTTGTATCTTTTTGAACTCGTTAAAGTGTTGCATATCTGCTAAGTCATAATTGTTTTTACTCTAGTCATTGACTGTTACTTGCCTTACGCCCTACGGTGCAAGAACAACGTAATGGTTGGTGTGGAAATATGCTTCTATAAGTTTATTATAAAATGTTTATTTTATTAGAAAATAAGAATTAGTTTTTCAAGTCCAAATTAAAATAGGGTTAAGATGAGGACAAGTGCTAACAAGTGGATTAAGACTAACAAGTGCTGGAGTGTTTTCTGATTCAATAACGTAAGGTAACGATGGGAACTTAACATCTTTATGCACAATAAGTAGACTCAAGGCTTCCAACGGCCAGAAATTTTTGCATAAATTATTAATTATAGGCTTTTTAAATATTTTCTCTTTATAATTTAGTATTTTTTTTCATTCGTCCTTGAAAAAAAATTGTTTTAGCTCCTGTAAAATATTTTGTTTTATGTTTTGTCCTTAAAATATTTTAGATAGTGTTTTGAACAAATGAAAATAAATACTATTTAAAGTGTTTTAAGAATGAAAAATAAAATAAGTGGTTTAAGAATGAAAAATAAAACAAGTACATATTTGTAAGAACTAAAATGGGAAAAGTTACAAGGACAAAAAATAAAAGTAAAAATGCTAAATTATAAAAATGAAAATAATATTTAATTCTTAATTTTATTTCTATATCTTTCAAATGTCTTGTTTAAAAATTCCATGCATTTTAAAAATGAAAAAAAAAACTATGCATTGACATTACAAATTAATTTTACATTATTATTTAATTATAATTTATATGATAATTTTGTTAATTTTTATAATATCTATTTTAAAACTAAGTTATAAAATAATTTACACCACCATTAATATACGACCATCAAAATCTTTAAAAAATTAAGATTTCATTAGTTACTATTTTTTACTTTACATATTTCATTGGGAAAGAGTAATAGTGTAGTTAATATTAAAATAATAGATAAGAGATAAATGACATTAAGAAAATACAAATATTTTTAACAAACAAAAGTATTAATCACATTTCTCAATTTCACCACAAATAAAAA
This sequence comes from Glycine latifolia, assembly GCA_013407115.1. Classification (NCBI taxonomy): domain Eukaryota; kingdom Viridiplantae; phylum Streptophyta; class Magnoliopsida; order Fabales; family Fabaceae; genus Glycine; species Glycine latifolia. Next base: position 9,046,758 of record CM023954.1, read on the forward strand.
AGTAGAGGTAATAAGTAAACATAAATTAAGTGTAGTACTAAAATATTGACGAATTGTTAAATAATAATTATCACAATAAACAATGTTACGATATATTTAATTGATTTAATATAACTATTGATTGTCTTGGGTTTATCAGAAAGTTTCTTCCAAGTAAGATTAGATACTTCTTTGAACAAAAAAAAAAATGAACACTAGTGAGACAATTAAACTTATGATAGATAAAATTTCATTAATGTTAGATGACAGGTTAGGGGCTACTCCACCTGCTATGCTAAGCTAAGAGCCCGGATTGGAAGAAAAGTTTTTTATTCCTAACATTTTGATTAACCCATCAAATATCAGTTTAGCAAAAAAGAAAATAAATGATATTGTCAGGAAAAGTCAAAGTCAAAACATGGGGTTGTTTTTATAGGTAATTTTTCACATGAATGGATCACGAGATGCATGCTTAATGGAAAAATATTAAGTTTGACGAAATTACTTGGGATCTTCAAATGGAATGATTCTAAAACAATTGTGGTATAGGAACCAATTATTCGTTGGACGAAATTTCACTGAAATGTAGCTCTTGAAAGTTTTGCCTTAATTTCTTTTATAAGATCCCTAAGCATATCATTGTAATTTTAGGAAGAAATACCAGAAAAATCACTGAGGTAAAGATTGGAGATGCCATATTACAAGTTTCCAAATAGATCACAAAATGATAAGAAAATTAATACAGAAATATATCTAAAGTAGAGATTTTTAACACCAAGTCCGATATGTAATTCACAGCCAAATTTACCCAATGACAAAAGAATATTATAGTTACAAGATTAGTGTTGTATATTAATTTCTTTTTTAAGGTCAGCTAATGCCGATCCAACAAGTATATAACAACTTTGATCTTCTGTAATTTTAGTTGTTTAACTTTTGACCAATTGTCACCACTTGATTTTCAATTCCTAAGAAATTTACGAACAATTCACCACACAATGTGAAGCAAACAAAGATGGCATATATGGATTGTCATTAAGCCTAATTCACAATTTCTACGGTAATTTACACTCAGAACATGTAACGAGAAGAGAAGAAATGACATTTTCAACCCGTCTCAAGCACGTAAAAAAGAAACCTACATGCATTCACACCAACACAAAAAAGAAGAAAAACTTTCCCAATTCAGAAATGGCATAATACCAAGAAGAAACAAGAAAGAAGAGAAAAAAAAGAATTACTAACAGATAACCTTCATTCTTCCCACCAGCTTTTCTTATGGGAATTCTGTGCATGCATGAACCTTGTTCTTGGAAAGCCTCAATCACCACTTCTTGGAGAAAGTAACCCATCAGCACTTGCCATCTTCTTTTCTCTCCATCCTCTAACATTATCTTTCTTCTTGCTCCCTTCACTCACCACCATTTTTTCACTCCAGCCTCTAACATAGTTTTTTTTCCTTGTCCCTTCATTGATCACAATCTTCTTTTCACTCAACCCTCTAACATAATCATTCTTCTTCATGGACTTCGATGTGTTTGATGAC
>CM023954.1:9048292-9089372 GCA_013407115.1 Glycine latifolia
GAACTACCCTTCAAAGTGGAGATCACATACCACAAAATACAAATGCAAAGAGTTGTAACGGATCTTCCAAACACAACCAAGAGCAGCAAAATCAATATCATAACCACTGGAACATAGAAAGAAGGCTTCCCCATATCCCACGAAAAGTTGTTCTTCTTCATGGACTTCGATGTGTTTGATGATGAACTACCCTTCAAAGTGGAGATCACATACCACAAAATACAAATGCAAAGAGTTGTAACGGATCTTCCAAACACAACCAAGAGCAACAAAATCAATATCATAACCACTGGAACATAGAAAGAAGGCTTCCCCATATCCCACGAAAAGTTGTTCTTCTTCATGGACTTCGATGTGTTTGATGATGAACTACCCTTTAAAGTGGAGATCACATACCACAAAATACAAATGCAAAGAGTTATAACGGATCTTCCAAACACAACCAAGAGCAACAAAATCAATATCACAACCACTGGAACATAGAAAGAAGGCTTCCCCATATCCCAAGAAAAGTTGTTCTTCTTCTTAGCTACCTTTGCATGAATTTCTATCTTGTGTTGCTTTCTTTCTTCAGAAGGGTTTTCTTGATCAGTTGTTGCAGACTTGTCCATTGAGTACTCTGATGTATGAGTCAACGTCGTTGTTGTTGTTCTTGCTCTCACCACTTTGAGTTCTTGGCTCTTGCTGTGTTTCTGATCCTTGTTGTTTTTCACCTTGACCACAACAGGAACAATATCATCATCAGTGTTGGAGTACACAAAGCGAACGAAAGAGATGTCATGAGGGTTTATCTGTGAATAAATCTTCTGCCTCTTCTCATCAAGATCAGCCAAAAGCTCAGAAAACTTGTCTAGGCCACGAGCGGAATAAGGGTTTTTCTTGCTAACTTTTCTTTTATATTTTCTGGGGCTAGAATTAGGACTTGCAAGACATGGTTCATCATCATATTCGTTATGGAAAGTGCCACAAACAAAAGGGTTCAGCATATTCGTTATGGAGCAGTTTTTTGAATGAAGGTATGGTGCTTATGATAATGGGTTTAAACAGACAAAGATAGAGGTGACTAGACCAAAGAAGAGCTCAAGAGTCAACTCATAAATAAAACAAAAGGTTTTAAACTTTTAAAGCAATGATCTTAATTATAGAAGCTTCTGAAGGGTGTTATCGATTTTTTACTAGAGGGAAGAAATGAACAGTGCCTTGTGTTTTTTAGTTTGGTCTTTCTTGACCATTTGTACAATATAAATTTAATTGGAGCAGATAGACTAGAGTGCCGTAAGAAGTGATGCAAGAATTTCTATAAATTAGACTTCAGAGAACATGTTAATTTCTTGGGGAGAAGGATATGGAATTAGTCTTTGCGTTCATGAAACAAGTTACAAAATGCCGCAAATTAATCATTTATATCGATTGATAATGTATTCTAGAAGAGCAGGGTTTGAATATGGAGACTGGAATTAATGTCACCAAATGTAGTTGTCAATGAAAAACATTGGGGGCCGGAGCTCTTAGTCAATGTCAAGAATTCATATACTGTTTATTATTTCTGATGTAACGGTGAATCGACAGTGTTTGAAATTTTAGCTTTATATTGGTATTTTTCATGGAATTAGTTTCGTAACGTTTAATTTATATAAGTTAATTAATGACCTGTTTCATCTTAAGTAGCCTGAAATATGAAACATTGTTTTCTTTTTTGTTTTTTTAATGCAAATATCAATCATTGTTGATTAAACCAACAATCTGAAACTGTGTTCGCGAATAATAACTCGTGATATTACCTCCATTTTTTATAGCTTAATTTTCATTAAAAAAATTGTTTTTTCCATGCTATTTTAAAATTTAAGATTTAATATAACAGTACCATCGTTCATTTTTATGAGAAATAAGTTAAAATATAATTATTACTATTTTATAAATTATAAGAACAGAGGTAGTACTAAATACTATTTTGTAAATTTTATTTTTGATTGAATTCGACCAACTTAATGCATTTAAGGTGGACCAAGATGATGTAATGATCTATTCAAAAGGGACTAAGCTAATGTAATGATATGGCCGAAATGGATTAAGTTGATGATCAGATCGAAATGGACTAAGTTGATGTCTAGGTTAAACTCTAAGGTAATCAATCTCTTGACAAATTAAGCTCTTAGACCAATAAAGCTAAAGTTTTCTAAAAAATGAATGAGTGATTGCCTTCAGAAGGCACCTGATTCTCTAGTCTATAAGTATTCTACCAGAGTAATGATATGAAAGAAAAAAATACCTCATACAATGATCTTAATTGTTAGTTAAAAGAGTTTGGAATGGATTGAACTCCTTGTTACAAGACATAAGGCCTCTCAAGGACAATATTTCCTATCAAGATTTCATATTGAAAATCTTACTCACATATATAATCTAACACTAGTCGATAACACGTGCATTCGTACGGGATGTATCGATTTACTGTGTTTCACTGCGCTTCAAATTGAAAAACTATTTTTATAATAAGTAAATATATAAATATTTTAGAAATGAAGAAAATAATGAATTTATAATAGGAATAAAAAATTATGTTGGTTGTGTGCAATATAAAGATATGACAATTATAAGTAAACACACGAATAAAAATTCTAATACTTATTTGTGTGTATCTCTTATCTTCGATTGCGTCTGTTAACATTCATTTAACATGTGTAATAAAGAAATATTATTTAATAACAATAGGTATATAGATGTAGTGTAATATAATTGTAGGCACCTGACGATCAATTTATAATGTAGTACTCGTTAACAATTTTGTTAATATCTTACAAAATTTCAGTCTAGAAATAGAATATTGTCTATAAATATAACTAGTGGGTCAAAACCATTACAAAAAGATTGAAAGCTTAATAAGTTGAGTGGAATATGACTAATGTATGGTTTATTGAGAACATGTTAGAATTTCAATTCATATAATCATTATAAGATAAATATATAAGATGGATAGAAAAAATGAAAAACTTAGCTTGGAACAAAAATACTAATTTTCAATCTAAGCAAGAATTGTAATATGTAGCAAGCAACTTTCAATTATGAACTTAAATTAAAAAAAACAACTGAAAAATTTATACAAAATTAATATTCTGCTAGTAAACTTTCCACTTGTTTAGTACTTCTCTTTCAATTTACCCAAATAATACATTTATTTCTCTCCATTTGTCCTGCATCTTTTCTCCACTCTTAACCAACATCTTCTACTTAATCATCCACTGGATTACTTTTATTCACTTTTGTTTATGTCAATGTTCACTTTTATAGAAGTCTTGCATCAAATTTCACAATTGAACATTTCATTGATCATTTACTCGTTCACCTAAATTTCTGCAATAAACATCAATTTCTATTTATTAACTTTTTTTAAACAAATATAATTGAACTATTGATTATAAATATGAGTAATATTAATAAAAGATAAGCAACAACAACCAAAGATTGTATGTGAAAAATTTCTACTCTATAAGATAATACCAAATTGACAGAATCAACTGCAAAGTTCTCATGTGAATAGTCGTATCAAAAGTGTCATAAATTTAGAAGTAAAATGAGAAATAAGGAAACATATCCAAAAATGTCATTTTGACATTTGATCAAACACATAATTTGCAACCAATAAATTAGTCTAGAACAAAATCAAATAAATATTTAAAAAATTCTCCAATTCTCATCTATTCTTATAAAGTTCCGTTTAATATCTTTTTCCACAAAATACTTTAACCCATAGGTCATATCAAATAAACCTTTTTAACAAATTTAATCCATATTCACAATATTAAAAAAAATTGATGAAGGACAAAAACCAAAGAAAGTAATTAGGCCAAACCAAAATCAACCAAGAAAATAGAAATTAAGAAAATTGTTAACCTTTGTTGCTACATATCACTATAAATCATGAAAAAATTATGAAGAAGTTATAGTCACAGTGGCTGGCAAAGACATCTTCAGCAAGGGTTGTGATGTTGAATGGTTAATGAAGAAATAAAAAGATATTTCACTGGTTTTTTTTTAAAGAGAGAAAATAAATTGATTGAATGGAAAAAGTAAGAGAAGAGAGAAAAATGATAAGAAGATAGAGAACATCAGAGAAGAAGAACGTTTCAGAGTTGAGAAAAGAAAGAATATGATAAGGAAGATATTTGAATGCACATAACTCTTAAAAATGTAGTTAAGACAACATAAAAATATTTAAAAAATTACAAGATCTAGTATAGTTTATTAATGACAAAATGAATGTTCAACAAAAATAAGATAAAAAAAGAAGTGAAGTTCAATAATAATTTTTTCTTCTTGTGATAATATACATCTATTGAAATCAGACCATAAGTAATTGATCCACTTAAGGTTTTATCTTTTGTCACGCTTGTGAAAACGTGTCAATAATTAGACTTAGTCAATTGAGGTGAGAACCAACAACATTGAGAAATACGAAGGGTCCAAAGGAGAAAATTGTGGAAATCATAACATAAAATGAAAGGAGATCATTACACTCTAGACAATTGTCAAGTGAATTAATAAGAGAAAGAAAGAAATGAAGTTCAATAATGATTTCTTCTTCTTGTGATAATACACCTCTGTTGAAATCAAGCCTTAAATAATGGATCCACTTAAGACCTCATCTCTTGTTACGCTTGTGCAAACCTGTCAATAATTAGACTAGGTCAATTGAGATAAGAACCAATAATATTGAGAAATATGAAGGACCCAAAGTATGAGATTATGAAAGTCACAATATAAAATGAAAGGAAATCACTGCACTTTTCTAGACAGTTGTTAAGTAAATAAGAGATGAATTACTATATCACCAGTGATTAAGAGTCTTTTTAAAAGGAAAAATTAAAATAATATTGGGATTTTGTATTTTTGTAACTGGCTAATTCAACTGACTACGCGTTAAAGAGATAACGTGTGAGAGAGATGAAAGAAATGATATAATAAATATTTAAGATTTAAAAGAAAATATTAATTAATTTATAAAAAAACCGGTGGAAATAGCAAGTTTTAATTTGAAAATATTGGAGTACACTTATAAATAAGGGTGTGCAATTAGCAAGTTTTTATTTGGAAATATTAGGGTGCACTTATTAAAAAGGAGTGCAGTTAGTGAATTAAAGTCCAACTACCATTTTGTTCCTATTTTTTGTCAAGTGCCAATATTATATAGTGGCCAATTTAGTAATTGTGTTGGTAGTTTCTTTTTATATAGATATATTAGAATTGTCCCAAGGTGACCCTTTTATATGGATTGGTCCTTGAGCCCAATTTAAAATAATTCTTATCTTCACCTAATTTTTAATTATTTTACATATTTATCATAAAATTAAAGGAGAAGAAATGATGAATACATAATAACAAAAGAGAAATTAATCTATTAGAAAATTAAAGAAAATGTATACTAAGAAATCCTATCTATTAACTTTATGTCTTTTGCTCCTTGTTCTAGAATATTCATTTGTTATGCTAGCTATCATACAGGTACTAGTTGTTCTTTTCTTATTGGCTAGACTATTGTCCTTATCCCTAGACTAATCTTGCATATAATTTTACATGTTGATTCAATGAAATGTACAGAAAGGATTATATTATGTAGAAAACAAGATGATATTAGTGCTCTAAAAGGAGCTCTGGTCATCAATCCTAAGATTCAACCTTTTTGTTGCCTTCCTAGTTTGTTTTTAAGAAAATCTGTTGCAAATCCTTTCTTTTTACTCATTTTCATCATGGATAACAAGAACTCAAACACATAGACTAACCTCTCTAATCCCTATTACCTCCACCCAAATGAGAAACCATCATTGGTATTAGTATCACCTCCTCTGGACGAGAAAAACAACCATTCATGGGCTAGAAGCATGAAATTATCTCTCATTTCAAAGAATAAACTTAAATTTGTTGACGGTTCCTTTATCCAATCAAGTCCTTTGGACACATTCTATGGAGCACGAGAGAGGTGTAATACTATGGTCTTAGGGTGGTTACACCACTCCATGACAAAACCAATCTTATAGTCTATTTGTGGATAGACTAAGCAGCTGTTGTATGGAAGGATTTACATGACAAGTTTCATAGGGAGATTTGTTGTGCATGTCTATTCTACAAGAAGATTTCTATTAACTCCACCAAGGTGATCTCATGGTAATAGACTACTTTACTGGGCTTATGACTATTGGATGAATTAAAAAAATTTAGACCTCTTCCTATATGCAATGTGTCATTGCTTGTAGTTTGGAGCAATTTATATGATTAAGAAGTATAGGGACAAAGACTATGTAATTTGTTTTCTTAAAGGCCACAATTAGCATGCCCACATGTGATAACAGTCCTTCAAAACAACATCAAAATTTGACAACCACCATGATCAACTGATGAGGGTCATGGTCAACCAAGATGGGTCAATTCATAAAGGTCGTGGTCAACTCATGAGGGTCGTGATCAACCAAGAGAGTAATTGTCAATTCGTAATGGCCTAAGGCTTTAACATCACTTTCGACCACAGCCATGGTTGATTCACCATAGCTGTAGTGTGCCTTTTCGTGTAAGTATTTTTAAGAAGTTATATATAGGTCTCTAGACTTTATAAAAACATTATTATTCAATTTTATTCTTATCTTTTATGAATTCAAGAGAACATTGAAGACTTTTGAAAGTTGAAGAGCGTGGTATCCACTGCTTGGGCAGATTATGATAATTGTTCCTGTCTGTTGGTATATCTATGTTTACTCTTTATAGGATTGCTAGGTTTTCTTTGATCATAAGTGACTAGTCTCCCTAGTCCGAGGGTTATAATGTAACTGTCCAAATGTATTTCTCTCTTTGTTCTTAATGGAATTCCTAATTGTTTTAATGTTAATTATTTTTCTTCCTTATTTTAATGTTTATTTGGAATCAACTATTCTAATACTAAATCGATTGCATAGTAGAGATCATCTGTGTGTAATTGATAGATCTAGGTAGATGATGTTTTGCACCAAATTGGATGATCAAACTATTTGGGTAATCTTCATTAGATTGTTAATCTTTAATGAATCATCCTTATAATTGATTTTATCCCTTGACTTAAATTGATAGACCCATGATCATTGGGGTATTGATTTAAGGTAAATTGCATCTTTTGACCTTGATCATAGGCTTTAGTTGATTTTTAGAATTAGTAATTAACTGGGGAAGAAATTTCATTAGGACTAGGATTTGGGGGAAATTGGTACTAGTAAATCATAACCCTTAGTCACTCTTACCATAACTCTAAACCTCTCTTTATATTCATTTATTTGTTTTCTTATAAAAATCAAAATCACAAAAATATTTAAATCCTCTTTTTAATCATCTCTATTATTAGTTTAATAAACTTGACTAATTAGAAATAAAACTGGTCCTTTGGGTTCGATATTCAGACTTTCGAGTTCATTATTACTATTGCACATGGTACACTTGCCTTTGTATGAGCCTAACATATTTTACACATCAAGTTTCTAGCGCTGTTGTTGGGAACCCGTTGCGGGATTCCCAATTAGTTTAATTTTGTTAAACCAAACAATTTTTTTATAGAAATTATTTTATTATTATTATTATTACTTAATTTTCTGTTATTTTATTCTTTAATTTCCCATTGCACTTGATATTTTCTTCTATTTTGTAGTATATGCAAACTAGGTCCCAAAATTCATCACTATAGTACCAACCTAATATTAATAAGCTAATATGAAAACTTGGTGCAGAGATTCGTGAAGAGAGAGAAGAAGTAATGGTAGCAGATCCAACTTCTACCTTTATGAACTACCTCACCCCTACCTTTGGAGCACCAATACCACCCTACTACTAGAGCTTCCAGATGGACTCACTTTTGACTTCAAGCATGGGTTCCTACAGACACTGGAGAACAACTTGTTCAGTGGTGTTGGCCATGAAGATCCTATGCAGCACTTGAGGAAGTTCATCAAGTTGACCAACACAGTGAGACAAAATCGTGTATCAATAGAGTACATAAGACTTTATGCCTTTCCTTTCTCTTTTAATGGAAGGCCTGACTAGCTATGCTCACTACCTAAGAACAACATTACTACATGGAACTAGTGCACACGTGTTATTTCTCTCCCATGAAGATAGATCAGTACATCAAGGACGTTGGAAACTTTGTGCAAAAAGGAACAAGAGAGTCTACCCGAAGCCTAGGAAAGGTTGCAAGAGATGATCAGAAGCTGTCCACACAATGGCATTACTCAACAGAGATTGGTCCATATATTCTATGGTGGAGTGTCCTCACACAATAGGATAAGTTTGGATGCTACTTGTGGGGGTAACCTCATGTTAAATCCCCTTGTTGATGCCATCAGGATCATTGAAGATATGTGTTCCAACCCCTTTAACAACTTAGGAGACATGAGGATTATGAAGAGAGGGTGGAGAAAGATGATTCCCAAACTGAATTGGGAAAATAGATGCAAGCTTTGACGCTGAAGATGGAGATACTCGTGAGAGCTCAAGCCTAAGTCCCGATCACTACACCTTCATTTCAAACATGTGATAGATGTAGGATTGTGCATGGGCTAGTAGAATGCACTCTTGATGACAAGCTAGTTGCAGCCATGAATGAGATCAACTTGTTGGAGGAGGAAACTATTCTTACAATCAATACCCCAACAATTTTGATCAAGGACAAGGCTTTAAGCAGAATCAAGGGATGTATTGGCCTCAACCCATGCAAAATCAGAGACCTAGGCAAGGGGGGACACAATTCACTATTTAAGAGACCATGTTTCAATATATGACCTAGAATGAAGCTAGTGGAGTCTCAACTCACCAACATACAATCTCGTTTGCCATAAAGATAGCCAAACAACCTCCCTTCACAACTTGAACCAAATCCTAAGAGAGAGGATGTCAATGTTGTGATGAGTAGAAGTAAGAGGATTCAAGAGGACTCTGAGGAGAAGGAATGTTCTTCCCTAAAAGTTACTGAGAAGGACCAAACATCTAGGAAAGTTGAGGTTCCTACTGATGGGAATCCAGTGACAAGCAAGGAGGGTGAGAAGGAGGTACTGACACCTCCTCGGGTTAGTGTTCCCTTCCCTTAAAGATTGAAAGACAAGAGCGAGGATGAACAATTTGCTAGATTTGTTGAGATACTTAAAAGGGTGCATATTAATATCTCCTTCACTAAGGCAATTGCTCAAATGCCAAAGTACATCAAATATTTAAAAGAAATTCTTTCAAATAAAGGAAAGTTGACAAACTTTGCTACAATTGGTCTCAACGAAGAATGATTTGCTATAATTTTAAGGAAGTTTTCACCTAAGCTTAGTGATCCAAGGAGTTTTTCAGTCCCTTGTACAATTGACAACTTACAAACTAATAGAGCTTTATGTGATTTGGGTGCTAGTATTAATCTAATGCTTTATTTTTGTCTATAAGAAGTTAGGGTTACAAGAACCCCAACCCACTAACATTTTTCTTTTGCTCACAGACATGATTGTTACTTATCTGTCAGGAATAATGGAAAATTTGATAGATAAAGTCGAAAAATTTATTTTTTCAGTTGATTTTGTGATTTTAGACATGGAAGAGGATGAAAAAATCTCAATTATTTTGAGTTGGCCTTTCCTCTACATAGGAGGGATTTTGATTGATATCTGACAAGACAAAATGATTTAACAACCATGACGTATATGTCAAATGGGATAAAAAAAATATGATTGTTGATGATGCCAACTTATTATTATTTCCATGTGAATTATCTGCATTGTCCAAATTCAATTCATCAATTTTTATTAGATTTGCTGTTTGTTGAAAATTCTAAGTGTATTATCAGCAAGCAATTGTGGATATACCACAATACTCACGTAAGAGGAACTGTCATTACTGACTTTGCTTGCATCTCCAAAGCATTATTTATTTACATCATAGTGAATGAATTGAATACCCTCGATATATAGTATATACAGCTATAATTAAATATGAGGAATAGATTGCTCCAGATCTTGTCTAAGAATTAAAATATTCTATCCCCACCTGTTGAAACTTGAAACTTACTATTAAACATGGGGAGAGATATATGGATGTTTGTGTGTACATTTCATAAACCTCGAAATTTGGAATTTACATAGTTTACTATTCATCAACACTATGTTCGTATTTGTTTTTATCCGTAACATTATGTTTGTATATACAACTTTCATGCATGGACAATATTTATACATAAAAAAAATCTTTACACATTTTTTTATCCATTTAAATAATGCATTTTTGTTACAATATTTTTCTCTAGTTTCTTTTTTTTTCTCATTTATTTTACATCCAAACAAACTATTAGTATGGTTTGATTAACCACACAACCAGTGGGGGAACTAGGGGGGCTAGGGTGGGCCACCGCCCCCCTAAAAAAATTGATAAAAAAATGAAAATGAAAGGAAAAAAAAAAGAGGAAAGAAAAAATATTAAAAATAGGTAAAAGGGGAAAGAAAAAAATATAAAGAAAACGTAGTAAAAAAAAGAAAAGAAAAAGAAAAAAATATGAAAACAATAAAAAGGAAAGAAAACATAAAAGAGGAAAGAAAATGTAATAAAAATAAAATGGGAAAGAGAGATAACAGAAAAAGAAAAAAAAGAAAGAAAGATGATAAAACGGAAAAAAATAATAATAAAAAGGAAAAGAATAAAGAGGAAGAGGAAGAAAGAACACTATAAAATGGAGAGGTCTAGACACAAAGGAAACACAAATCCCAAGAGAATAGAAGGAGTCAAAAAAGTTGTTTCATTTGGTAAACCAGTGAAAGAGAAGAGTTTCAGATATCCCATCATTCCTTTCTTTTTCCCTATTTTTCTCTTTCTTTTTCTTGTTGTTATTCTTCTAAAATAAAATAAACTACTATTTGCATTTGAAGATGGAGTTACAATATTTTGAGCTTGACATTCCTAAACATCCAGATTTAATTAATTTATCAATTACATTTGAATTATGTCAAGGGCTAGCAAGAACTGGAAAGTCTATCATTTACCCTCTTATTGATAGAGTGATTAGACTTGTACTTACTCTTCCAGTTTCTACAGCAACTACTGAAAGATCTTTCTCAGCTATGAAGATAATCAAGACCAGACTTCGAAATAGAATGGAAGACAAATTTCTTAATGATTATTTGATTACATACATTGAAAAAGAAATCATTTTGAGTTTTAGCACAGATTCAATTATAGATGATTTTAACAAATATGAAAACACGTAGAGTAAGAGTCAAGTCATGAAGTGATTTTAATTTATGTAATACTTTTTTTTATATTAGATTTATATTGTTTTCGGAATACTTTTATTTATGATATAATTTTTTTTATGTTCGCTCCCTCTCAATAAAATTTCTGGCTCCGCCATTGCACCCAAACATAATATTAAAACAGCTTATAAGAAGTGAAAATAGTAAGTTAGTAACGTGTCCAATTAAATATAATCTCTTCCCAAAATCATTATAATTTCTACGAAATAATCAATTATAATCATGATTTTCATTGTTCCAGGTTTTCTTAAATTGATTTAAACTGGTGTGAATGTAAGTTGCAGAACAGCCTTCAGAAAATAAAATTGCAAAGCTGACTAAACAAAATTAACTAAAAATTTAAAAGTTAATTAATAATTGAAAATTTATAATTGGAAGTTTTGAAAACTGAAAATTGACTTATTAAATTATAGAAAAATAATAAAATTATATTGAGGATAAAAGTGATAAAAAAAAACTATAGAATCGTGATTTATTTAAAAAGGGTTATAAGAAAATTAGATAAATATATTGAGAATAAACATAAAATAAAATATAAAAACTTGAACAATAGAAATTAGTATTTTAAAATTTTTTACTTTAAGTAAAATTTAAAAAAAGTTAAAAATTATTTAAAAGAATTGTTTCCTGGACAATTAGTAAAAAAGTTTAAAATAACCTAAAATGTATTACAGAATATAGTGGTAAATGAATGTTACGAATAATAAGATTTTTGTTTTATCCCCATTTCATTAATTCATTAAGTAAAAAAAATCAAAGAGAAGATTAATTTCATATTTATACTCTTATTTCTATTTGAATTAATTCCTTAATATCTTGTTATTCATTGTCTAAAAAAGTAGGAAGAATCACTATTCTATTCCACCCGAAGTTTTTTGAGAGTTTCTATTTCCATAACAAAAACTCTCTCAAAAGCACTTGTACATATATTATTATCCATCTAGAATGCAATTTTCAGTAATTATAATATTGTACGAAGTAATAATTGCAAATTTAATTGCGCTTTGACGAGATAACATTTTAAAACCAAATGACAAACAAATTTGTCAATTAAAAAACGAAAAGTTGGGGCATTCCGAGAATCGAACTCGGGACCTCTCGCACCCAAAGCGAGAATCATACCACTAGACCAAATGCCCTGCTTGCAGTAAGTACTTTATTAAGTTATACTAATCAAAAACCTTGTTAAGAATTCCATAGTGTAAAAAGTCTTCGTAGTGGGACAGTAATAGAGTAATTCAAGCTGTCATCATAATTAGAGTGGGAGGCTAGATCACAATAACCATAGCACGTACAGTCTACAACCCACCCAACCCATCATTGAAAGTTTATGCCAAATTACGTGTGACATTTTTTTTTTGTTTGGATAAAAAATTATATGTATCTTCTAATTCATTAGATTTAAAATTAATTTTGTATGGGATGTGTAATTATTGTTGATTTAAGAAAATTTTCGAATAAAAATTCTTTCACTAAATTACATGTGTGACATTTATTAACTTGGTTGTTCATTCATGTGAAAAATACAAATAAATATTTCCACCCTACCCAATATTTAAAGAGATTTGCACATACTTAGATCCATAACTGTATTAGATGTGATGATATTAAGAAAAAAGAAAAAGCACTACTTTTTTGTAGATCTATATCTTGATGCCTATACAATCACCCGAGGGTTGTGAGTTGCAAAAGGCGCTTACTATTTGAAAAGAAGTGGGATTCTAGTTCTTGAGTGAAAGCAAGCCAGCTGGATGTTGAATGATAAGGTGCTGGCAGTTGCGATTTTGAAGCCATGGGTCCCCACAATTACAAAGTAGCTTTCTAATGAAAAACACATTATGTGATTACCCTCTCGGATTTTCAGGCTTTTGGGAGACTTATGTTAATAAAAGAAAATGAATTATATACTATTTTATATTATCATTTATTTTTATTTTTATTTTTATCCATGTCTTGAATCTAAGATCATTAACATAGTGTTGCAATAAGCAAATCAATTAATATTAATTGTGAACAGATACGTTGTCATTTAATCACAATTAATCATATACGATAAATTTATTAACTTTTATTATAATCATATTAACAATAAGTTATGTTTAAACTCTTTTAATAACTAGTAACTAGCTAATACACTTAATTAGTACTTAATTTGATGCCTTGGTGTTCATAATTTTGTAGGTACAATTTAATGAATATCTTTGTACTTCATAAGTAAAGATTTAATTTAATTATTAGGATAATTACATCGTTAACTGATCAAAGTCATAACATGTATGACTGTATTTATTGTAAAAAAAAATATTTGTAGAATATAATAATTTGTGATTTGATAGTGTAACATATTAAAATTATTTTACGCTATTAGTGTATATTTCGTTTTCTTTATAAGAAAAAGTATTAAATGAAAAGATAGATATATTTAATATAAAACATAATTTTTTATTTAATATTTCTATCAAAAATATCAAAGAGAATTATTAAAAAGATGATGCAATAATTTAAAATTATTGGTAACAGATGGAAAGTGCTTAGTTAGCCTTTGAAGCAAAAGGCCAATGAATTCTAGCTGGTAGGCTCATGCTTTGTACATCCATGTTCCAAAGTGCGTCGGCTAAATTTGTTAATAATGTTAGCAACTATTAGAGAAATGATGCCAAACGTTTTGGTAACAAACAAAAATCAGAGTTATCACTAAACAGTTGACTGTACAAAGATGTAACGTACATGTTAAACTTAAATGTTTTTTTTTTCTTTGTTTTTACGCATTTATATTCACAGTTGAAGACAGTGTTAGAACATTAAAATATACGAGGGAAAAGTGGGTAGTTAGGTGCTGACATTTGATCAAAATGATTGTCAGTGACATTATAATTGTTTGAAGTTTGCTTTAGTTTCCGCAATTTTCTGCCAGCTTCTTCACTTTTTTTTTCCTTTGTCTCCTCTTCAATCTTCATTGTCCTGTTCTTCCCCTTGGTGACAAACCAAGACTAACACACACACGCACGCACGCAGAGATCATAGCTTGTGTTGGTGAGGTTAGAAGATAAAGAAAGAATGGCATTTGCAGGAACAACCCAGAAGTGTATGGCCTGCGACAAAACGGTTTATCTGGTTGATAAGTTGACTGCGGATAACCGAGTGTTCCACAAAGCTTGCTTCAGATGCCATCACTGCAAAGGAACCCTCAAGGTCTCTCCCACTTTTACAACTCTTGTTGATTATATAGTCTCTAGTTCAGGCATCTAGCTTTGGATCTGGTGTCTGTAATTTGGTTATTAGAAGGCATGTGAATGTGCCGGATAGCGTGTTTGGAATGAATTGGAACGCAGATCGCTACCCTCTCTCCATGTCTAAGGATCAAAATGTGTGGAAGTTACTTTAAGTTGCTTCTGATGAACGTGGTTTATCACGTTTGCACTGTGTTTCCAAACACACAGGGAAACTTAATCATGACTGACATCAATCTTAGAAGCATTTCCTTTAAGTAGTAATTCATAGTTCTTTTTCTTTATATATAATTTTAAGCACTTTAAGAACATATTATGTCTCTGTCTCAACTTTCCATGATTTCATGATAATCCTGATAAATGATATAGGAAATTAGGAACCTCTTTTCCCTTTTGGTGTATTAAAGGCTTGTTAGCACATTGCAATTTTCATTAAATGAAGTTTGCCTACAAATTAATGTATCTATCTGCAGCTGAGCAACTACAACTCTTTTGAGGGAGTTCTTTACTGCAAGCCACACTTTGACCAACTGTTCAAAAGAACGGGGAGCCTTGACAAAAGCTTTGAAGGTAACAAAGGATCAAAAATCTAATTATTAAATGTCTCACTATGCTTTTCTTAGTTATTCAACCCCATTTCCTTTTGCCTAACTAGGGACACCAAAAATTGCCAAGCCAGAGAAAAATTTGGAAGAGGTAATAAATTTCAGGTACTTGCAATGCACAACAGAAAATTCAATTTTTCAGGATTTATCTAATTTTTTAGCTGTTTTAATTAGAAACCTGCAGCAGCCAAAGTCTCAAGTATGTTTGGTGGAACAAGGGACAAATGTGCTGGTTGTCAGAAAACGGTGTATCCCACTGAGAAGGTAATAATACAACCATAATGTTTGTCTACTAACACAAGCTAATGCCGCCAAAGCATCTATTCATTGACACACAATTCATCATCCTTGTCTAATCTAAAACCCTGATGTTGAGTAATCAGTACAAAATTACTTGTTCTGCTTAGGGAATCAATATTTTGTGATGATGTAGGTTACTGTGAATGGAACTCCTTACCATAAGAGTTGTTTTAAATGCTGCCATGGAGGGTGTGTTATAAGTCCTTCCAATTACATAGCACACGACGGAAAACTCTACTGCAAACACCACCATGTCCAATTGATCAAGGAGAAGGGCAATTTAACCCAACTTGAAGGTGACAATGAGAAGAGTGCAACTAATGGGAAAATCAATGGTGAAGAAGTTGCCGCAGAGACATGAAAGAGTCGAGTCTCTGAATTTTGCTTTCTCAAGTTTCATATTTGTGCACCATATATTTCTACTGTCTCTCATGCTTTTACCATTACTTTGCACTTCGGGAAGCTCTTTATCCGTGACAAATATGGTATTCTATTTTTCGTTAGTCAAAGTGTGCGGATCTTCGTCATATGTTTTTGGTTGTTGTGAGCGTTTGATTCAGAATGTTTGATTTAGAAGTACATGTTACTGCACTTCTTGACACTCTCATGGACTTCCAATTGATATTATATACAATCGTTAGACCCAATTTTCGTTTCCTACTTCCATCTGCCCAATTTCCAGTCCAACTATTGTTGTCCTACCTCTGAATCCAAGTATGACAGTTGCACATTGAGATTTTATTTTCTGACTTGTTTAAGAAAAGAGCGAGTAAGCAATATTTGCTTATCGCATATTTGATAATTCTGTTTATATCGAAATTTCAGCCTACATCTATTCGAATACATTTTAGATCTTGTATTCTAAAACTTGTGGGATATTGGCTGTAGAAACAAGAGTCCTGATGATACTATAGAAGTGAAACATTTGAGCAAATAAAGGTAATGCTAAAATCCAAGGTTATGTTTAAACTGATGAGAAAAGATGAAATGGAGAAGAATAGAATCAAAAGGCATTAGTTGCCAACATTTGGATCAATTAAAATACGATGGAATGAAATGAAACATGGTTAAATTCATAACATCTCATTTCATTCAAGACTTCTATTTTTCTTCTCCCTTAATTGGAGGATATGAGCTTGAGCAAACTTGGTCTTTATTATTCTCCTTACAACCAGCTCACTTCCACAAAATGAAATGAAAACTTCCTCCATAAATATCAAGACACTGAATGACAATTTTATTCCATTTCATTTTACTTGTCATTAAATATCCAAACAAGGCCACTAATAAGGCTAGTTCACTAGTAGATTTGTAACAATATTGTTGAGCCCTATCTCCAAATTAAAGGAAGTCATAGGCTAGTCGGAATGGCATGCTCTTGCAATTAAATAGCTATTGCTCTACAACACAGCTAAAAGAAGAAACAGCCATCGAACATCAAGAGGGAGGAGGGAGGGGAAGCAAGATAGCATACCATCTAAACAAATTGTTATTATTTCAAAACTAATAATACACTATGCCACAGAGTTTGTGACATCTGGATATATGATTTATCTATGAATAAAAAATGCAGAAGGGAATTAATTAGCAGAAGAATTTACAGTATCCACAATACAACCATTGTGGACAATATGTTTCATGTCTATGACAAAATTGTCCGAAAGGAATCCAAATCCAAAAGTACCATTTCGATACTGCCAAATCCTTCCTTCTGCACTCCTTTGATTCATTGTTCCAGCAAGGTCTGGAACAACTAAATCATAACTTGAACTTATGTGAAGAATTCGGTTTACCACATTGCCTGACAACTGGAACTGCTGAATTTGATTTACCACTTCACAGTCTGACAAAGGGAACTGCTCAAGAACTTCATTGCCCGGTTGAAGCGGTCGAAGATGAACACGACTGTCATACAAAGATTCTTCCTCTGGAGAAAAGGGAGATTCCAGAAACGTAGCATTAGACGTCCAGAAAACCGGGGCATGTCCTGAAAAACGGTCAGGAGGATCCCCAATCCGCCGGCAGGCAATACCCCCAATGTCATCATATGCCACAAGGTAAAATGCCAAACTCATGTCACTGCAAATTCCCTGCAACAATGACAGTAAAACATCCAATGAACCATCATACAACCACAAGAAAAAACTCCACCATCACTCTTCTCGAAAATCATAATAGATTTAAAAAGATAAAGGGAAATTTAGGAGTATATCCATGGTTCACTCAAAATGCAACCAGCACAAACAGATGGTTGCTGATCTACATTGAAATGAAATCAATAATATATAGATGCACAAGATCTTCCAATCCAAATTCACTTATCATTCCACATTGCCTAATTAAGATACGACAAAGATCAAATGTTCCCATCTTTCTCAACATCTAGCAACTTCCCAATTTTCAACAACCATAGTAAATGTTCTAAATTGCAGCAGTGGTTTTGTTGCAATCCTTCACATTGCAGACAAACGTGGTTAATGCAGCTATAATTTCAGTTGGGTGGAGAGCCCAAAAACCGCCAAAATTGAGATCTATCAACATTTTGATCATGACTATTTCTGCTGCTCAATCCAACATTTTGCAGTTTGATTATCATGACTCGAAAAACCATGACAAAGCCAAACTAGTTAATGACATCAATAATCAAATCAACACTGAGAACACAATTGAATTGAGCACAAAAAACAATTTTGAGCAATGAAACACCTTCCACAGGCCCTGCAATGGGCGAGCCGGAGTCGGCGAGCAGTTGACAATCTTGACAAAATGCTGAGGCTCCCACTTCCTTCCGGAGAGCCTCTCCTTCTCTCGCCGCCTCTGCCTCCTGGACCGATCACTCCCGGGGCTTCGCGGGTTTGCGAAATGCTGGTAAATCTCCGCCATCAGTCTCTCCGGCGGCGATCCGCTCTCCACCACCACGGCATCGTCATCACCCCCCCTAACCCGCTTCTCCTCCACAACAAAATGCGTCTTCCCCATGAAACTCACATCCACAGCCACCAATTCGCTCCGATTCTCGGGTTTGAGATCGGATCTCCTCCCGTCGGGATCGAGAAACGTGACCACGTGTCCCTCCTCGGAGAGGCTCATCCAGAGGAACGGCGTTTTGGTGACACCGTAGGTGTTCGAATCGGAGTCGGAAGGGGAAACCCTGGAAGCGGAGATGAAGGATGGGCCCCATTCGAAGAAGAGCAAGGAAGGGATTCCGGTTCCGTGACCGGTTCCGCTCCGGCGCCAGAAGCCGAGGAGATTCTCCCAGCGGTGGAGGGTGTGGTAGAGATGCTTGAAGGAGATGGTGGGCTTTTGGGCCCATTGGGTGATGCGGGTGTTGGAGCCCCACCTGCGCTCGCACATAGAGAACCAGAGCTTGGAGTCGGTGGAGCAGAGAGAGCCCAGTTTCTTCGAGGTGCAGGCTAGGGTTGCGATCTCCGGTGGGCCCAGGAACGAGAGGATACACACCTGAATGTCCTCTGGGAAATCGGTGAAGGAACATACCTCGTTCTCGTTATTCGCCATTTTTGCGTCTTTTTTTTTTCTCTTTTGGGAAAGAAATATTGTTATTGAGTGAAAGAAGAATATAGATGGTTGAAATTTGGTAGATTCTTCCACGCTATGGAATCATTCCCCCTCGTACCTGCATTACATTACATTACTGTTTTGTTAGGGAAACCATGTCGTGCGTATCAATCTAAACGGCAACAATCCTCACGTCTCCACTAAACTCCCTGCGTTTCGTCGTTTTTTTAAAATAAGAAAATAAAAACTGAATATTCGTGGTTGATTCCTATGGACGACCTTTCTCTACCCACGGCTCATGCCTTAATCGAAATATCACAATTTAATTTATCAATTCATTTTATTGGTTAACAAAATATCATTATATCAATTGATTTATTTTTGAACTTCCAAATTTGCATCAAACTATTACCAAAAATAAAATTATATTTATTTAGAGGAAATATATGTTTTTAGTCGCTATATTCAATCCTATTTTTAGTTATCTTAGTTTTATATTATTCAATTTAGATCATGTATTTTATAAAAATTTGTTTTTAGTCCTTGTCACCAATGGTGTTGACCTTATTTCCAACTAAGTAAATAGATTATAATGTTTATTTATAATACGAATTCATGGAAGCAATATTTAATAAACAAGCAAAATCAAAATTAGACACAAGAATAAATCTATAACAACTTATGAAGAATGATGATAGAAACAAAGATAAAACTAGAATTCTTGAAAGTTCCGATTCAATGTGTTTGAAAAAAACATGTTAATAACTTATTTTTAAAATTAATTCACATCATTTTAATCAATTTTAAAAATAAAAATGCATTATGTTTGTCACGTTAGACAAAAATTAATATCATTTATGAGAATTCTTTGAAAAAAGATTCTATTAAATAAAACGTGAACTAAAAATATTTATCTTGATTTAATACCATAATTTTTAACAAATTAAATATACCCTTGATCTAGATTTTGAAAATTCACAATGTTAATTTTATTATTTTTTATCACTCTTAAACTACCTGTCAACTATCATTTCAGGTATTAGAAAACATTTTATAGATGAAAAGCACAAAAATAAATAGAGGGTAATTTACTTACCTTTCATTTATCTTCACAACTGATAACTCACAAGGTACATTGAATTTACTTATATCTTTTCTCCTAAACATTTCGTTCCAAATCCCAAAACAAAGAAGAATATTCATGACTTCATATCTTACAGTTGTTAGCTGTAACATCAATGTTTTACTTTTGTCCAAGCTGAATTGCAGTGTGAGACTCAATACAAAGACCCAGAGTTCCTTGCAGCATTCCAATCACTAGAAGCTGCAGAACTCCTCCTCTTCAACTTCCCCCCATCAAAAGCCTTCCCCACCAACCCTTTCACCCTCTCAACACTCGGGTACCCTTTCCTCTGCAGCAACCCTGAATAACCCTCCAAAAACTCAGCATAAGCAGGAACCACAAGCCTCACAATAGCTTCCCTCATTTGTTCCCTCAAATTCACATCAGGTATACTCTAACATGGCTCTCACAAACCTCATTCAAACCCTTTAAAAAAGCTTCAATCTTTTCACTCACCACTCTTCCCACACTCCCTTTCCGTTCCTCTCCCTCACATAATCTCAATCCAAAACCCTAACCAAACCACCCCACGTTTGCTTCTGATACAAGTAAGCACTTTCCTCCGCCACAGCCTTGTAACCCTCTTTCATGCACTTCTCACCCAACACCTCACCAAGCTCTGTGTACGTGTTCATCGTGAACACGTGCACCAAAACCTTGTCCCTACAACACATACGTTTTGCCTCAATGTTCCGCTGCAGCGCCTCCATGACATTGCTAATTGCGTGCTTTAACAAACCCTCGTCCAAAGACATGTCATTGCTAGTACTATCTTTCCATGTTTTGTTGTGTTCGGAGAACCTTAACCATTGATGTTCTGTAATTAACCGTGGTGAGGTACTTGAGATAGTTGATAGCGTATCTCACAAATTTTGTTGTAGGAATATAATATTGATGATAAAACGTTAAATACTATATTGTTTTGATGCAAGTTGCTATACTTGTATGTAGGAGATGTTTTTAAATATGAAACGAACCAATCCAATCTTACTTTATGATTAGTTCATATCACATTTTTGTAATCACTTTTTAACGCAGAATACGCCAATATAGTGATGATTATTTGTGATGATCAGGGCTATTAATTACCTTGACGTATATATCAATGCATATGTATAGGCAATCATTGGCAGCAGAGTGGTTGAAATTCTTCTGAGGACTTCAATTTCCGGTTCCGACCCAACTCGCTGAAATCACAGCAAATCCCCCAGGTTCCTTAGCTTCATCCTCAGCAACAACCCTTCAAACTCATCCCGCACATGCACCAACGCCTGGTCCAGCAGCCCCTGAAACCTCATCTCATACAGCCCCTTCAGAGTTCCCAGAGCCTCCCTCAGCCTCGCCTACCGGGACTGTTCCGCCGCCTTTGTCCGGCTTATGAACTCCACCACCTCCTGCAGCCTCTGGATAACCACTTCCACCTCATCACTTATGTTGTTTAACCCATCGTTCAGTTGATCCACGCATTCGGTGTACTCCAGAAGCCTCTCGAGCCGCTTCTGGTGCGGCTTCTCCGAGGACAGCTTCGTCGAGAGCTCGACGAGGTTGTTCTGGAGAGATTCTATCAACTTGAACGTGTTGAGGAGTGCAAGAGCCGGGGCCAAGGCTCTGGTGATTCTCGTGTCGAGGGCTTTCCTCGACATGGCTAGGGATTGTAAAGGGACGATTCTCCTGGAGGCTGTGGAGAGTGATCTTTGTAAAAGATCGAACCTTGTCTCTGTGTTTCCCAGGTTTTCTTCTGTTTCCTCGGAGGCTCGAAGTAGGGTTTTTAGGTCGGAACATTCTGACTCCAGCTTGAGAAGTGTTGTTGGGTCTTCTTCCAATGCCATGTTTTTGGGGCATTGCATATTATTCCCTTTGGGACGAATGAGTATTATATGAAGAGATGGAGTGAGACAAAAGAGTTTGAGCGTATTGTCGAAGGCGGAAGAAGACGAGTGGAAAAGGTAGGCGTCGATGTGAACAAGGGAGACATATGGCATTCCATTGTGGGAAACAAACAAAACGACAACTGGGTTGTTTAGAATATGCAAAGCCTGTGTCTTTACTTCCTCATTGGTTCAAACACACGGTTTATAGGATATAATTAATAATAATCCCAGTCACAATGATGGCCAAAATGGACCCGGTCCTGGATTTTCCAGCGAAGAAATTTATTAACTATGTGTTAGGAAATTTATTAGAATCAATTTGAAATTATTATTTTCTAAACAAAAGACTAAACTAGGATCAATTGACTCAAATGATCTTAATTAGATTGGCACCACCTAAACCAAAATGCCTAAACAACAAATCCCGAAATTATATTAATGATAAAAAAAAAAGACACGTGGGGGTGGAGGGCAAGAACCAAACCCATAACAGAAGCAAAAACATAACTCTACCTAAACCTATAGTATGTGAGAGCTTGTATATCATTTACAAAAAAAAAAAATTAATAATTATGCTTGCAACAAAATTCCACCAACAAAAATCTACTATATTAGTCTTGTAAAAGGTTATTAATCTATCTGCATAAATATTTTCTTCATGATAGATATCGCAAATCAAGTTGAAATAAAATTTTACACTTTACCATACATAAACAGAAAATAAAAAATAATCTGAGTGATAGATTTAGTTTAACATGAGTTTAGTTGAATGTAACTATAATCCAAACACTTTTTGAAATTATTATGGCCCATTCTTTAAACAATGTTTTTGTTTGCTAGATGACAATGTAATATATAGTGTAAAAAAAAGTGCGTTTAGACTCAAGGTGTTTCACCTCTTAGCAGTGTTTTTTTGCTTGATTCTTCACTTCTCTTTTGCACACTAAGATACAAAACACTATATTTATGTCTCGTTCTTCCTTATAGAAGCATAATATAAACCACCCGCTTTAATTTTCTTTGTAAACTTTAGTGGCTTTTTTATTTGCTCTTTGATCTGAATGTTCAATTAATGCACACATACCCCGATCGATCTTATATTTTGACAACCAAAGTATAGTTTTACATGCATGGCTACAAATCTGATTTTTCACGGAGGCACCAAATAACAATTGGAAATTTTCAAATTAAAATTCATCTTGCCTGTGAAAAGACACAGTTGTTGTATCTTGCGAGTCGCGCCTTTTGCATGTTCCATCTCAAGCTTAGTTAGCTGAATTCTTCACCAAAATTCTTTGTCACAAGCCTTTCACTACTCTTATCTCCAAACTCCACAGAGTAGACATCTAAAAGGCTCCAACATATGGGCGTGTTACCCTGAACCGATGAATGAGGTTTCACCAAAAGAATGATTAACTAATAACATGTTTGAATATCCTTTGAAATATAGTGATTATCTCAAAATCACGGTGTCACCATAATTTTTTTAAAGTAACTATAAATCACCTTTTGGTTCACGTTTATCATAATTCCATAATTAATTTTGGTTCACATTATCACCACCAAAAACATGCTATAAATCCTCTTTTAACTCCTTAATTTTTGCTTTTTATAGTTTTATGTTGTCAGATAGCCATATTATGTATATGATATACACAATACTAGTGAGAGTTGCATCTTGCAATATTAATAATATAGTAAGTAGTTTGACACTTGTATCTTTTAACTAAGGTGTGGAATTTAAGACTTGACTTAGGCATAAAGCACAACTGAAATATTTTATCTCAAAATGGACAAGTCAATAAAGAAGATTAGTTGGTTACTAAATAAGAAATTCTAAATATATCTCCTAATTATACCAAAAAATAATATACTTAAATGGTTTTTTATCATACGAAATTAGGACTTAATTGGTGTGTTATTGTTTTAAACCATTGTAATGTTTTTTTAATGGTTACATTAATTAATTTAACTTTACTCCACGTTTTGGGATAGAAGTGAGGGGTCAGGGTTAGACTTTGAATAGATGCAGAGAAGACACTCATAGGACTTTGGAATTCCTTCAAAAAAGTTCAACAAAGTGCTTGAACCTCCCAAGAATTGTGAGATACAAAGAAAAGATGAGAGAACGGCGTGCAGTGACAGCGACCCAGGCGACAGTGACACAAGTTGAAGGGTTTGAGGTATTTTTTAAAAATCCATGTTAAGAGACCAATTACATGACATTAATTTTATAAAAATTGATGACCGATATTAAACAATATCAATTATGTTATAATCGATAATCAATATTAAGGATGATATGTTATTTAAAAAATGTCATCATATATATTTTTAAGGTCAATTTTTTAAAAATGAACAATATTAAAATCATATTTTCTAATAGTCATGAGTATGCAGTTGATTAAGCATAAAATAAAATAAAAAAACAGTTTTTGTTTTTCCAAATTCTAGAAGATTGAACCTACGTCCTCCTATATTATGTCTTCGTGTTCACGGAAGTTCTAAATCATTTAAAAATTGTAGAGTGAAATTACAGTTTTTTGTTTTTAAGAAAAATTTAGATGAGTTGATCTTTACCAACTAAACTAATTTTTGTTGGCTTATATTGCAGTTATTGTTTAAGTTACATATTTTGCAATTTAATTTTAAAAATTACATTATCATCTAATAAGATATAAATTTGTGAAATTTAATTACAATACTCTAAAGTACAAACAGTTATTATTGTTATTATATAATTAGATATCATTATGCGCGTATATAATCAGTTTTTTTGGCTTATACAATTATTACTTAATGTATCATTTAGGGTTTACAAAATACACATGGTCACTTACACAGAGTTCCAATACACATGTCAATTCTCCACGTCAGTTACGTGTCAATACTCCACAGGAGCACGGACGTCTCCCCCTTAATAGCCAAGTTGTTCGACCACACAAGGTATCTTTAATATATGTTGCAACTAAATGGCAAATACTTAATTATCTACAAATCATTATATTATCTACAAGTTACAGATTATTTATAAAGTATACATTATATGCAAGCTTATATGTAATTATTTGTTAGTCTTTATCTACATGTTAATGATTATCTATAAGGGGTGTTACTAACTGTTCCTCCGACAAATAAGGACGGGGGGCTCCCCCTCCACCCTATAAATACAAAATTCATCTAACCTTTCATACACTCAGTCACACAACAACAACTACCTACTAACTCGAGCACATACAAACTCACTTATATGTTTTCCTCTCTACATAATTGATGTACTTATTCAAACGTTGTAGCTCTCTCCTTTGTTTTGCTTGTCCCCTTTCTTAACAAGGTTGATTCATTATCTGACGTATAAGATCTGAAACTCATCTTGATCACGCTTACCTTGACGTGTACCACTTCCAGATTTTGGTAATAACACTTTAAAAATTTATCTAAATAATGATTTTGAATTAGTTAATTAATAATATAAGAGCATAAAATTTGTACTCTTGATACATAAAAGTAAGATGGCAAAATGGGTTTGGCCCAACGGGCCAACCCATTTAACCCACCAAAAAAAGTGGGTCAATTGAAAGTTTCAACCCACTATATGAAACGGGCTGGGCCAACCCGACGGACCAAGAGAGACATATTAATTTCACTTTTTGTAATTTTGTGTCCAACACAGCAGCTTCTTCCAATCTTGAATCTTCCAAGACCTTCCTTCACTTCAGTTCTCTACTCTCTCACCTGTCCCTCCTGTCAGGATCTTCCTTCACTTTGATGTCGTGGTCCTTACAGCATCCACGCCGGTGTTCGCACTTGCATCATCATCGGCGTCTCCACTAGCCGTCCGTCCTAGAAACACCGTCAGTCCGCCACGGATCCACCACACCAACCACTAGGTACACTTTGGGCTTTCTCACAACCATCGAACAAAATATTTTAAGAGCTTTGTGTATGCATACTCTACCATCGAACAAAATATTTCTGAATAAATTTACTTGTCTGAAATTTTGATTAGAGAAAAGCTAAAAGAAACACACTTCTTT
This sequence comes from Glycine latifolia, assembly GCA_013407115.1. Classification (NCBI taxonomy): domain Eukaryota; kingdom Viridiplantae; phylum Streptophyta; class Magnoliopsida; order Fabales; family Fabaceae; genus Glycine; species Glycine latifolia. The sequence goes on from CM023954.1 coordinate 9,074,260, forward strand.
CATGTATTCATTTTCTTCTCCTAACATTCATTCCCCTTTACCCTCTTGCATATTTTGCGTACATGCTTTTTTTCTTTCTTCATCTTCACCATTTTCCCCATTTAACACATGTTACACAACCATCTCTAAATCATCCAACAAAATCCTTTTCTATAAACCTTTTATACTCCTTCGTGTATCAATTTAGAGCTTTCAAAATTGAGCCTAAAAGTCACGGCCACTAACTAGAAACAGATAGGAGAAATTAAGGCCTTGTAGTTTGTTTATTGTTTTTAGAAACAAATTTTGTTTTCTATTTTTTTTGTCTCCTGAAAGTGATTGTCCTTGATCACATTTATGTTTTTAAAAAACTTTGTCTTATGAATAATTGAATGTACTTGAAGAAAACAAAAGAAGATAAGAAAACTGAAAAATAGGTCTGATGTTTTATTGACTAAAAAACTTCTCTAAAAAGATATCTAAATTAATATAAATATTTGAAAGGTAAAAACATAGAAGGTTGGATTTGTGGAGGTAATTAAGGATGTGGGCATGTGGCCTATATATTAGGATGGGACAATATTGAAACGACTTATTTGTATTTTGCTTCTTATGTTTGCTTGGTCAAAGATATCAATGCATTGTTTGACATTATGCATGTGCTTCAAATCATAAAATTTAGTTATGCATTAGCTGCTAAAATTATATCAGTTACTTCTCAATTTTAGTTCACCTGCTATGATTGTGTGAATTAATTACAACTAATATTGTTGAAGGGTCATGCATTGAGATTTTTTCCCCTTAACTACACTTGTTTGTTTTGTGGGTCAGATTAGTTCAAAAGAGTTGCTGCTTCTGGTGATTGATCTTGGTGAATGAATCATTATTGAAACATTGTTTCTGTTTTCCCCCCTATATGATCTTGAATATTGAATTTTCATAAAACTGCTTCCAGTTGATTGTCTGATAATGATATCTTTCTTAATTCAAGTTTTCTTGATGCTTCAGCAAAAATTAAATATGGTTATCCATGGCTAACTTTATCTTTAATTGTTGTTTTGAAGGTTCTTTAACTTTAGTTGGTGGTGATCCTGGTATTAGGAAAAGTACACTACTATTTTTTTTAAAAGATTAACTTTTTTTTGCGGGCTAACCTGCTGGTCCACTAACCCACTCCAAAGTGGGATGAGCTAACATTTCGAGCCCACTTTGCAAAAGTGGACCAACCTAGCCCGACCTGCTTTTTTGATAAATTGGGCTAGCCCGTCTCATTTTGGATGGACTGACTTACTTTGTCATCCCTACATAATACGAAATATTCATATAATTATTACCTTAAGTAAGTATTTTTTTATAATAAAAAAATATCGCATTAGCGACCGAAATTATTACACTTTTCCTGTCATTGAAACTTATAACATCAAACATATAGGTAATTTTGTATCCTTATTAAATTTTAAGTATAGAAAATAAAATAACAATAATGTAAAGTTTTAAAATTGACAATAGGAGTGTTTTTAATTTAACTTCATTTTATTTTTAAAAAAATCCTAAAATATATACAAAGTGTTTAAAACTAATTGTTATTAAAACTGAGAATCATGAAATATATGTATACCGTATATATGAGTGTAAATAAATCAAATTGTTCGTGAATTATTTGGAAATTACTCGTTTAAGTTTCTTTATTTAATTAATTAAATAAAGTTAAGCTTAAAATTAGACTCGATTATTTAAATGAACCGAGCTCAAGCTTTGAAAGCTTGTCATTAAGAATTCGTGAATAGCTTGTTTATATTTATATATATAAATGATTTTTTTATGAAAATAATTTGTCCTTTTAGAAACACTAAATTAATTATCTAGTATATTTTTATTAATTTTTTAATTTCACTTATCACATGTTAAGCTCATTTTATTAATAAGTAGATAATTATTAAATATTATATTGATAAAGTTAAAAAGTTATTTAAGAAAATTTTCATCAACAAAAATTGTTATAAATTACAAGACAAACTCAAACTTAATATTTCTTAAAGAGTCCAAACTTTTTATTAGGCTCGATTATGCAAATGAGTCAAACTTGAGTTAGTGATATTTTTCACATTCTAAGCCCAAGCTTCAAGAGTTCGACCTGTTTACACCACTAATTGTATACATGTTATCATTTCATGTTAATGTAAATATTATAGTTCTTATAATTTGATTATATTTTTTCTTGAAATTTTTTTTACCCTTAAGTGACATCAAAGTTCACCCATTTCGTTCAGATAAGAATATCATTTCTTGTAAAAGTTATATCTGTGTATAGAAATTTATATTTATTTTATAATTCAAATATTATAATATTTACATATAAAGTACCTATCAATTGTATTTTAATTAAATTAAGTTTTCATTAAAAAATTAACCATTTTTGTTATCTGCTTAGGTTAAGGGATGCTACGTCCAAGAACCGTATTAGCACATTCAACAAAATCACACTAACCTTTATCCACTCATCTTTTCATAAGCTAGAGACAGCTTCACTAAACTACAAAATTTGGTTGTATGAAATCTCAATAAGAGAAAGTATAATTTTTAAAATTAAAAAACAATAATGTAATGCAAACACGGGAGTATAATTTACTGAAAATTATAATTAGAAAATTAACTTTGCAGCTGCTTCTTGTAATTAATGTCATCACTTTGTGCACTATTTCGTACTAAATCTTTTATACCAAAGCAGTAAGAAATGTGTAGTTATTATCTATAAAAGAAGTTTAATTATCAAACATGATCGAAGAATAAATAAAAATAAAAAAAGAAATATCTGACAAATTCTATTAGCCAATTTTCAATTCTTTAGTCATTTTAGGAAATATATTCGGAACTTTCACCCTTGGTATTTTTCTTTCCCGTGAAATAAAATATGTGGGAAAATCCGTTACAAATGGTTAGAGACCACCTGCGAAGCTGCTTGCCTACATTAGGCAGGTCTCAGCTTTGACAGCGAATTAACGTCAAAGGCATTTGCTAAAAATCATGATTCGGTATCCTATATATGTACGTGGATAAATTACTCCTTAACCTCTTATTAATTTTAGGTGTCGCTAACTAGTAAGATATTGGTTAAGAAATTTTAAAAAATATTATGTAAATTATAAGAGAAAGTAAAAAATATTATAAACAATATAATTTTTCTACTTTTAATAAAAACATTTATACATTAATTTAATAATCAATATCTTTATCACATTGATTAATATTTATCTTATTTTTATCGTCATTTCGTGCTAATTGATGATTAGTATTTACCTTTTGGACGTTAAGAGTTAACACTTTTAGTTAACTGCACCTAAAGGAGATGAGATTGGACAGGAAATGTGTGTAATCTATATCTATACTCTATAGATACGAAAATGTTTTATAAAAGGAAAGTATATATATTAGTATTCTCAGGATCTATGCAATAAATTTATTTGAAATAATAATAATAATTGTAATTTTTTAAAAAAAATTTTACACATTATTTACCTTAATATTTAAGAAATATATACATTGTATTAAATTTTGTGTTTTCTCGTTTTTCATTTCATGATTAATCTTTTCTTTTGCGAACTCACTCAAATGACTTCAAACCTTGACTTATTTTCTACTATCATTGTGAAACAGCATAATTTGACTATACTTGTGAGAACTTTAAGGATATAATGAATGCCTAATCTTAATGGTAATAAAATACCATTTTATTTCAAACGGTGTTGATGGACACCAGGTTAAAATCTCGATATAAATATAATAATTATTTACGTAAATTCATTGCCAAATTTATATTTAAGATAATAATTAAAAATATCAATTTATTCAAGAAATTTTCCAAATTTATATTTAAGATAATAATTAAAAATATCAATTTATTCAAGAAATTATTTATCAATTGATTAGACATCTGATTATTGATTGCAAATTTACTCATGAATATAGTTTGATTAGAGTCACACCCAATTAAGAAATATAATTTAATTTGAAATCGAATTAAAAGGAATACAAGTTTCAGCAACCAAAATTATACAATTTAAAAGGAATACAAATTTATATACATTTAAAATTAATTTAAGAATTATATTTCTACATACTACTCAATAAAGTAAGCTTGGTAACAAAATAAAAATAAAAACTTTAGCATTATAACCCAATAAGTGTTTTTCATCCTAAAATTTTAGATCCTTATATTAAAGAAAAAAATAAAAAATCAAAACTAAATTATAGAAAATAAAATTTGACATTATATTATAATATAATATGTTTTTTAATCATAATTTTAATTTTCTTTTTCTCTTTAAAAAAACTATTTACCCTTACATGACACATTTCACTACATTCTACAGTAATAAATTATCTTTACTACTATTTAACATAGGTTAAAAAAGAAGAAAATATTATTGTAAAATCATAGAAGAATTTTATATGTAAAAAACTTTTCAACCAATGAAAACATTGGTTACCAGTTAACTTTTTTTTATCAGCTAAGAAAATTTCATTTAAGTAATTAATGTGGGTACCAAATACTCATATAGAGTCCTAATTATGTGTAAAACCGTAAGCTTTAATTTGATTGATATACACACATTAATTGAATACTTGATGGCACGGCATTACTTGACGTATGATTACTTAGATCACATTATCTTGTTTGTAAAATAAGATCGTAGGACTTATTTGCACGTAAGCCAAAGAGGCCTCACATACACATCCCTTTTTAAAGGTAAGATTGCTCCTTCGTGACTTGGAACCTTGTTTAAAACGTGTCTCTGCCTCAATGTTTTAAGAACCTTTTACTTGCCTCACCCTTTTCGTGATGTCCTCTTTTACTTTCTCCATCATCCCTTGCAATAAATTCCTCTCCTTTCCCCAAATGACCTCCTTCAGTAGTCTACATGAAGACCACCTTATAATTAAAAACCGAGGCAGTTACGTCTCCATCTCACCACCTTCTTTGTATCAGGTTCAACCTCTTTATTACGTCCTAATAAATATTATAAGTATAGGTACAATTTCATTCGGCAAAAAAAAACCAGAAAAAAATGGTGCAATCTCTTTGTTCATGTGAAACTGTAAGCTAAGTTAAAAATAATAAAATCGAGCACATCCGTTTAATTTCCCGAATTTGTATACGGAAAAGAGTTTATATAGTAACTAAATACTAAATACTATATAGTACTAGTACTAATTAACTACTAAATAGCTTGGTTCTTGATACATATTTTGATCTCTCAACAGAACAAGGTCTTGAAGACATTTTAGTAAAAAAGAAACATAGAAAAACTATATTTGATCATCCCTAATAATACTACTATATAATCATGTACATATGTGTATGTCGATAGCAGACAAGAAATTAGGATCATCATACATACCAAGATTCTAGCTAAGAAAACTATATGTGCATTGATTAAGATATATTAATTTTTCAAGCGTTGCAACTTGATTGAGAAGCTTCCCTGGTTGTACGAGTGTGGAACCTCCATGTGAAGAGATAGTCCCTGGATTCACAGGCCAACTTCATGACATCACAGAAAGCATTGACACAGTTCTTATTGTTGTGTTCACTCTGCCACTCTATCCTCACCCAGCAAGAGAAACCGTTTGATGAAGTTGGAACAATAGTTGAGTCACTAAGATGAAGTGTTACCTCACCACTGATCCTCTTGCATTCACCACCACCATTATTATTCACCATGGACTCAAGCCAAGGACATAATGGCTGGCCCACCATCTCCTTGTATGCAGAATTTGCCATCCTGATTCTGTGGTTTGAGTCTGATATGACAGCTGGCAAGGCTTCATTCTCAACCTCTTGTTCAACCTCAATTGGTCTTTTTGGTGTTTGAGCCAGAGGTGGCAGAGTTAAGTCTTCACTAATGCACACAACACTTATGGAAGAACCAATGGGGCGAACTGGTTGAGGTGTTATGACATTGATGTTGGAAGAAACTGGTTTTTGAAGTTGTTGTAAGAGATCTTTCTCTTCAGGAACACTCACTTTGGTGTTCAAATCTATGACTTCTCCCACACAAGGCTTGGTTAATGTTGAGTTTGAGTCCAATTTGGGTGCAGGACAAGGAGAACATGGAAGGAGTGGAAGTGTCACTAAGCTTGGATTTGTGGTGGGAGTGTTGTTATTTTTCATGGTGCAATTGAGCACTCCAAGTCCATGGTTAGGAAGAGGAGCAAAACCCTGAAAGGAAAGGTTTTTGGCTGGGGATGATGTGACAACATGACAAGGGGGACAAAAACCTAGGATATGTGTTGTTTTGTGTCTCTTGAGGGAGGAAGAGGGTAGTGTCAAAGGAGCTCTACCTCTCTTTCTGGTCCTGGTGGGCCTGGCTTGAAGCTGTGGCCATAAATTCCTAAGGTAAGGAGATTGCTTGATCTTCTGGGAGAGAGAGGAACAAGAGCCCTCACTCATGGAGGAGGAGTTTGGAGAGGTTTCAGGCTTTGGTGCTATTGGCCTGTACCTTGACATGATCTCAGCAGTTTTTGCTGGATTTGGGTAAGGATTCAAGGTCTTGATCATGGTGGCTAGCTACCAATGTAAGGATTTGTGTAGTGCAATGAGTAGTGCAATAAGGCTGAGGCAGAATGAGAGGTTATTATTATTATATCTCCTAAGGGAGCATTATTGTTGAGAAAAGAGGGTAAAGGGGGAGAGTTATAAAGGATGGAGGCTTAAGGTGTGTGACTAATGAGCATGGTGAGGATCAGAGAAGAGTTTTGTTTGGTGGAATTGAAGTATAGGGGAAGTGACCAATGAGAGGTAGGCAACATAAAGGAAGAAGAGAGGAGAAAATGACACTTGTATATTGTACGGTGGGTACGTGTTGGCTAGGCTCATGAAGGAGGACATGTGGGGATTGGGCAGTGAAAGTGGGTCCATGCATGGTTACACATACATAGAGAAACTATTGGTAATTTTAATTTTTAACACTACTATTGGATTGGATAAGAACGTTCAAGCTAGCTAGGGGAGTGGTAGAATGAGAAATAGAGTGCTCGATCCGTTCAAAATAATGGTCGTTTTCGAGAAAAAAAATCATTTTAAAATAAGTATTGTATTTAATACGTTAATGTAATATTAATGTTCTTTTTCACTAATAAATATAATAAACAGTATTTTAATTTTTGAATATAATATTAATCTTATTTTCTTTCATTTATTTAATAAAGTTAGTTTCATAAAATTATTATTTTTATCTATTAACAAATACTAATTAATATTCTAAGATTATTGATTAAGAAATTTAAGATAAAAATATTTTTGTCAAAAATAAAAATTATATTATTAATAATTTTTTATATTTTTTCATGATTTACATAATAAATATTTTCTTTTTTTAATATTTTAACCATGTCTCATTAATTATCAAAACCCTTATCTATTTACTATTAGTTTTCTTATAAATAATCTAGTACAATACTTATTTTTGAACTGTGGAAGTAAGTGAAATTAAGGTAAAAAAACAATTAATGCAGCCATATTTAAGAAGAGGGAGGGTGATGAATGTGTAATTAAGGCCAATGAGGTGTGTGTGGCTGGCATATTATAGCAAATAGCAAAAGGGGGCTGTGATCATAACGCGTGTGGTGTAGAGTGCCATGCATGAAAACACCTATGAGGATTGGTTTGGTCGCCCTGTCTTTTTCTCCCCTAGTTTCTTCAAACACTTTCCCAGTCGGTTACATTTGTTGTGTTTCCACATGTCGCATCAACACCCTCTTCCATTGCATGCAATCAATGAGATTCAATCTCATTGGAGAGTCAGTATATTGCCCGCCAACTCATTACAATCAACCATACATATGACAATGAATCTTAAGAAGAAAACAAAGAATGTAAATGTTAGTAATTCACTGTTTTCAACTTTGAAGTAGTACTAATTCTAGTTCTAGATTTAAAAATGTAATTAATGTGTCTTATTATTACATAGCGAGTGTTTAGTTCATATTTTAAATTAAGTCTGGGTTCATAATTAAATTTTGAATATATTTTTATAGGTTTGATTTTACGTTAAATATAAATTTAGAATTGATTTTGATTTAAATAATTTTTAATAACTTATATTTTAAATTCAAAATTTTATATTGAATTTTACTTCTAATTTAATTTTATAATAAAAACACTCAAATATAAATCACATCCTTTCAAAATCAATTCTAAATAAATTTGATTTTATAAAATTGATTTTATTAATATTAATCCAAACACATTAGTGTATTTAGCAAGTAATTTCTTAAGTTAATAATGCTATATTCCTAAGAAGTGGCAAATACAGAAAATTTTCTTAATGGGACAAGAAATGATTTATATAAAAGGAAAAAAAAAATGTTTAAATGTTATTTTGCTCTCTTTATTTTAAAAATAAAGATATTGGTCTTCATATTTTTCAAAACTTGCAATTTTGATCATCTTATTTACAATAGAGAAATTTAGCCTCCAATTTGCAAAATCTACTATTTTGTTCATTTAGTCTCCAATTTGCAAAATCTACTATTTTGTTCATTTAGTTAAACTAAAAGTGTTAGTTATTAAGATATTAACATTGATTATGATATGAATTAAACAAATAATCTTATGTCACATTATTAAATTTGGATCTCATCAAATTAATCTCTTACCAATAAATATTTTGGAAGAACTAAAATTACAAATTTTACAAAAGTAAAAACTAAATATCTCTATTTAAAATAGAGGAATTAAAACTATAATTTTAAAAAATATGAGAATTAAATGTCTCTATTTTAAAATAAAGAGACTAAATTTATAGATTTTGAAAAATAGAAGGTCTAAAATTAGATTTAAACCAAAGAAAAATATTACTAATTTTTATAAAATACATAATATCATTCATGACAAATAAAATCTAAAATATTTAAGTTTCTATAAATTATAATATGTATTATTTCTATACTTTGAAAATGTTTAATTTTTTTTTCATTTTCAATATTATATAAAATGAAAAAATAAAGTAATAAAAATAGTATTAAATTTATTCACTTTATTTTTTTTTATTATACATATACAATTGGAAAAAAAATCTTGTGGGACAATCGCCGTTGATTCCTAAGTCCTAACGTATTTTTTGATAGATAATTTGATTATTAATTAGTACCCCATTACTGAAGATGGATAGTAGTAGTTTTTTTTTTTTCTTTTTGGGTGAACAAAAGACTGCTAGTTGGTAGTAGTTCACTAATTAGAATACCTTTAATGGCTTACTATTACTGCTATGGTACGTGTGTTACATTTCGAATCTTGAACTTTGAACTTGGATAGTATGTTGATGCTGCATGCTTAGTGCTTAGCCACGTCACTCCTCAAGCCCCTCCTGATTCGGTGATTGTATTTCCATTCATCAAACCGTGTGAAACGAGTTAAACTGTTAAAGCATATATATCAATATCAGGACAAGAAACTCTTAATGAAACTGTTTCAATGTACTCCATCTGCTATGGTTGCTTCTAGTCATGTTTTGGGTTACAAAGTTCTACACATTTTAAGTTTAAGCATTAATTATAGTGAGAATTTAATCTACATTGGTGTAACTCTGGTTAACCATTATATCATCAATAATTTTATATAAAGGATTTTATTTGATTGAATTATAATTTTATAACAATATCTTGATTTTTTTTTTGTTAATTTTATCAAAGTTGAACGGCTATAAAATATAATAATTTAATTATTCATATTTTAATATATTTTTTAAATTCTATATTATATCACTTTTAGTATACAAACGAGTTCTTAAGTAATTATGTTAAGTAACCTAAAAAAGTAATTATGTTAAAGGAAGAATATTACGCCAATCTCTAGTTAACATCTAAAAAACATTGAGAATAATATTTATATTTTTTATTTCATATAATTCTAAATATAAGATCTATTAAAATTGATAATTTCAATCAAAGGGAGAGTATTGGAAAAAAAATTATCACAAAATATGCTAACATTCTTCTTATTGGCATTTAAATAATAAAATTTATCATTACTACCAAGTACTAACCTCTAATCAAAAGGATCCTTCTTTTTTAGAAATTGACTTTGATTTCACTTGTAGCTTTGAAGTTTTATTCTTTTATTTTTCTTCAGAAATTTGTAAACTTATTCGACTTCAATAGAATTATTGAAAGATTCGTGTAATCTCTGTAAAAAAATCATATTTAGAGTAGTGTTTTTTCTACTAAGTTTGTTAATATAACACTTTTTTAAAAAATAAGGAAAAATAATATGATATAAAATAAATAAAATGAAAAAGAAAAAATATAAATTTTAAAATAAAAATAACATCTTTGTTCTTTTTATGTCTTGACACAATGCAGTAATTGATCTCTTGATCTGTATTTTGTTACAATATTGTTTATGTTCATTTATATAATAGGTCTACAATATTTTTTGTAATATTATTTTATTTGTTTTTCTATGTTTAATTATTTTTTCCTCCCACTATTTTTCTTGTTTCTATTTGTTATATACATTTTTAATATTTAAAAAATATATAAAATTTTATATTAATATAATTTCTGTTTTTCTATTTTGTAATACTAACGACAAAGATGGAACTGCGTCTTTTTTTTCTTTTTTTTTATAATGACGATGCTTTATTAAGAAGAAGGGCCAATAGACCTAACATCATCAGATAAAATAGTAAGCAACTGGGGGGAATTTCCTTAACCCAATATCTCTCTTTAACATAAAAATTAAGCTAATTTGGCTAAATTATCAGCAACCTTATTTGCTAATCTATTTACAAAATTGAAAGAATGCAGATTTCTATAATTTATCAACAGAGAACTGTCTTAGAGAATACCTGAAAAGTAGGTTTTATCATGAAAGTGGCCGTTGTTCCAAGCATTAAAAAATCTCTTGCAATCTGACTCGAACTGGAACCTTCCAAACAAAAGCTGATTTGTCGTTTCTATAGCCTATCTGAATGCAATTGCCTCTGCCAGTTGAGGTTCATAACAGCAAGGGATAAACAAAGAAGCGCAAGCTAGGACCTCTCCAGATGAGTCCCGATATATAACACCAAGCCCCGAACCTATGTTCCTTCTTACTGCAGCATCGAAATTAGCCTTGATGCATTGGGTGGTTTAGTCTATTTTGACATACAATTCCTCTCAACTGTACACAAATCAGAATCAATACAAGCAAAGGGGAACATGTTTCTTTTGAAATACCAACTGGTTTCTGGCATACTAAAAAGGGTCCAAAGAAACTCACATATCCTAGCCACAAACTCCAAGTCACCCAGGTCCAAGCACTTCTCAAACCAGACAACAAATTTACTATCTTCATCAACATCCATTCTCCCCCCCCCCCCCCCCCCACCCAAAGGGAGGCAAACTAGTCTCTTTTGGACACTTTTTGTGCACATTGCCCACATCTAGGACAGAGGGGATCAACATCTAAACCTCTCCTGATCACCAAGTTTGATCTGACAGGGAGGATATATTGGCAGCATCTCCAAACTAAATTTAAGCATTTTTGGGATAGTAGGAACTGTCCACAATTTCTTCCAAAGGTTTCCGGACAAGGAATTGGATGATGCATGTTTGGTAAGCTTGATTTCTCCCAAGAGCACGAAAATAGCTATAGGTTTTACAGTATATTTGTCATCACTGGTGAATTTCCATGTCAGACAATCTGTATTATATCTACTTCTGAGTGGAATAGAAAGAATTTTTCTAGCATCAGAAGCTTGAAATAACTGTTGAACCCGCTGGACATCCCACTGAAGTGTCTCATGATTTATCAAGTCAGCCACAAGTAAGTTCTGATCCACCCCATGCTACTATTCCAATGATTTGTCTTGGAATTAAACATCAATGTTAGCGGTGCTTGACTTGGTTATTACATCAAACTAATTCTTTTAAAATATAATTTTCTTTACAACTTTTTGAATATACTTTTTAATGATAATGATATTTTTGAAAAAGTATATAAATTTAGAATATATTTATTGTTATTAATTAAATTAATTTTTTTAATTTTAATAAATTAGATAATTAAATCTTATAAATAAGAACGATAATAGTATTTATAATTTATTTAAGTCTTTGTAAAAAAATTAAATTCATTTCTATATTTTTTCCGTTAATCTTTACGGATAAAATTATTCACGTAGCTATATATAAGTTGTTGACATAAATAATAACCGTCAGCAAGTAATAACGTCAGCAAGTGTTATATAAAAAATGTATTATCAACAAAAATGTCATCTAATCAAGAATTAAAAACAAAATAAATATATAATTTACTATATTAAAAACAAAAAATAAAAGAACTAAAAAATACATATTTACAAGGATAAAAAAGTATTTAAGTTTTGCGTTAACTAGTTAAATATTTATATAACGGTGGTTTAAGAATGACATAATGAATTAGCTTTATAATGAATATTTTGGAGAAACAAAAAATCATAGTATTGCCATTATAAAACCTTTAAATCAGTAATTTCAAACCTTCAAAAATAACTTTTCCTTATAGATACATCTATGACTTAATACGGTGGTTTTGTAAAACAAAAGTGCTGTTTATGTAAAACCTTTACATAATTGTTAATCTAACAAGTTTTTTTTTCTCAACCATCTCAGAGTATACTATCTTTTTTTTTTTGTTATTTGTATATCTTATCTTCTTAATTGTCTTTCTCTTTATCTCTAAGTTTAATTTTTATAAACTTAAATATTTTTTAGCCCTTGAAATTTGAGGTAAATTTGGACCCTCAAATTGAAAAAAAAATATTTAATCCTTCAAATTTCAAAATGACATTTTGAGTCTGTAGAGTCAGATTATGTTAACGGAATTAGTGGCATTTTTGTTACAAATATTAAATATAACTTATATGTTAAAAATATTTATTTATTACAAATTTTAGTTATATAAAATTATATTTATTATCTTGTGTTTTGCATACATTAAAATATTGATTATTCTAAAATTATGTTACTTTATTTTAATTATTGTACTATTTATTTTAACTTTCAAATAATGTTTGATTTTTATTGCATAAAACCTCTAAATTATAAACAAAAAATAATTGTTTTAAAATAAATTTTATTCACACAAAAATTATACAAAGTATAAAAAAAGAGTTTATTTTAGTAATTGTATTTTTTTAAAAGGAATTAAACACTGAAAAAACTTTAGAAAAACTAAAAAATAGTATAAAAAACCCAGTTATTATAATACAAAATATAATTTCTTACTATTATCTCATTTTTTTAATAAAAAATTTTATAAATGAAAATAAAATTAAAAAATATTGTCTTTTTCAGATAATAAATTATTTGAAACAAGTTAAAATATGAAATATCTATTCTTTTATTATAAATTAGAATACCCAATTTGAAGATTGAGTCTCTCACTCTCCTTATCCTCTTAGATATTATAAATATTTTTTCTTTTCTATCTTTTAAATGTGTATCTCACACCCATCAAGAATATGAGGTGTGAAGTAATTCTAACTTCTAACTTAACTAAAAATCTCGAATTTTAATTTTAAGTATGTAGCTTAGTCATAGTGGTCCTACGTCCCTTGCTCAAATTGAATTGTCTATCCAACGAAAATTACATGTAATTTAAACATAATAAAAAAATGTATATTTCGCACATTACTTTTTGTGGGAGCATATCCTCTTTCATTAAAAAAAAGTGAGGAAATAATGTTAATAAATCTCATCCATCCATTTCTTTTAAAAGCAAACTAAAGCCTAAAATTAAAAACACATAAAATTAATGTCGTTTTAGACTTTTAGTGTTATTAAAATTTTCCTTCTTTTTCCCTACTTCCCCTTTCTTCAACAACTATTAATTGAGTCATTGACAAAATAGAGAAGTAAGGATCGTGTGAAGAAACCATTGTTTAGTAGTGTTATATTATGGATTCCATTGTCCTCCACTGTGTGTTTTCAACATCAATGGTGAAGCACTTTTATTCTTTGCAAATTCACTCCTGGTGAAAAATCACTTTTGTTGTTTAATCTCCACCCATATAGACACACACCAAAATTCAACTAACGCTGAAAATCATCAAATCATTGACCACTACCATTCATATGACCATTGTGCACTACTGAGACACTATTGACCACCACACACCATCTCAATATTGGATCTCTATTCTATCTTTTGTGATATCTTTGGTTGAAGTTCCACATCACACTTTTAGGAGACTTTTTTATTATTGTGTTTTTAATCTTAACATACTATAATGAAAATGTATTTTTCAACATATATATTGTACATTGTCAGGATGAATGCATGGTTGAGTTTATCTATTGTCCATGGTCAAAAGAATATTCTTGTGCTAATAATGTGTAAGTATTTATTGCTAAGAAGTCCTGTGGATGTTCAGTGAATTTATATCTCATTAGAGTGTTTGTTTGAATGTATTTTTTTAAATTTTATTTTATTAGGATGTTGGATGATTCTACTTCGTACAAGAAGTCTTGTCCATGAAGGTTTGACCACTTAGGACTCTTTATATTGAAAAATCTTGCAAGTGACCTTCACAACTGTGGAAAAATTGGAAAGGAGTTGTTGACGATTATGAGAGAGTGGCCAAAGTGTCATTTTTGCAAAAATAATTATCCAAAATGTCATGTCCACAGTAATATTTGCCGGAATGCCACGTGACATAATTCGCTGGCTTCATTTACGAAATTTGTGGGCTGATGTGGCGTCACCCCATTAGTCGGGCAGGACACATCACGGTCTAAATGTATTTCGCTGGAGGAAGTGCAAAATATGTACAGTAACCACATCCCTTTCGCTTTCCAGTAGCATATGTCACCCCTTTATTTTTGCTTATCTTTTCAACCGAATTGGATGGTAGCCGATCGATTTTTATTCAAAATGATCTAAAAAAAACTGTATTGTTTTACAAAACTAATTTAGTTAATAGAACTAATTTTCAACTAAATAAAAAAAACATTTAAAAATAAAAAATAGTTAGAAAATCTATTTAAAATTGATCTAATTCTTATAATCAATTTAAAACTTATTCAAAATACCGGTTTTTATTTAAAATGATTTAAAAAACTGTATTGTTTTACAAAACTAATTTAGTTAATAATATTAATTTTCAACT
>CM023954.1:9097624-9182287 GCA_013407115.1 Glycine latifolia
ATTCATGCACACTTTCAGAGAGAGAGAGAGAGAGAGAGAGAGAGAGAGAGAGAGAGAGAGAGAGAGAGAGAGAGAGAGAGAGAGAGAGAGAGAGAGATGAATATGTTTTTTTTGTTGTTGTGATAAAGAGGGCTCATGGCCCAAAAGAAAAACAAAACTAAAAGGATTGTTGCTTCTTGCACTTCCCAAGTTACTTCTTGCAATTTTTCCAAAATGTTTTTTTTTACCTCCTGCATTGGTCATTCTGGAAACCAAAAAAGGGAGTGCATTTCAAAATGTAATTTTAGATTCTCAAAGGCAAAAAGGGAGTGTTGGAAGCAACTGGGAAGCAACTGAGAGGGAGGGTTACAAGGGATGCAAAGCCCCATTACATTACATCACACAGGGAGAAGAGAGAAATCATAGTTACAAAATCCGATTTGGCCCGGACTGGTCCAACCGGAACCCGTTGGCATGACCTGACCGGGTTGGCCATCGGACCGCTCATGCATGTGACCCCATTTGCCCCGAAGAAAATCGGACGGTTTTGGAAAGAACTGGAAACCCGACTGATTTTTAGGACTCGGACTGGGTTGTGCACGACGTCGCCTCCACTTGACTCAACCACTGCTGCACTGCTCACCGCCTTGGCCTCACCTCCGATAACACGAAGGAAGAGGAAGCACTGAAGCACTTAATACCACGCAGTATAGGAAAGCGAAGATGGAGAATATGAGGCCAATACGCTACAACGAAAAAGGCTTAAGAGGGATTATTTAATTCAAAAATTCATAATGAGGCGTTGTGCAGCTGTAGGAAGCGGAAATGGAGAAGATGAGGCGCAACGAAGATAGCCTATATATATCATTAGGAATTAGGTTTACATTTATTTGGGCCAAGATCCAGATACTAATTTGCTTCATGTACCTCTTTTTTTCTTTTTGTACTCTTCTTGCTCATTTTTTATTAAAAATTGAACTTGTGTTTTAATTTAAGTAGTTGCTATTTACACTCTCTTTATTATTAATACACTTCACTTGTATTATCAACTTTAATACTTCAATTGTGATTTTGAATTTTTGAGTATACTTTATTTAATCAAATAATGTTAGTCATATACTTATATATAATATAATATTAAATTTTTTAATATAGACCAGGTCAAATCGGACCAATTACTGACCACCGGTTAGACCAATGACCCATTGAGCCACTACCTCGATCGGGTCAGGCTGGGATTTATAACACTGAGAGAAACAACTTGAGAAGAATAAAAATAAAATATACTTAAAAAAAAGAAGAAACTCACAAATTTATGTAATCCAATATTATGTGTAAGAAAATATTGTAACAACAAATATTTATTACTTGAAAATAAGGCTACAAGTGCAATTTATGTTGAAAGACATAAAAATACACCTCAAGATGTGTATTATCTTTTTTGTTTTGTTTTGTTTTTTTTATGGAGGGGGGAGGTGGAGCCCTGTTGTGTATCATCTTTTAACTTGAATATTTCATATAGAAAGTTAACATCAATAATTAAATACTTACAAAACACTTTCGATTCAAGAAACCACACACATTTATTTGTAAATTCGTTCACTTGATCTTTGTGGAATTCATAACCTCTCCAGAAACTTCCATTTATTTAATGTAGAGACCCTGTGCCTGGTAGTCCTCGAATGATTCTGCATTTGCCTCTTAGTGATTGTTTTCTTTTATTTTCTCGTTGAGCAATTGCAGTCTTAAATCAATTTGTATGTGCTTGATTCTGTATAAATTATCCGTTATTTTTCCTTTTCTTTTCCAATGATTCTGGCCTATGCTGAAAGTATAATTTTTTTTAAAGAACATGGTTAAGCAACATTACTGAATGTTGCTTGTATAAGCAATGCCACGTAACTTACTCCAATGGCATCTCAAAAAAAAAAAAAAAAAAACTTACTCCAATTGTAACTTTAGTTAAGCACCAATTCTTAATTTTAAGCAACTGAGATTAGCAGTGCTGTTGGAGTTGTTCTAAGAACAACTCCGATGCATAGTTGCTTAATTAAATAAGTTGTTTATCTTAATTTTGTAGGCCTAAAATGCCACAAAAGTTTAAACTCTTGCTCATTTTACTTCCTGGTTCTGTTAATTGATGCAGAGGAAAAATTTCAATGCAGCCAGTTTTTATCTTTCCAAAGCCATCTTTGTACATTCATCAAATTACATGTTTTTACGCCTTTGATATCATCAAAATTACCTTCAAACATTTTGCATCCCGATAACCTCAAGCCACTACATTCTGACAAGACTACACAAGAATATGAAAAGTTCTAGATACTCTCTTCATGTCAACCTTAATAACGAGATTTAAATCTATTTTTGAGCCCACCATTTATCCATTTCCCGTTAAATTTTTTGGCAGTGTGCGTGTTTGTTTTATGGGAAAAAATTTAGGTGAGTTGAATTTTTCACCCAGGGACAAGACACGTCTCAAGGCTCATAACCGCTCATACAGGTACAAATAGTCTACCAATAAAATTCTCATATGCATTGTGGAATATGGACCGATCCTTACCATCTAGATTAACTTTTGTTGGTGAGTGTGTGTTGTTGACAGATAGTAAAACATTGTAACTTTCTTCCATTATTCTGCAATATCTTATTGGTCGTATAAAATAAATCCAGAGGTGACCAGTTTTAAAAACTTCAGAAATGAATAGCATTGTAATTAATCAACGTATTAATGTACTAAACCGTTTTATGTGATTAATTAATAGAAATAATGGTGTATAATCCCAATGTGCAACTGATAAAACCAAATCTTCAATTATTTGGCCATTCAATTGAAATTAATACAATTCTCTTTAAATTAGAAAATTGATCAGTCATTTTCAACGTTTCTTCTAATTTGATGCCTGCAAAATATGGCTCAAGAAAATGCTGCATGCAACAACGCAAGCAGTGCCCTTGACAACAACTCTGGGGGTGGCACTAATAAAAATGCAGGTGGCGCCAAAAAAGTGGAGGAGGTGAAGCCACATGCTGTGCAAGAGCAATTACCTGGAGTTCAATATTGCATCAAGAGTCCTCCTCCATGGCGTTCGTACACTGTTCTTTACTTATAATAATAGTAATGATGATAATGAGTATTATTATTGATTCTAAATTTGGTAATTTGTTGAAATTTAGAACACGAATGCTAACATATCATTACAATGATAATGTGTTTATGTATCATACATTACTAGTTAATTACATATTGTAGCTTGTGTGACAAGGATTCCAAGTTAGTTCAGGAAATTGATATGTCACATTTTGCTTTTGGAAGATTTGAAAGGAAGAATTTTTATTAAAATAATACAGACTAGAGACTATATGATTAATTGGATGTTTCATCGGGATGCAGGAGAAGCACTGCTATTGGGGTTTCAGCATTACCTTCTGACTCTTGGCATTACCGTTCTGATTCCTACTATACTTGTTCCTCAAATGGGTGGAGGAAATGTAAGCACTTATTCCATTTTTTGTTTGCTTTTGGGGTTTTAAATGTTATAAATAGAAACGAAATGCTTTGATTCAATGTAGGCTGAGAAGGCTAGGGTGATTCAGACACTTCTGCTTGTTTCTGGAATAAGCACATTTCTTCAATCTTTATTCGGAACTCGACTTCCAATTGTAGTTGTTGGTTCATACACTTACATAATACCTATAATGTCTATTATTCAAGCCAGCAGATATAATTCATACACAGATCCCTATGAGGTCAATGGAACTATTTTTGCTTCATATCTTTTCGCTACATGTTAGAGAACATTTCATTTTCTGTTTGTGATATTTGCTGACGTAGCCCATAATATGCTTGACTTTTCTAGAGGTTTACTCAGACAATGAGAGGGATTCAAGGTGCCTTGATCATAACTTCATGTTTCCAGATGGCTGTTGGATTTTTCGGTTTATGGAGGAATGCTGTTAGGTTGGTTCGATGTTCTTGGTTTGTTTCATCAACTGATAAACTTCTTCAATAACTATTTTATCTTATTAACTACTTCAATTATCTCAGGTTTCTTAGTCCACTCTGTGTAGTCCCTTATGTAACTTTCACTGGACTCAGTCTCTATCGTCTTGGTTTCCCCATGGTATTTGTGATTTCTAGTTCCATTCAGTTAGCTTTCGGTAAGTTTTGAATTGACAACAGCTTTATATCCCCCCTTCTTGATCAATGTTGCAGTTGGCAAAATGTGTTGAAGTTGGGCTACCGGCTCTAATTATCTTTATTTTCATCTCGCAGGCAAGTAATTAGTCTTGTAATAGTTGTAGCTCTGGTTGCATTATCCTTCTTGATCTTGGTGGGCCAAACAATCAAAGATTTATATACAAATTTACCAATAAGAACTATTTGGTGCAAGTTCTAGGGAATTAGGCCTATTTTTTGGTAGAAGTTGCTAAGGCCCTGTTTGGATATATAAGCTTTTCCACAAGAAAGAAAAATGAAATAAGCTGATTTTAACTCATGTATAAACTAATTTTAACATATGGGAGAAATCTATTTCATTTTTTCTTCCATGTTTTTTTGGTCTGTAAGTGCTTACGAAAAAGTTCATCTGAACAGCTCCAATACATCTATCAAATGAAGTAGACTAGCAGAGTTGTGTGTGATGATATATTAAATCTATAGAAAGAATTTAAAAAATGTAAAATAGGACAGTAAGAAATTTAAGCCAATTTAATTTTTCTTCTTTAACTTTTGTCCAAGTGTTTGATGGTGTTCTATGCTTCTGCAGTATCTTAATCGTTATATTGGCACCAAGAAGCCTATATTTGACCGGTATTCAGTGCTATTCACTGTTTCAAGTGCATGGTTATTTGCACTGTTTCTAACTTCATGCACTCTGTATAACCACAAGCCAGAAAGTATACAGAATAGTTGCCGCACTGATCGTGCTGGACTTATGAGTGCCGCTCCATGGTAAGATTAACTTAACACTGGTTTTTTTCTCAATTAATGATCTATCATTTTAATGCTTTTGAAGGTTAACATGATTTTCTGTTGTAAGGAAAATTGTAGAAGTTTGAGATTAAGAATGTGAAGATAGTGGCATATGAACAACAAATGTGTTTTATGTATATATGAAAATTTAGTTGTGCAAAAATGCTTAATGGTTTTACTTATTGCAAGAATTTCCAGGAACATTTAGACTATTTCATTTCTAAACAGAATAGTCGATTTCAAGCAATGTTGGACCAATTACATATTAATCAATATTCGATTGATTGATACGAGGTTATGAAGTGTTCATATAACATAACCTTATGAGTCCTACTACCACTTTTGCTCTTTTTTTATTAGTTCTACATCTACATGTATATAAGCCTTTAGGGGTTTAAGCAGATGGGCTTAAAGTTCACCATCTACGCAGGGTGTATTTTCCTCGCTTCTTCCCATGGGGGTCTCCTACTTTCAATGCTGGGGAGGCTTTTGCTATGATAGCTGCTTCTTTTGTTTCTCTTTTTGAGGTAGGCATTACACTATACCTCTTAATAGAATCCCATGTCTCTCAATCATAATGAAACTGCAGTAACTAGTCAATAGTTTTTCTTAAAGAAAACCATGTAAAACTGAAAAATCAGTTAGATATTCATCTTGTCCTCACTATTTGTTTGCCTTGAAACATAACATTTTTGGATATACATTTATATACAGTATACTGGTACATGTTATGCCGTGGCAAGATATGGAAGTGCCACACCAGTGCCACCATCTGTTATCAGCCGTGGAGCTGGATGGATGGTAGGATTCACCAAACTTTGCAAGTCTCCCTTGACTCTTGTGTACATAAAACTTTATGAGGCCATTTTACTGTGTCATTGTTATTGTGATTTTAGGGAGTAAGTACTTTGCTCAATGGCATGTTTGGTTCTATAACTGGATGTACGGCATCAGTGTAAGTTCAGCCAAATTTTTGCTTGAGGTCTCAATTTTATAGCTGGTTTACATTACAGGGTTGCTATCTTAACTTGGGCCTCTCTTTCCCCTGTATTTTTCTGCTTATGCTTTACTTCTATTTCACAGGGAAAATGCTGGTTTGTTGGCATTGACAAAAGCAGGAAGCCGAAGAGTCGTCCAAATATCATCTGGTTTTATGATTTTCTTCTCTATATTTGGTATGGTAGACCAATATGATCTTATACTATTCATAATATCAGTGTCTTGGTAGTATTCTAGTGTTGGAAATCCAACATAGAGTTGTAATATGCCCAACAATCGTGGTATATGAGAAGGGTGCAACTTTCACTTTATGAGCTAGATTTAAGGATAGAGTTAGTATGTCTA
Organism: Glycine latifolia; assembly: GCA_013407115.1. NCBI lineage: Eukaryota > Viridiplantae > Streptophyta > Magnoliopsida > Fabales > Fabaceae > Glycine > Glycine latifolia. The sequence continues at coordinate 9,103,923 of CM023954.1, forward strand.
ATATGATAAGATGAGAAACTAATGTTCATGAACCAATGATTTTCTTTCTTTTATTTTTGGCCAATGATAGAAACTATTGTTGTTTTCAACTGTGTCAAGTGCCGTTGTGTGATCTATATAGCCGACCTCCGACCTCACCTAGGGAGATAAGATTTTGTTGTTGTTAATTAGAAACTATTGTTCATGAACCATTGTAGTGTAGGCTTTCTATACTCTATACTATTTATAATTTCAGAGTGTTGGTAGTATATAGTGTTGGAGATCCAACATGGAACAGTGATATGGCCAAAAATAGTTTATATGGGTAGATCGCAACTCTCACTTTAAGGGTTGAGTTAGTTTGTCTAATATAAGAAACTATTTTCATGAACAAATGAATTTCTTTTCTTTTATTAATAAATTAAATTCAAGTATCGATTTTCTTATGCTTCCCTTGCTTTGTTATTCTATTTATTAAATGACATGATATCTCATGCTGTATGCTTGTTATTTTTTCTACAACCAGGCAAATTTGGAGCATTTTTTGCTTCAGTACCTATGCCAATAATAGCAGCATTATATTGTGTGTTATTCGGCTATGTGTGTAAGTTCCCTCTAATTAATAGTCTTTGTGTTTGCATATAGATAGAACTTAACAGTGTTGGTTATTATTATTTTGGGATGTGTAGCTTCTGCGGGTCTTGGTTTTCTCCAATTCTGTAACCTCAACAATTTCAGAACCAAATTTGTGTTGGGCTTCTCATTCTTCCTAGGCCTCTCCATACCACAATATTTCACAGAATATTATCATGTGAAGCAACATCATGGAGTTCCTAGATGGGTGAGATATCTTTAACCAAAACCCATCATTGAAATTTCGTGGTTATTCATTTTGATCCATTCACGAGCACAATCTTCATTCTAGTAGTCCCTACACATTTTTTTATCCATTTTAGTCCCTACAATTTTGAATGATAGGGACTAGAACGGACTAAAATACGTATGTATAAGAACCAGAACAGATTGTACAAGTATTAGAACAGAACATAATTAAAACAAATTTCATTCATGCCATGTGACATACTTCCCACTTTCTTAGTGAGTGATTAATAATATTGATTTCTTATTTGAATGAGTGTGCAGTTCAATGATGTTGTGACTGTGATCTTCATGTCCCACACAACAGTTGCTGCCTTGGTTGCTTTCGTTTTGGATGTCACACTGTCCCGTGAAGATGATGCGGCACGTAAAGCCATCGGTTTGCAGTGGTGGGAAAGGTTCAGCTTGTACAGCTCATATGTTAAGAATGATGAATTCTATTCTTTACCATGCAAACTTGATAAGTTTTTTCCACCCATTTAAGACAGACACCACCTTATAATATGTTTTGCTATTGGCTATTCTATTTCCGTGATTAATGCAATTGTGGTTCGTCACTTTTTCTTTATATTCAATTTTATTGTCAAAAGGTTTCCTAGTGGATTCTTATAATGTGGTTTCACTGTGATAATATGTTCGGAGCTAATGGAATCAAAGAAGTAAGAGCCACTTAATATTTTTGCGTTTGCTAGTATAACCAATGAAGGCTATATATGGGGCAATGGGTATTGCAAGGTTCAATTGCTATTAACTCGTCTTATTTATGATGATTTGCTTCATGCTCCAACATTTGGTAGTTTTGTACATTTTATTTTTAATTTCGTTGGAGACATTCTATTTCACTGAGTTGTATTCCAAAATGTTTTTAAGCCATTAATATTTCAAAAGGTAACTGCCGAGTTTTTATTTAGGTTAAATTAAGTTTTTAGTCTTTTAATTAATTTTTTAATTCAATTTGATCTTTTAATTTTTTTATTCAATTTGTTCCTTCAATCTAAATTATAAGAAATCATATTTTGTGACATTCAAAAACACTAAGTGATTTTAAACCGTCATAAAATACATATTTTAAAAAAAAATCGATTTTAAAAATTTAAAGACTAAATTAAACAAAAAAAAACTATAGAATAAAATTGAATCAATTTTAAAAATTAGATAATCAAATTAAATCTAGAAAAATTAGAAAATCAAATTGAATCTATATAATACATTAGAAAACTAAAAAATTAATTTAATCTTTTATTTATATATTTTAGTAGTAATATTCTGAATCTGTTTGTCATCTTAACCGAAACAAAATTGGTTCCTGCTAAATGAATTAAAAGTTTTTCAAGAGACTGGCCCAAGTTGCCAACAAGGTACAAATTACAATAGACCTTTAGTACATGTGCTTTTAAAACTATCCATTCATTTGAATTGTCTAGGAGAATCGTTTCCAAGGATGAAGTTGTTTGTAGTAATTGATTTTATATTTAAATTAATTATTTTACAGTAAAATTATAAATATAAATAAATAAAGACAATGGTAATTACAATAATGACAATAATCATAATAATGATGATGACAATAATAAATAGTGATAGTAACAAACAAATATGATAGTGGTAGAATGCGTATATGGAAAGAAAAAAAAAAAGAGCTAAAATCTAAAAATCTAACCCTTAAACTATGATAATTTTTTGAAATAGAATTAAAAATTCATTTAGATCCATTTCTTTTTTTAGTAAGGGAAGACAGCATTTTAGTTCCATTTCAATAGAACATGTTCTATTTTAAAATTTGCTTTTTGATTCTCAAAATCTAAAAATCCACAAACACCTTGAAAATAAGAAATGTTGTAGATTTGTAAACACGACTTCCTTATCCGAATACACATACAGCTAAAATTTGAAGGTTGACTTTTCAAAGACTAAAGACCAAACATATGTGACAAAATTTACGCAGTTTTATTTTGTTGTTCTGATGAAAATTGAGTTTATCTCAACAATTCATGTAATAAAATATTAGTATAGCTTAATAAAAAAATTGTATTGAAGATAAGCATAATTCAAGTGACGAGGGGGATTGTTTTATGATTGGGAATTTTCGTTTATGCGAGAAGGGGGGTTGTTTTATGCACTGCTGTTTTATAGAGTGTTGTACTTTGTACTTTTGGTAGAAATAAGGCACGTCTGGTGGTGCTTTATTTTGATTTGAACTACTTATGTCTTAATAAAATTGTTTTGGTCTTTAAAAAAAAACAGAGATAAACATAATTTAAATGAAGTGTAATTATTTTGTTTATTGGTTAAAAAAAATTAGATAAGTTAGGTTCCAAGATATCACAAACATCAAATATAGACCTCAAATTTAAATAATGCTCACATATGTACATATAAATTATGTGTCAACAAGATCTTCAAGAACATATAAGGTGAGTTAAATAATTAAAAGAGATGTATAAAAAGAGAATGTCATATATTCAGTGTATTATGTTAACAAAATTAACATTTTAATCACTAATATTTATTAATAAAATAAGTTATATTAGAAAGAAGATTCTAACTTACTTCCTTATAATATATTAATTCAATCTTTATCATATGGATTAATTGTAACAAGTAATCTGAAATGCTACAAATTCTATAATAATACTATAAGTTTGGTGGAATATTATATTTGATATTATTTTTATATTTTATACGGTCATTTTTTAGTTTTTTATTTTCATTTATTTTCTCCTTTTTTATCATTCTTTTTTTTAATTTTTTTATATTTATCATTAAATTCATTTATCATTTGACCTCATTTAACTTAAATTAAAGATATTATTGATATTGATATTAACGTTAACATGTTGCTATAAAATATAAGTGTAATTTTTATCAGACTTACATATTATAACATGTAAGGTGAAATTGTATAAGGCCATAAATATACAGGAAAGTTGTGTGTACTGGTGATGACCAGTCACACAAGTACAGGTATCTTGTGATGATGGGAAAGAAGTCTCGTCAGCAGATCATAACTGGGGATTATAGGGTGATACGATCACATGTGGCCTTAATATATGTTGCTGACATGTAATATAATGGAATGTAATGTAACACTGTGTGAGAGATTGAAACATTGGCTACAGAATATCACCCGAAAAACATGGCCAGTGGTAACTGGATCTTCGCTTTCCGTTCTGAATCATACGCAGCTACAGCTAGTGCTCTTCGTTCTGTTGCTATTGTATCTCTCTCTCTCACTCACTTACAGCTACTTGTGTTCTGCCTCCATCATTCATGTTCATATTCAACTAATTTTTAACACTATGATTATGAGTACCCATGCATTCGTGGTTACAATTTCATTTTAAAATAATGGTTTTGGAATTTCAAGTTCTCCCTTAGCTGTTATTTCATTTTCAAAATAATGTAACCTTTTTCCTATGGTCTTATAAATGATAATTTGAAACCTCTTTTCATGCCTTAAGTGGCCCTACGGACCGAAAAATATTTACTTCTTGTTCTTGAGTGGTTTTTTCGGCACTTTAATTTTTATTACAATGAGGCTTTTATATATAGGAATTGAATTTTTATGCTTTAATAGTGTAAAGACATGTTATAGAATCTACCTACAATGCACTTACAGTTTAAATGTATTTATACAGTCATCTAATACTTTTATGTATAATAAGACTGTTAATTTTAAATAATATTATTTAAAAATTATATCCATAATGATTTATATATAATTGATTGACAATGTAAAAATTGTTTATACTCACATGGTATTAAAATTAAACTAGGTTTTGTAATTAATTATCTAATGATTCGTTGACTCATCATTTAATTAGTTCGACATCTCTTTTTTTTTTAATCAAAAGAGGATGCATGGCTGTTGCAAAGGAAAAAGAATTGCGTAATAAGTACCAATTAGGTTGACATCACTTAACGGAATTCAGCAAACAACAAGCCAAGAAATATTATTAAACCAAAAAAGAGATCAACAAAAGGCACGGAGAGACATAAACCAAACTCAATAATATACATTTGCCTTTTGCCGATTAAAAAAGGAGTAGGAAGAAGAGAGGGAAAATGTGTTGATAGGAATTAAAAAAAAATATAAAGATACTTGTATAAAAAACTAAAACATAAAAGTTGTATAAATATATGAACTAAAACGTAAAAATTGTATAAATATAGGGAGTAAAACAAAAATAATAACATAAGCGTAGACATGCCAACGCTATGTTAGGGGCACCATGTTATTTTATAGTTAACGATATTAAATGATATTTGACAGCAAAAATTAAAACATAGAGATTTTGCTTTGTATATAGACTAAAACATGTAGTTTTAATTATCGGAACTAAAATGTACAGATTATATTGGTATAGAAATCAAATAAAGAATTAAACATTTTTTATATATTGTCATTCAATTTTACATCAGTATATTATTTGATAAGTTTGACTATGTTTTAAAACATGAGATGTATTAATAGTGATCAACTCACCAATCACTCGATGATGGTTAGAAACTATTTAAACCAAGAATACAGGATTAAATAATGATTAACCAATTAATCCTGTATATACCACTTTTAAAAGGCTAAGCATATAAACAACACCCTAACAAATGCACTCTACTATGTTTTAATGCAAAATTTCTTTATTTTTAATGGATAATAGTCGGTAATATTGTTATATTTGCTATGTCATTTATAAATATTTATGAAGATTACTTTTACTGGAAAAATATATTATTAGAAAACATAACTTTTATGAAAAGTGCTTTAATTTGCACCATATATAGCACTTTTCTCACTTATATTTGCAACAGAATGTGAATATTAACATATTTTTATGGTATTCTCTTATATAAGTAGTCGTTGGTTGACAGTAAAACATCTATTCCCCATTCTGTTGACACTTGACATCCACGGCCTTTTTTTTATATTTTTTATGCCTTCACCCATATAGCCACTGGCCACACAACAATTTGGATTTTTTGTTGTCTCTGAATGTGATATTTTCACAACAAAAAATATTTTGGTGTTTTGTTTTTTATTTTAATGATAAACTTTTATTTTATTAAAACTAATTCTGACATATAATAAATCAATGGGACGTTGTCATAGTAGCACAAATAAATTCCTGAAATTAAAATGACTATTTTTAGTATATAATATGTACAACTTATTATCAAAATAGTTCATAAAAATGTTAATCACAGATACTAACGAGACTATCAAATTTCAATTTTAAGAATTTATTTGATATTTTTTTAATTCCAAAATATTATTATGACATTTTCTCACAATTTTAGCTATTAGAATGAGAGTTTAGTATTAATTATCACACCCACAAATTACCCTCACAAATTAACATTTCCAAAAATCTTCTTATTGAAAATGCTTTTTATTTTCTTGTATCAAATATAAAAATTTATTTTCATGTTCTTTTTCTAGGAATAATAAAATATTTCCCACAATACCCAAAGCCAACGAAGAAATTAATGTGAAGAACACCAAGCGCATGAATTAATTAGTATAGAATTATTTTAATTTAACTAAAAATCTTAAGTTTAAGTATATAATATAATTATATTAAATATTAAAAAAATCATTTATAATAATTTTACCTAGTTTGAGTAATTCTCATGAAGGATACCATGGTCAATAAAAATAAAAAAAAAACTTGTGTGAAGACTTTAGATCTTAAATCACTTTTTAATAATTCTCACAGAATCACATATGATTGAAGATCTCTTAAATTTTTTTTTAGTGGTAGATCTTAGAAAAAGAAAAAGAGGTAAAAAATTTATTTATTTTTTAATTATGTGCAGATTTTAAAGGTTCTTCTACAAGAATTTATTCTTTATGTTGAAAATCTCTTTAACTCTTTTATTTGGAAAACTAGTAAATATCATATCTTGAGTTCAAAATCTTTATTTAAGATCTAACACTAAAGATTGCTCCAATTTTTTCCTTATATCTACATGTTCTTATGGAGTTAGGGCAACATCAAATCATGTTAGTTGGCCAAAAAAGAGCTTCAGTTTACTTGGTACAACATCAAAACAAAGCTATATTGACAATTCTGATCACGAGGGACAATATCAAGTTAATTATTATTATTATTATCATTATCATAATTAATTACTCAACGTCCAGTGATAGCTAAACAAAATATATAGCTAGGCCACACCTGTGCCTATATATAGCAATCATCATTGCTTAGAGTCTACGCATATTTTTTTTTCAAAAATTATAGGTTTTTCGGAAGGAGCTCATAGTCTGACATGATATATATAACACTTCTTCAATGTCCAAAATCTCTAAAACTCGTTGTATTTTATAAATATGATACACTTACACCCAACCAAAACCGTTCTATTTTATGTATATTACACAATTAAAAATCTTTTGGCAACAGTAAAAACTTGAAATCGATAATATATAAACGATACAAATTTTTAGATAATATTAAAATAATAGAAGAAAATAAATGATGATAAATATTATTTCTAACAAGGATTATTTAAAAAATATGTAATAATTCAATAAAAATATGATCTTATTTTGTATTATTTAATTCTTAAAAATGATTTTAAAAATATCTTATTCTATCTTAATTATTAATAATTCATGTGATTATGTTTTAATTAAATTTTATATAATTGAAATATGAAATTATAATTTATTTTACTATTTATTTTTATTATAAATCTATTTTTAAGATAATATTGTAAAGTTATTCTAAAAATTTTGTCACTTAGGGGTTTTTTGGCGGGGAATAAATTTTTTATACCCAGGAAACATGGGAATAAATTTTTTATACTCAGGAAACATGACTAATGGGAAAGTTGATTCTTGAGAATGTGTAAAATACGTTTAGTTAGCTTTAATATGTTTTTTTGTTAAAGATTAATGTAAAATATATAACTAAATTTTTTCTCACTTGAGAAAATTGGATTCTTCTCCCCTTCCATAAAAATATTTTTTGAAAAAATAACTAAAATTGATTCTTGAGAATCATAATTTTCAGTCAATCTTTTTTTATTAATTACATATCAAACATGGGAATCATAGTTTCTTACTTTAAATTCCTGAAAAAATAAAAACTTTTTGTCTACCAAATACCTCTTAAAAATTAATTATTTTATTTTATTTTACTATAAATTTAATTGTACTGTATTTATAAACTAGAAAGAGTTTTGTTTAGTTTTCAACAAATTGAGAGTGTTTGTACAATAAGAGAAAATCTATAATAAAGATATTTTTGCATATTTTATGCTCAGATATATTATTGATCTCTTAATTATAATAAAAATTTAATTAAGTCTTTCAATTATCAAAAGTTTAATCATTTCCTTAATTATTAAAAATACTACAATATACCCTTTCAGTGTTAGTTTTATTGACAGAAATATATATTTAGACCGCGATTCTCAATACAATCAATATAAAATAAGAAATTTTTATATCAATTATCATTGTAACCAATGTAAAACAATATCTTTATTAAGATTTATGACTTATGAAAATATGTATTTTTATATCGGTTGTTAATACAGCAAATATAAAAATATAATTTTACATTGATGGTTAACACAAATTATGTAAAAAAAAAATATTTATAGAACTTTCATCAAATAAACTAACGGAACTTATGAAAATGACACAATTGTGATATTTTTAATAATTGAGAAATCTAATTAAATTTTAATTATAATTAAGGGATCAATTATATTATAATTAAGTCTATATTTTATAAATAGAAAAAAAATTGGATTTGTGTAGCATGTTTAAAAATAGGAGGGGGTTTGGGTAGATTTTAGTGATAGAAGTTATTTTGTTTAATAAATATAAAATAGAATGAAAATTAGAATAATTTTCTCATATATTTTGATGGCATTCGTTTTATTCCAACTTAAGAAGGCCGGATAGTATCATGTTGAGCAGTATAAAAAAAATCATGTGAGTTGTCAAGCCATTAGCAGGAGAAGGTACCTATACTACTTTTCAATGTTGAGAAATTTACTGAATAGGAAAAGAACAGTGAAATTAGAATTCAAGGTCAGGTAATTTGGTAAAGTCCTTCGCAAAAGACAACCAAAGTTCAAAGCTGACCTTTCTAAAAGTTAAATCCAGAGGGAGAGGAAGGATCGTGATGATGTTAAAAAATCAAATTCAATATTACTGAATAGAAAATATATTTATTACATACAATCCTTTTGACACCCTTTCTTTTCTTATATACCTTATTGTATTTGTCTAGAGTAATGTTTCTTTACGATAATTTTGAGGGAAAAAATTATGACACCTTAATTATTTTTTTTTATAACTGCTCCTTTGATTTTGTGAAGCGTGTATATGCATAGAATAAAATTTAAGTAAGGAATAGAGATAAATATATGAGGTATTTAAATACTGTTAGAATTCATGGTTTAGCTGAGAGAAAATAGGAAAAAATAATAAGACTAAAAGAAGGATTTTACTCCAAATGAAAAAATCAGTTTACGGGAATGCATTGTGACTTACAGAGCCAATTCTAATAATATTAATATTCTATATCTAACAAATATAATGTTAAAAAATTGATGTACAACTTAGCAAACGAAAAGATATAGAGTATGTTAGACCGTAATTATGATTCTATAGTTTTTATTATTAATTAAGATTCTATTGTTTTTATTATGAAGAGTTATTATACAATGAAATTAAGATGTGTATAAAATGTAAATATCATCAGTAAATTACACTGATATTTCTTAATTGTTTTTAGAAAATATATATAAGAAGAGTTAGTGTAAGATATAAAACGTGGTTGTAATGTTTTTTAATCAATTAAGAAGATTAGTATATATATATATATAATCTAAAAAACAAAATTCAAGATGTAATTTACTCAAATATCATTGTTACAATTTAATCTAGCTTTAAATCTTTTAGACCATTGTAAAAATCTGAAGAAGAAAAAATCATTTACACCATTGTAATAATAAAAGAAAAAAGAAATCATTCACATCATTAGGGTGGTTCGTGGTCCTGAGCTAGCTGACAAGTGCGTGTGCGAGTTTACCGCTTTGAGAGAGTTGGTTGGCATTTTACCATCACCACTGTGAAGGCTTCGGAATTCACATTGACTCAACTTTTGTTTTTGGAGGACATATTGAAGAAGAACAAGTGAGTTTTAACTTTTAAATTCTGTCAACGTCTGCTGCATACATTAGTCACTCTCACTCACTCAGTCACTCATGATTTATATGAACCACTACATTAATTTTCATGCTTCACAATAGCTTTCTCATTCATTAATTAATACCATTCCACTTAGTAAATAATAATTGAGCTAATTAGCCACATGTTGTAGACTTATTAACCCTTTTGGGCCATGCATACAATGTGGAATCTTAATCATCCAACACTTAGTAGATAATAATTGAGTTAATTATCCACATATTGTAGACTTATTATTCCCTTTTGGGCGATGCATATATAAAATTTAAAATTCTTCGCAACCTTCCAAGTTACAACATCACCTTATGACCCTCTTGTATAGATAGGTAGAAATTACACCTTAAGATTTGACTTTGATCATGTTTGATATGTAGTGTAGCATGGATGGGGTATGAAAGAGAAAGAAAGTTGCATAGTAGAAAAAAAGGGTGCATGCAAGACTTTGAATTTCTAGTCGGTGGTTAGGCACTGTTGCAATAAGCAATTTTTGACTTTGCCATCTGAAAGGGGACTAAAGTTGCAAAAACTTTGTGCTGCTGGAAAATCCCCCATACTCGCACAGTGATATAGTAGTATCTGCTAGTTGGATAATAACAATTGAAAAGGTCTATGAGATACTTTCTGTCATGGGTATTATTTTAGTGTCTTTTTCTTTCTTTTTCAATTTCTCTATCTTTTAGTTGACAGTGTATAGCAGTAGAAGGAACGTATATGAGTCCATAGCACATGATGATTTGAACTGCTCATCTACGTGGATGAGTTTTGATTGGCTTATGTCTTTTTCTTTAGAAGCATCCTTTATCATCATGTTTTTTTTTTGTTTTTTTTTTATGAATCTCTTATAAAAAAATATTAAATAATTCTTTCTATATTTATTTTTACTTCATCTAAATAATTCTATTTTTAGAGACCTAATAAGAAATTGGTAATATTTAAGAAGATCATATGAAAAACTTGTAACATTTTTTAAAGACTAAAACACATATCTATAATAGAAGACTCCTTCAAAAAAAAAAAAATAGAAGACGAAAACTACAAAGGGTAAAGATAAATGTTTTATAAAAACTTCATTTAAAAAAAAGAATCAAATGAAAAAAATACATTTTTTATAGATAAAAACTGAATTAAACATCACTATAATATCTTTATATTATATTTTTATAGTGAACATAAGGTTTTTTTTAAAAAAACATATGTTCTTTGAATGTAATCATGAGTACTGTTTTTCATCATTATTTTTTCCCTTTGAACAGATTTGGTTAAATTATATATTTTGGTGTTTATATGTACACTCCTTAAGGAAAATTAGGAGGATTAATGAGAATATCTCACCATATTTAGAAGAACTAAATAAAAAATTCGTAAAGTATAAAGACTAAAAGGAAAATTTATAATATTTGGAGAAATTAAAAAAAATGAAAAATAGAAAAGAACTATTCAGGAAAGAACAATGTTTAATAAGAAACTTTTCTGGAAAAAACATCACATTAAAAATATTTTAAAGACCAGAGACTTAATTAAGCCTTACTATCATATTGTCACTTTATTTTCAGATGGAACATGAGACTTTTTCTAAAATAAGTGCTTTGGATGTAACCATACGTGATTTTCATCTATATAATATTTTTTTTTTTTACATTTCGACAAATTTGGTTTAAAATATATTTATAGTATTAACATGTACACTCATTTTTAATTTGACTGTACAAAAAATCCTTTCAATCTAGTCTAGTACAGTTATTTTGGATTTGGTCTTCGACGTATGTTATTATTATAACACTTTATGCTGGTGTTATGACAACATATTGGAAGGTAGAGAGTAAATTAAAATTAAATATCTTGCATAAAAAAATACTACATTTTTAGTTCTTACTTACACATCATACTTATAATTCAGTTCCTATATTATAGTATCTTCATTCCAATCGTACAGTCTCGTACGAGTAACACATATCTGGGACAAATTAGAAATGATTACACACCGTATTGAAAATTATTATTTTATATAACAACATTAAAAAAAGTGTTCTCAAATAGACTCCAAAATTATCAGTTACTTACTTTAATCACTTTAATTAGTATTCTCGAGTTTAAGTTTAAGTTTTATGTATACAATTATATTAAATATTTAGAGTTTAATTTTTAAGTATACAACTCTATTAAATATTTAGAAAGTAAATTTTGTAATCTATAACTGCTTTTACTTAGTTCAAAAGATATTTGTCGACACTAAAAGACATACTCCAAACTTTCAAAACCAAGATATTTACTGTAACAAATTCAGTGAAGGCAGAAAAGATAGGCATGACAACACCATTTAGATTTAGAGTGAGATTCTCAGTTTGGTTCTCATCATTACTAGATAAACATTGCGGTCCTAAGTCCTAAATTCCATGATTATTGCATTTACATAATAGTGTATGTTTGTTTGCTTATTTAAGATGATGGATTAGACATGAACCTTCTACAGGTAGATAAATGATTGAGATGGATAACCCCAGTGCTTAACAGAGCAGAATGCATTAGAAACCTGCAAAGGGACACATTCTATTAAAAGGGGCGGGACCAATTGGAGTCAGACCAGAATCATATAGTGGCCCTATGATATTTGCATAAAGTCACATTTCATTGTCAATCGACATAAGAAAAAATAAAAAAGATTTAGAGAGGGTTCACCGGCTTCTTGCAATGTGGTAGGGTCAGTGACTACCCTTAATTGATTAATTCTAAATAGTAAATAGGGCATGAAACCAATCTAGGAAAAGCAAGATTTATTCATAATATTATTATCACGTTTCCCATGTCAACCGACGAATTGTTTTTTTTTTTTTACTGTTGAATGCATTGCATAGTACATAGTACATACAATAAGCTACATACATAATATAAGATTCCAAGCCTAATGTTACCCAAATGTGACAATATTTTTCCCCACCCAAATCACAGGTAGAGCAAACCTCAAGTGGGGCCTAGGTGTGTCGTAAGTACTATATGGATTTTCTACCATGTGGACGAGGTGGGTTTTTGTCACTAGGAGCAAATTGTACCTATGTGGCATTTCTGAATCTGAAATGTACTAGACTCCCTTGCATCCGCATGGTTATCTTTTGTACATTGTCCTCTCAAGGCTTGAGTGGTTCGCTTTCTGCATTAAATTTGACTCCTGCGTAACTTTCAAGTGTATTTATTGAGAAAATTATGTGATATACCACACGGGTACGTTTTGTATTTGAATAAAAAACGGTAACTACTCAATTCGAGTTGATATAAGTGATTAGAGATCTGGATCAAACTTTCATCTTTTTAATCAATGAATTTGAATTGAGCAATTCTCTCAAAGAATATCTCTTGAATTTCAAGGTTAAAGTTAAGATAGTTGCGACCAGGTAAAACTGTTTATTCTTTTAGGTGAGTCTTTATTGACAGCTCCAACATGTTATTGGCGTCCTGTCTGATAATAATTGAGATGTCTCCCAATTGTACCACATTTATTTACCAAAAGAAAAATAGTGACATGAAAAATGGAAAACACTAGAGAAAACATGGCCAAGTAAAACCTCTTGTGACTAAAGAGAGAAATTAAGCATTAAGAAATCATAAAACTCAAATAAGTAATTAACTAGCAGTCTTTGATTGTATGCACAAATGCTTCTTACTAGTGTCACATTCAAATCAGGTGGTCATTAGTGGTTTCTTTCAATGAATCGTGGGTCTGTCTAGCTCAATTGAGGAGATTCACATTCATAGAACTTCTAGTACGAGAGAACAAACAACTACTCAAAGTAGTCATTTATGTCAAAGTGAATAACCAAACTAAACTAAACAACACTTGAGATGGTTCCACTACTGCAATTATACATATAAAAAAATTGAAATTGTACCCCCCCCCCCCCTTTTTAACTTTTGTGACATGTCCAGTTGCCCAATTTCAGCTGTCAAATAGAGAAAGAAACCAAAGTAAACCTCACTCACATCACAACTGGTAAACTTCACTGAGTGGTAAATATTGGTTTTTGACATGGTATATGTTGAGCAAAAATGAGAAATAAATGAAGGGAGAAACTATAGTTTGTTGGTTGTTGCAAAGCACACACAATGCTTGAGGGTGTGGAAGAAAGAAAATAGGCAAAGCCTTAGGAGAGGGAGCAGAGTGCATTTATGGTGGAGTCAACTTGCAAAGCCTTCGTAACCATTAATAGAAACAAAAAGCTAATCATTAAAGTATCATTAGTTGTGACTTGGCCAAATTAAGATTAACTTTTGTCCTGAAAGGACAGCACCATCTTTTTAATGGGAGCATCATGGTAATGCAAATGCAAATGCAAAATGCTGCCATAAATCATACATAATCTCTCCCCTTATCACATTCTCTCACTCTTTCACTAGCAGACACTCTCGGTACACACACACGTTCACAAGGCCAACTGGCAATATTGATTCATTCGCATAAAGATAAAATAAGAAGACGAAAGGATTGTGCAAAAGGCCACAACCAGTTTAGAATTCTGGTGCAATCCCCCTCTCTCTTTCTTAGTTTAATGATTTTTCTTTTTCTTTCTTTTCTTTTTCTTTACCAATTCTCCTTTTACTCCTTTTCTAACTTATGCTGAGAAAAAGAACTACATAAGAACGAAGCACAAGGGGTAAGAGACATAGGGAGATAGAGCAAAGTAGCTACCTCTAGCTAGGTCCTCTACCACTATATATGATCTTTCATCTTTCACTTTGATCATATTTTCATATCATACAATACATATTAAGCATCTATAAAAGAACACCAACCTTGGTGCCTAGTTAATACTAGAAGAAAGAAATGGATTATCATCATATATCTGCTGCTTCACAATACAGTAGTGCTAGTGAATCAGGTTGGACCCATTATTTGGACCAATCCTCTCTTTCTGAAAATTACTACCAGAGAAGAGGTGGTGTTGTGGAGTGTGAAGGAAAAGGAGCAAGAATGGAGGAGTACTCTGAGGAAGATTTGTCCATGGTCTCTGATGCTTCTTCTGGACCTCCACATTATGATAATGAATGCTATTGTCAGAATTGGTATCCTTGCGTTTCTTCTAAAGCCAAAGAATCCCAAAAGAAGAACAAGAAGGTCAAAGAATATGGCAGAAGTCAACAGCCTTCACCTCTTGATGACACTGCAAGCTCTCCTTTATTCAACTGTTACAAGGAGAGTCACAAGGTTAATGTCACTGACATAATATATGTGTGTCTATAGTTTCTCCTTAGGAGCAAAATTTTTTTTCTTAAAAAAAATGCTAATGGATTGGTTCTGTTGTTGTTGAACAGAAGCAAGATAGTTTCTCAGGGAATGGAGCAGTGGAGAGTGCATTGGAGTTTTCTCAATGTGTATCTGCAACAAGAATAAAGGTACAACTCAAGTTCTATTGCAAATTCTTCCATTAAATCATTTCATTCTGAATTATAATACTACAACCAGCCCTTTGAATTGCGCATTTTTTATTGTGTTGAGCTAAATTTGTTGGTCTATGCAGAGAAAGACAAAATTCCAGAAGCACTTTGGGTTCTTAGAGACGTCTCTTGCTGGAAAACTAGCCTCAGAGGAACAAGGTGAATGAAGATCCATTTGTCTTGAATATTCTGTTTTGTTACTAAAAAAAAAAAAAAGATTTGAAAGGAAATAGCTAACAAGTTCTTTGTTACATCACTGATCAGGTGGTTTTGATGAAGGGAAATGAGTGATTTTGCTGTAGTCCTTGTCACTGTTTGTTGCTGCATTGCTGTGGAAAGAGAGACCAGAAGAATGGATGTCAAAGGAGAGAAGCTACTCAATGTCTGTGAAAAGGAACTTCTTTTCTTTTTCTTTCTTTCTTTCTTTTTTTTTTCCTTTCTCTTTTCTTTTTTTCCAAAATATTGAAAAAAGAAAAGCTCTTATGTTGTAATTTTACCCTCTTTTTTTTTTTAATCTGCTGCTATGCTACTGCCTATGCTATTGGGAGCAACCTAAGAGAATATAGGAAAGTGAATAAGGTTTCTGTCCTCCATTTTCTTTTGTTGTCATTAGTGGCAGGCATCTCTGGGACCTCCCAGGTCGTCTTCTTTGGATACTATTCACAAACTCTTCTTTCTTTCAAATGGTATTTATACTTTTTTTTTATCAACAAATATTAAAATATTAAATTATTAGTTCTGTTTGAAATGTAAATTAAGTGATTTGAATCCGCGATCTCTTCCTTCTCCTCTCTTTCTCCCTTCATCATTCCTCAAACACTTATTCAATCTTATATCTCCATTCACTATTCATCTTTTTTCACCGGTAATAATAAAGCACAAAACTGTATTAACTAATTTCACCACTCATTCTAGAGAAAAAGGAAAAAGTCATTTCACCATGAAGCATGCATATATCAAATCCAAAGGGCTAGTAGTAATGAGTAGTGACCCACTTGATTAAGTTCAGCCACTGCCAGCCTAGCTCACAACCACTTTGGGTGGGTAAATGTGGCAAGGTAAGTGAGCTTCACACCCCAAAATGGACAATGTATCCAAATGAAATCAAAAGCCAAGCTTCATTTTCGGGGCAGACCCACCACCTTGTGAAATCCACCCCACTTGAAATGTGATCCATTCATAACACTTGGTACAATTATTGAATATTTTGTTTTGGTAGGATATCCAACAAAATCTTTTACTCGTAGTTTTTATATGCTCAGACTCCAACCAACTGCATGGATCTATTGGGGAAAAAATAACAGATATTTGGAAACGGACAAACCCGAATTCACGAGTCATTCTTGAGTAATATTCAATTGATGTTTGCAATTGTAAATTAGTGTTAGCACACGTTCATTGCCTAAGTTGGAAGACGCAAGATTTAGAATGAAAGTGTAACATTGCTTTGCAAGTTATAGACCAAATTAGAAAATGCAACATGTAAAAATAAAGTTGGTTACAGATCCTAGCAAACACAATTCTTATACTCACAAGTTTATTAATGGCGAGAGAAAAATATATAGAAAATTCAACAGTTTAATATACTTTTGGTGTTATTCACTTAACCATGGAATTCGAGTGATCAAAATTAGAGAATAGAAAATAACAATAGACCAAATGAAATTGTACTTTTTGCGCTTGCTGCAACCTAGACCTATTAATGCCTTACCATGAGATTATGAAAAATAGTTTCAGTTATACTAAATAATAATGAATAACAGTCGAGGAAATAAGTACGAAATTATCAACAAAAAAAATTGAGTTTATGAAGTAGACAAGTAGTCCATAACAAACCAAACATTGGTTATTCCCTCCTACAAATTGATTATACGGCACAAAACTACACTTTTTTATATGAAATTTTAATTACATCTTAATCATAGTGTTAGAAGTGTCAAGATTCTGCTACAAGTAGCAAAAACCAGCAAGTGATTGAAATTTGTGCTATCAAGGTTTGAAATTTGTGCTATCAAAAGTAAAAGTACAGAACATGTGTAAATAAAAAATAAAATAAATTGTGAAGTGAAGCTATTACTAATAGAACAAAATTGATTATGATAACACAATACACGACTCTAAATCCCCAGCCCTGAAGAGACAAAAAGAAAAACAAGGGACTTTTATCCCCATCATGTATCACCTCAAGCTGGGAACAATTCTCTAGGTTTGCTTAACGCCTCATGTCCCATATATATGTCTGTGGACTGGTCGGCCTTCTAAACTCTTAACCACTTGCAACCACGGTTTGTCTACCATAAAGATGGAATTTTTTGCAGTATGACCTAAAAATAAAACAGGATTTTCGAAAGGTATAACTTCAAAATTCCTCCTATTATGTTCCTTCATAACTTCAATCCTCTTCTTAAAATTAAAATTTTGCAAATTCCTTGCCCTTGAATCTTTAGTATTTAGCATATCACTTTCATCTTGCTCCACGGGCAACCCAAAGTCAATCAAGCACATAGCCCTGAAGATGGAACAATTTCCAAACATGAGAAAATATTTCAAAAATAAATAAAAGAAAAACAATATTTTCAGAATTCATAGTTCCTATTGAGTCAGGAATGGTTAATATCACAATTCTGAAACCAACCGACATGATATATATGACGCCCCAGAATAAAACATAATAAATACAACAAACATAAAAATAAAATAAAATAAATAATGAGTATCAAATTAATAAGCTATTAGTTTCATATAAAAAAAATATTTTTGCATTACATTTACTTCTCATTTAATTATTTATCATTTCACCAATGCAAGATGTCAAATTCATATTTATAAAGAAAATAAAAAGGCATACCTGGAGCTGTAAACAACAACCGAAGATGAAGTTGCCGATGGAGAAGATGAAGTTTCTGATGGAAGGAATGAGAGCCCAATAACTTCACCAGGAAATTCCAGGTATCTCCTAGGAAGAGCATGTGTGTGTCGTTTGGACCATTCTCCCAACTGCTTGGCCTCTATGTCAAATGCATACACTTGATTTGAGGAAGTTGTAACTATCAGTACATTGTTGTTCTGGGGAGCAAAGCCACCAGCTGTAACAGAGGCACCATCCAATCTTGAAATGAACCAGTGCTGGCTGTAGCAAAAGCATGTTTATTTTATTAAATACAACAAAATATGAACATCAATATCGAAAAATTCATGCAGTCATTAACACCTACAATCAAAGAGCATGCCAAATAAAAAGGGACCCATAGGAATTATCAGTTTAATTATTTTTACACCTAAACAGACAATATGATACTGTAAACTACCACAAAGAAAGGCAACAAACATCCAATCAAAACCTTCTGAAGATTGTCTCGTGTATTTTTGTGTATCTCCCCCAAAGGGCTGTACTTTTATTTTCAATTTTCTTAAGCAATAACATGTCCAAGCTATCTACGGCAAAGCAGCTACAGTAATAGGTCTTCTGAATTAAAACAAAAAGTTAACCATATTAGAAACAATACCTTAGTGTCTCCAAGTTAAATACATATATATCCCCAAAGCAGTTCACAGCTGCCAACCACTGCCCATCAGAACTAGCAAACAATCTTGTTATGGGTGGCTCAGTTGGAGGTAATTCTTGATCTTCTGATTTGCGAAGGGGTGTAAAAGTATGCAGTAATTCTGATTTAACTTCATTTTCCCCTCCCACGTGCACAACCTATAACATTCCAAAGCAAAGAGTATTGATAAAATAAATAGATTATTTTTCAACACTTCTGAAACCACTGACAAGCAAATCAACAAAAAGAGGAATTTAGAAGTTAATAGTACAAATCAATTTTACAATTAATCCAACCTTAAATTCTAGTAAGTAATCATAACAACCATCACAAGTTCTCATGCATTTGTGTGTGGGTTGTTTTGGGGGGTGGGGCACTGTTCAACAAATCACAAAAACTGTAGCTTATATGAGCATATGATAACAAATTACAAAGTTGATTGACACTCAAATCCTATCTGGACAATAATAATAATAACAATAATGGCAAACAACATAAATTCACTTTAAACAGTCTACAGGTACAAAAAAATTACCATGTTCCAATGAAGCAAGGGCCAGAATAGCAATCAACAAATGATGCACAGCATGATTATCAAAAAGTACAGAGTAAAATAACCATAGTTTGGATAAGTTCAGAAATTCTTGCAAAGACAAGCAAAAGAAATTCCCTTATGAAGTAAAGTACCCATACTTTACATAAAACACGATTTAATCATAAAAGAGATGAAGCATGTTGCTAGCTTACATATATCCTTTTGTCATGACCAGCTACTATCAACTTGGAGGAGTCATGAGTAAAAATCATAGAATGGCCAAATGGTAATATCTGAGGAAGCTGCTTTTTTCTAACATCCCATTTGATTTTTCCAACTTCATTCCTTTTCAATTGAAAAAGACTAGGCTTTTTATGATCCGAGTACGCAAATAGCGCCCCTGAATTAGAAATGGTGCTGCAAATTATCTTTCGAGATCCCTTACTCTTGACTTCAGCCACGACATTGTTCTTTGTAAAGCCTCCAGAGGTGCAGACCTTTTTTAGTTGTAGCAAATGAACCTCTATCTTTTGCGAAGATTGGACTAAAAGCAGTTTGTGTTGATTAAAGACAGAACTATGCACTAGTTGAATGGGTGTTCTCTGAGGCGCAGGACAGATATCATGAGGAGAAAACATGGTGAATTCTTTCACTGGGTATGCAAAAAGTTTTGTATCATCTCCTGCTGAGATAAGCATAGGAACCCCCAAATGAGCCCACTTATGATAACGGAAACTAATGGGATTTTCTGCACGTCGAGCTCTTTTAATCCTCTTTTCTGGCTTAATATCTGCTGCTACACAAAAATGCACGGCTAAGGAACTGAACATGGCAAATGCCTAAATAGCAACAAAAGATACTGCCCATTTGGATAAGCTTTTCTATGGCAAATAAACAATTTATCAGCATTGAAAAGTACAGTTGGCTGTAATGAAATATTGACCTTCAGAAAATAGAAGAAAAACATTTACTTTCCTCTTAAAAACAAAAATTTAACTTTTCTAAGAATGCTTGCTTTAGACCCAAAGCTCATCCAAACTAGCTCATACAATATTTGCACAATAAATGGCAAAAACATTTATAAACAATAACTTCCAAACAGACCTTCATGACTTATCGGTACAGCAACAGCTAGGGCCCTGATGTCATGTGTATGAGCCCTTACATAATGAACATAAATCCATCTCTTCATCGTTGATGGAGAATTGATATCATCAGATGATGCAGACTGACTACTAGATAGCTTGTAAAGAATAACCTTCAAATAAAAAAAACTAAATTTACATTATTATAATTCACATCATCAACAGACTAAGTATGAGATAACACTCCAACTGATTGGAAATAGGACAACAGAGAATAAATTAATGAATAAATAATAACAAAACAATATACTGACTCAATATTCATTCTTCGATGGACATCATTATTCAGTATTCTTGACAATATACAAATTTATATCCTGAAATATGATAAACAATGGACTTCTACAGTGACCCATACATTGGAAACATCCAGAAGATATATATGTAAGATTATTTATTTAAAAAAAAAACACAGGAAACAAACAAGAATCCAAAGACTATACATATGGTTAGCAAAAAACTATGTACTTTTCAATTAGATGGATGAAATGCACAATAATTTGCCAGTAAGTTAATAAAGAACACTCTAACTTGCTATAAATAGAAATGGAACTACAAATAGAAATAGAAATACAAAACAAATAAAAATAAAAATATTTTTCATGTTATTGAATTTCTTAAAGGTGGGCACAAGACAGATTGGATTGGATTTGTGGCATTTTTTTATCCAATCAGATTAATTCTAATCGATTCAGATTGGATCAGATCAAATTTTATCAAATCAAACCTTCAATATTTCACTTATTAATCAATCATTATAAATGATGAGACACTATGAATCAACTCATCGTAAAATTACACAAAAGGCTTCTATCTCTATCAAAAACCAAATGTTCAAACTACAAATTTCCCTGTTTTGTAAAACACACTTTTTTTACTTCTATTGAAAAAATTATGCAACCAAACATAACCAAAAAAATCATTGCTGCCATCTTCAATCCTTGGAGAGAAGTAGTGGAAACCTCACATGCCTTTCATCCAATCCGAGAGAATAGAACTACCTCTCTAGTGGTCCATTTCAACCATATCCTTTTAATCATTTCAATTTCCACTTGTGATTTTTGGTTTCCACTTATTCTCGATCATTATACTATTTAAACCTTTAAATCTACTATTCTTTGCAATGGCATTCATATATATACATTACCAACATGAAACATCATACACATTCCCATGCGGCAGCACATAAAACATATTAATTTAAAGTGCAGAGCGAAATATACATAGCCACTACTTGAATTTGACCTCAACATTAATGGCAATTATGCAAATAACATCTTATAAATGTGTGAAAAACTAACATGTAATGTCAAAATATACTGCCAAACAGCTATCAAATACACATACATAAGCAGCCAATTTAAATGTCAAAAAGATAAATAAATATGGTTTCATAAGATTCACAAATCATGCAACTCGGTACCTGGCCATCAGAACCAGCAGAGAACACCCTATTATGACTAGGAGATGCTGCCAGAGCGTGTACATGTCCCTTGTGTAAAGAATGTGCTTGCAAGAGAGTTCCATGTTGACTGTCCCAAAACTGGACACTACCACTGCTGTCCGCACTAACAAGTGTACCAGACCTAGATAATACCTAACCAATTAGCTACAAGAATTTGCAAATAGGAAGAAAGAACTCTATCATCCAAAATTAGAACAATATGGTGGGCGTGGATTGCAGAAGTATGCATATTTAGTTTCATTTTGAAGGCAATTCAACAAAAAGACCCATTCTCTATCACCTTAAAGACAGCAATGACCATATGCAAAGTTCATGTCCATTGCCTAACCCTCCAAGTCCAGCTGTAATCCTATAGATTTCATTGCCCAATGTAGCATTCCAGCATCGTATCAACCTGTGAGGAGACAGACAATAAACATGAATAAGGAAACTTAATGATGTAAAGACACCAATTAATAAATGTCTACATTGCCAGATCTACTTAAAATCAAGCATACAATTTTAATTTGTAGAAAAAGAAAATAGGTGATAAGCATAAAGTAACTTTAGTAGCACACACAATGAACTTTTATGAATCCCAACTTCAATACGTACCCATCACTACTTCCTGAATATAAATAGTTAGAATCTGTACTCCAAGTCACACTTAAAACTCGTCCTGCAAGCCACAACACAAAACATCCTCTTAATGGGAGTAACGTAAAACAACAAACGGGAAACCTGCTACAAGACAAATAACTTGAGGAAAACCTCACCTTTGACCCGGGGCAAAGATTTTACATGAATAAATTCATCTGTTTCAGAGATATCATAAATTCTCACACATCCATTGTCAAGAGCAATCGCCACGCGTGGATACTCACCAACTGAAAGCTCAGGAGAACCAGGTGAATCAGAATCTTCATCACTTTCACTGCTTTCATGTTCATCAAAATCATGAAACCCATTCCCCATTCTTTCACCCTTCCTTTTATCATTGATCTCGTCACCCTTAGGGAAAGTCCCTGCCATTTGCCAGATTGTGACACCATCCGATGGCAGCACCATCTGCAAGCGCCACGTGTCAAATTAAGCAATCCACACATAAAAACACTTTAAAGAGTAAAGATCAAACCATAACAAACAAACATTACCCTGACAAGTAACTAAAAACACATTCAACACACTAGCAAGCAAGAACACATAGGAGTGTCTCTAACTTCATCTTTCTGTTTGTATTAGCTAAGGTTTTAAAAAATGGTCCGCGACCATGATTTGGGCAGCAATATCAAGGTTTTTTAACTGTCTTGGGACCGCATTTGTCCGCAATATCAACAAACACAACGAAACCGCCAATCGAGTGATGTTTAAAATTAGCCTCCATTTCACACTAAGACAAAATAAAAACACATAAAATAGTTCACAAGCTTCAATGAAACACTTAAAAGACTTCACAGGCTTGGATCGCACTATTATCTTATCTCCTAACGATACCTTCTGCGTCAAGTGGAAAAGATCCCACTTAGTAACGGAGCCATCTATGTTGGACGAAAACAAGCGGCTTCCGTCGGGGCCACCGGAGCACCAAATAAGCGACGTCACTCTTCCGTTAGGGTTTCCGTGTATAGTCTGCAAGCGCCAAAAATCAAATGAATCAGAACGAGAGCAACAAGGAACGACGTCGTAAAGGAGAAAGTTGAAGAGTGAAATGATGGATAGTTAGGTAGTTACCAGCTGACAGTGCCAACCGATGGAGCCGGGAGAGACGAGCCAGATTTCGAGGGAGCCGTCTTTGCGAGCGGCGGCGACTCGGGAGCCGTCGAAGCTTGTAGCTAAAGCGATGACCGGAGAAGGGCTCCACTCGACGGAGCTGAGCCTGTAGAGTTCGGCCATGGAGTCAGCCACACTCCGAAATTGTGCAGTGTGGTGCGCGTGAATTGAATTTTGATTTTGAAGAATGAAGAAGAGTAGGGTAGAGAAACTAGAAGAAGGGAAAGAAACACAATGCGGCCATAGTTACTAGTTAGGTTTTGTTTCTGAGGTTTAAGCGGGGACTTGGATTTGGATGGATCCGAATATAACATTCCGGGTTCGGCTTGACAGGCCCATTAAGCTTCTCTCATTGGGGGTTACTATTGGCCCATTGGAATTACTCTTGGTCCTACCAAGGGGAAGACAGCTTTCTTTTATTCCGAGAATGTCCTTTCCACGGAATCACGATTATGTTGAATAAAATACACAATGGAATCATGATTTCTTTAAATAACCACATTCTCCCCCCTTATCACAGTGAAATATTGATTTTGTTGTGTATTTTTTCTCCCTAGACATAACAACAGAATCACGATTCTGTTATTATTTTTTTTGCACCCCCTTATCATAATGGAATTTCAATTCTGTTGTTTAAGTTTTTTTAATCACAATAGAATCAAGATTTCGTTGTTATTCTTGTTAGCACCCCCTTATCATAACGGAATCATGATTTTATTGTGATAGAAAAAAAAACTAAATGACCAAATCTCGATTATGTTGTATTGTTTTTTAAAAAAAATTGAATAAAAAAGAAAAAATATATATTTTGTGTTTTTTATTGATTAAACACTGTAACACTATATTTATTGATTGGACATTACTTTTCCTGAGACGTATTGATTGAACACTACTTTTTTCTGACACGCATACCAACCATAGTAAATATAGATGCAGTTTAAATAGTCTACATTATAAAACTAAAGTCATCGTTTGAGGCAATTGTTGTGTTCCAACTATTATTGCTTCTCCAAATGGTGTTTTGGTTAGCATCACTAGATCTAGAATTCCAATTACTTTTCTTGCCCTAGTTTGAATTTTTATTTCTAAGATCCCCCTAACTTTAGTTAGAATTCTTGTTTTCATTCCCAACACTCCAAGAGGATTTGTTAGAGTTCCAAGCTTGGTTACCACTATTCCCAAAGTTCCAATTGTTTTTCTTGTCATGATATTCACCATATTACTAAAAACATGGAGAATGTACCTATTGTTGTGTATTGCGATGGTGAAATGATTTCATCATCTAAAGGAGTATTGTTTGAATGTCATGGTTATTCTAAAGTCGTCAAAATAAGTGAGGATATGTCACTTGATGCTTTAAGGAAAACAGTTACGAACACCATTGGAAGTAGAATTTTACTTTACCTTTTTTACCGTGAACCTATTAATGTAGGAAATGGTTGTGTTGAATATGAGTGTATAGAGCTTAAACACAATGATGATGTGGGAAAAATATTTTTCATTTTTCAAAATTTAGTAGCAAAGGTCTAATTGAGTTGAATGCAACTTTTGGCCAATCTCCAAATGAAATCCTTGCCCTCTTGTGGAAATCAAGGAAACCCAAATTTGTTGATGTGATCAATCCTTTGATGTGTAATAAATTTGTGTAGTCATGTTTTTTCTTACTTTATAAAAATTGTACGTTGAATATTTTTTAAGAAAAGTTTATATTATAAGTGCTTCTTTAGTT
This sequence comes from Glycine latifolia, assembly GCA_013407115.1. NCBI lineage: Eukaryota > Viridiplantae > Streptophyta > Magnoliopsida > Fabales > Fabaceae > Glycine > Glycine latifolia. The sequence continues at coordinate 9,129,587 of CM023954.1, forward strand.
GTTCATGTTAATAATTGTTTATGAATCAATTGAAAAAAAACATATTTTTTACTAGGTGCGTGTTATTTAAACAGTTGTTGAATGCTAAAAAAAAGAAGTAATTCAATCACCACGTAAACTAAAAAAATGTCAAAACAACAATAATTGTGCATAATACATCTAAATATACTAATAATACAACAATTCAACAAAAAAGTCAACGACCTATGTCATCCTTGCCACCATCCTTGCCAGTCCTTTTCCTGGGTTTCTCTACGTCTAAGCTACACCCAACTTCTAACCCTCCTACAACAATTCCAAAGCTTGTTGTATAAGTTGACAATGACTTATGCCCTCTGGCACAACTCTGAGGTCCAACAACCTTTGCATAGCTTGTGGAGGTATCTGAAATCAATCCTGCAATAACAATTACATTACAATTAGTAACTATTTTTCAGGGACAATGCAAGAAAAAAAAACCAATAAAATCCAGTTTGTTTTACCTGACAAGAGTAGTCTCCACCTGATACATAGTTTGCTAGTGGTTTCCCAAGCTGTGACAGTACTCTAACTGGCAGTAAATGTATAGAGCCATGTGGTGGTTATCCTTCCTCCAACAAAATGACTTAGGGGTGAAAAACCTTGTAAAACCAAGATAGATAGTCATAGGTGCAAGCCCAAGGGTCCCTACGTGGCACAACATGCAACTAACATCATGTGAAAGAAATTAGATACATTTAACTTTCAAAACTATTATTAAGTATATCTTATTTTCCATTTGTCAAGAGTATTCTCTTAAACTTGCATATATGTTATATTTGAGGTTTAAATTCATTTGGGAGCATGGAGTTTAAACTTATATTATGCCTCAGCATCTTTCTACTTCAAATCTTAAGAGCAATTTCTTTATTTTTTTTCAGTTTCCAAATGAGAAAAAAGGGATTTCCTGATTATTATTTAAATGATCTTAACAATCTATTTTATGTTGGTTTCTTTGTTTATGGGGAACTATATCTTTATATTTCGTGCGTATTTGGAAAAGATTACCCAACGGGGATCAGTACTTTCTCTCCATGTCTAAATAGCCAAAATCAGCAGAAGCTGCACATTATTGCTTCTCACAAACGTCAATCCAATTTGACGCACAAGCAAAAATGCACCTCATCTAACCAAATTATGGTGTCTAAATTAACTTTACCCCTTATACTCACAATGTAAATATGTAACTAATTTATGTTCCTAACTTTTGCTTCTTTTATGCATAGTTCGCACTAACAATAAAGTACTACTCCCTTTGCCCTAAAATAAGTATCATATTTAAAATAAAAAGTGTCCCAAATAAGTATTATGTTAGTTTTTTAATGTAATATTAATTTTTTTTCTCACTAATGCCCCTAATAAGTTTCACTTTAGTTTTCAATGTAATACTAATACTACTCTTTTTCATCTATTTAATAAGATTAATGTAAAATTATTATTCTCTTTTATCTGTTTATTAATTTTTCTTGGTGTTTATAAAACAACTTAGGATAATACTAATTTTGGGAAAGAGGGAGTAGTAAGTAACTTTGATAAAATATTTGTCTCAACTATAATTTCCGGTGACACTACTGCATCAAATAAAACCCAACACAAAATGCATCTAATTCGAAAATACCTTATGTTGCAAGCGAAAAAGGTCTCACTTAGTAACAAAGTCGTCAGCGTGTGACGAAAACAAGCTACTTTCATCAGAGCCAAAAGGGCACCAAATTAGCGACGACACTCTTTTGTTAGGGTCTCCGTGTATAATCTGCATACGCAAAAACCCAATGCATCATAATAAGAATAACAAGAAAATGTAAAGGAGTATTAGTTAATTAGTTACAAGAAGATATAAGGTTGGTCTAGTAGTGAAGGAAGAAGGGAAAAGGGAAAAGTCGCATTTTGAATCCCCTCATTAACAAAATCTAACAATACCAACAATCAACATATGCCAATAAAAAAAGCTAGGTAGTTAACAACTGACAGCGTAACCCGATGGAGCCATCTTGATGAACCGTCGAGGTTGGTGGCTAAAGCAAAGCCACCACCGACGAAGGGCTCCAATTGATGGAACTGAGCTTTTGGAAGTCATCGTCCATGGAAACAGTGCGTGAATTGAATTTTAGTTAGGTTTGTTATGAGGTTTATGCGGGGACTTTGGTGGGCTTGTTTACCACCTTATTTGACCATATCTTTAATTATTTCAGTTGACCTAGTATATTTATTAAAAATTAAAATATATATAATATACATAACAAAATGTGATTAATTCATATTTTTATACTCTAAAATTAAATTCATTGTCATGATCAAACTATAAATATTATATAATCATTTATTACTATAAATTATTTTGTGGGTATTATCATTAAATAATTAAGAAAACTCTTATTTTACAGAACTAAATACAAAAGTTATTGAACGCCATAAATAAGTCTTGTAAAAATGTGTAAAACACATAAATATTACACCATATCATGATCAATATGATAATAATTAGTTATTATAAATTGTTATTAAGATAAAAAATATATATATATATATATTCTAGGAGCATATTATCTGTCATTCAATAATCAACTATTAATAATTTAACATGTTATATTAATTGGGGGAAAAAACTTCTCGATCGGGCAACTTTATCTAGGTTATCGGGTTACACCAAACTCGGTCAGGCCAAATCAAGTCGCTTGCATTTTCAGTCCTACACCTTAACCGAACCGCCCTAGACATCGGAGCTCGGTAGAACTGATTAGGCCAGTCCAATTTTAATAACTATGTTTTTATATTTATTTGACTAAATGATCATTTTGGTCCTTTATCTTATTTATTTGGTTCAAAATGGTTATTTATTTAAAAAAAATTGCTTTGGTCTTTTCTCTTATTTAAAAAGTTGATTTATCTTTTAAAAAGTCACTTTGTTATCTTATCTTATTGAAATGATCCTTTAACTATTTAAATATATTCAAATTTTGTCTTTCGAATAACACTCACATACATTATCATTCTGAATATATTTGAATAGTTGAAGGATTATTTTAACAAGATAGTGTACCAAAGTGAATCCTTATAAAAATAAAGAATCATTTTGAACATTTTAAATAAAACAAATTACCAAAATGAACTTTTTTAAAGATGAATGACCAAACTAAAAAAAGATAAAGAACAAAAATGATCATTTGGCCTACCTATTTTTATATTTTTTTTACTGTTTTTATTTGTTTCTATGCTATTTATTTCTACTCAATACGCTTAAATTCTAATTTTAAGATAAAACTAATATTTTAGCTTGGACTTTGCATAGAACAAATGTTTTTTTAGCATTTTATTTATTGATATGAAGTTTTCACCAATTTTATCGATAATTAATTTTTGCTAAAAAATTTGTATGTATGCTGAATATCTTTGGTGGAATTCTCCTATCTCAACCACATTTTTTTATCCACAACACTCAACGTGAATTGTTACTTAAGGAGAACCAAGTTCACTACTACTTGTACCAATGACCTATTATTATAGAACAAATATTTATTTTATATAACTGGTTTGTTTAATAAATAAGTATTTTTAAATATATAAATAATGTTTTAGATATATGATAAACAACTAATATTGTGATATTGATCATTTTTTAAAAAATATATAAATTTAAGTGAAAACTAAATAAATTAAAAATGATAGATTAAAAGAGACAAGAAGTTAAATTGATAAAAATATAAGAACATATATTATAGGCATGCTAGGAACGTATTTAAATTTTAAAGATAATATATATAAAAGAGGAAATCTAATAGGTATAATTGAGTATGCAATACACGCAAAATGTATAACCTCTTTATATATGTCTTTTTTATTGCATATAGCACCTCTCCATACATGTCTTTTAAGTTTTCATATTAAATTGTATCGAATTTTTAATTAATTATTTAATATAATAAAAATTATAATTTCCCTAATTTATTTTAATACTTTTTATTTTTACAATCGATGTTAAGTATAATGAGATATTGCAAATTACTATATCTATTCCTTTATATTTATATAATTTTTAATGATAAATATAGATTATAAATTGTAATTATATTTTTTTCACACTATAATTATTTTTAACTTTTTTTCACACTATAATTATTTTTAACTTTTTTTACAAATAATTATTTTTAACTTCCTAAAATGATATTCTCTATTAGTTATTTCTTGTTTATGACAAGAATGCAAAAAAATTATGGTGAAATTTAAATGATATCTTTTATTTAGTTTTCATTTATAAACTTTCATAATTATAGTAATTAGGATAATTATAATTAGTATGATTTTCATGATTTGAATATTCATAGTAGCACAAGCATATATTCTAATTCAAATTATAAAATATGTTTGTGTTATTCAAGATTTTTATTCAGTTTCTTTCTTTTAATATTCACTAATTTTTGTGTATAGTTAGTTTTATAATTATAAAGTAATTTTGAATATTTTTGAAGAAGATTGGATGTAATAAAATCAAATCTGATTCTTTTTTTCTTGTTACATAAAATTAAATTTGATTCTAATGTATTATTTATTATGTTACTTTATTTTCTCTTATCTTTAAATTAAATTATTTTTAATCATATTGGCCAAAAAGTTTATCAAATCCAGCCAATTTATACTCATTGTAATTCTCATTTGAACATTCTCTTCTCTTAAACTAATGTGAAGGGGAGTCTAATCATCAATGGATTGATGGTTAAACAAAGTTATTGTAAATTTCTTGATACAACAGATAGTGTTTGGTATAATATCACTATCCAAAATAAATGTAAAGAGCTAAAATTAAACAAGATTTGCAAGAAGTTATTAGATCAAAAAAAGATGTTCACATTAGACTATGTAAGCAATGTTGTCAAACTCGAGGATCGTAAGAGGATCGAAAGGGAGGTAAAAGATCGTAACTCAAGGATCGTAAGAGTTACGTGTATATATAAAATTATATTTATACACATGCATATACATAAAAAATAACATAGACAAGAAAAACAACTTATAACTCATAATAAATCATAAAGATTAAGATCCAAAACATAACACAACTCAAAATAAGTTTACAAGTCATAACATAAACTCATAATAAGTTCATAATTACTTAATACAATCACACTAGTCTAGGAGATCATTCAAATTAAAATCAGGATAGTCATTCTCCATATGATCTTCATCCTCATTAATTGCATCTCCTCCACCTGCATCATCAACAATTAGAGGAACCTCCAAATCATCTATGGGTTCACCACCACCACTAGCATTTTCTCCCGCTTGAACTAAAATGTGTTCATCTTGAGCATCCAAATCTGAATTTTCCTCATTGTCCTCCACAATCCATTCATCATCAGAAGAAAGATCATCAATGTTATAAACCTTCCCTTTTCTAACGTCCTTCTTCTTGTTCAATCTTGTATTAGCCATGACAAACACCACATCATTCATGGTCTTTTGGTGTAAACGATTTCTCTTCTTGGTGTGAACCTAAATAATTATAAAATCCATTAACAAATAATAGGTACTAAGTATAGGTAAATAATTATAAAATGAATCTCATAAATTCAAATTCTTACTCTCTCAAAGGCACTCCAGTTACGCTCACAACCAGATGAACTACATATCAAACTCAATACTCGAATAGCAAATCTTTGCAATTCTGGATGTTCATCACCATAGGACTCCCACCATTGTGCTGGAGTTTTTGTTTGAAGTGCACGTTGAGCTATTAGACTACCAAAAAACTTAGATTTTTTTTTTTTAAATCCTCAATTTGAGCATCAATCATAGATATCTCATCAAGGTCTCCCACCATCCTATCTAAACAGTCATACATTCCACGCTTCACTTCATAATCAGCTTTAAATTCAGGATTATAGTGCAACATGGGGTTAAGATAGTAGCCTGCAGCATGCAAAGGCCGATGCAATTGCCTATCCCATCTTTCATCAATGATTTCCCAAAGAGGAGTGTAGCTAAGAATGGTAAAAAAAAAAAAATTCAAACAAAGTCTATAATAATATAAATTAAAAAATTGAACAAGTGGAAGATAATTAATTAATTACCTCTTAGTAACCCCATTGAAGAGACTTTGTATCTTCTCTTTGGCACTGTCCATTTCTTCATAAATGAAGCCCATGGCTGACTTTTCATATGAATCCACCATGCGTAACACCTTAATTAGGGAAAAAGTACCCCTCATGCAATGCAAGACATTATTCCAAAATCGCTTATCAGTAATCAAATTTTCCACAAGCACCTCATCCCTAGTCTTTACAAATTGACTAGATTGCCACTCCTTCGATGTGAACATCCTAATAAGTGACCCTTATTCTGATGCAAACATCCCAAAGTCAAATAAGAAGTAGCAAGACAAGTAGTGGCTGGTCTAGTCAAATCAGTTCCCTTAGTAAATGTATGCAATAAGGAAACAAGATCAGTTCTTGAATAGATGTAGGTTGTAATTTTTTTACCGCTTGCAATTGTCTCTTGATGGAGTGAAATTTTCTTCTCAAAATCTTCTAGCATTAAATCAATGCAGTGAGCTGCACAAGGTGTCCAATATAACTTTTTTCTCTTCTGCATCAACCAATCTCCAGCAGCCTTGTAATTGGCTGCATTGTCAGTTACAATTTGGATGACATTCTCTTCCGCTACCTCCTCAACAATATCATCCATCATCTTGAAAATTCTATCAGTTGTCTTACATATGTCAGAAGCATCAATAGACTTCAAAAATACAGTTCCTTTAGGACTATTTACCAAAAAGTTAAGAATAGTCCTCCTCCTCCTATTGGTCAATCCATCAGTCATTATAGTGCATCCCATTTTCCTCCAATATCTTCTATGTTCCTCCAAATTCTGATTGGTCTTTTCAATTTGCTGCTTCAAATATTTCGCCCTCACCTCATGGTAGGATGGTGGCTTAAATCCTAGACCATGTTTTGCAACCAATTCAAACATCTTCTTGAACTCTTTACTCTTTGTTACATTAAAAGGTATAACATTGTTGTAAAAAAATAAGGCAATTTCTTCACATGCATCCTCCCTCAAGTTCTTCTTGAAAATGCTATTGATAGTAGACTAAGAGCTCATTCCCCTTTGCTTGAAAAGATTTGCTGCAGTATCAATATCTTCTCTTTTTCTTTTTCCACCCTCATCTGATTCAGTCACACTTTCATATTCTTTGAATTGCGACTTTTTAATCAGATTTTGCTGCAACTGAGAAACAACATCCCACATTAATTTCTTCACGTCATCAGGAACAGCCCTACATGCTCCAACGTCCTTTGAAGTTCCCGCTAAATTATGCTTCAATCGATAAATTCCTCCCGTAAGTACATTCTCACAATATTTGCACTTCACATTGCTAACATTCCCATCAATTGAAACACAATGATTCTATGCAATATCAGTCCTTGATCCAATACCACTTCCACTACTCCTTGCACTTTCAGCACCATTGGGACCATCAGTAGTATGCTTGCTGCCACTTGCCATTTTTTTTTTACTGAACAGAGAAGGGAAGTGGTATTATTATACTTATATTTAAAAAAAACTTAATTTTTAATCATTAGTATATTATAATTATATTTAAAAAGAAATTAGAAACCAATACAAAGAGGGCGCAGACCGCAGAGGATGGAATTTAAAACAATACAAAGAACTGAAGAAGGAAAGTACACGCACAAAGAGTCCAAGACTGAATGTCGATGAGGAGCGGTGATGAGACATCGACGACGATACGGAACAGCAACGACCAGCGGCGAAGAGTAGCAGTGAGATGACGAACAAAAGAGGCGCAGACCGCAGAGGAGAGCTTCTGAGTTCCAAAGCCTCGAGCCCTAATCGAAACTAAAAGGTAAGTTTCAAATCGGGTCAGACGAATCTGACCTGCGAAGCTAGATTTTTTTTTCCAACTAGGATCGAAACGGATCATTGATCTGTCCACCTCATGAGCAACCGCGTGATCCCCCAACGATCCGCAAAGCCGACGATCCTCCCTCCGAGTAACCTCGTCGACCCGTCTGAAAATCACAAGATTGCACGAGTATACAATCATACTCACGATCTTGACAACATTGTATGTAAGCCTACGGATCTAAAAAAGATCCTCTCCTAGTTAAGATTCGGTCATTGATGAACAGTTCACAAGTGCATACACACAATCCGATTCTAGATCCACACAAACAACAAGAATTGGGTTCTGCATCTGCCCCAAAATCACATTTTCAATAAAATATAAGAGTGAACATAAGTCGACCCTGTTATCATACCCATAGAACCATAGGTCCTTACCTAAAGTTAATGGTTAAATTAACATCTATACTTTCTCTCACTTTTCTTTAGCTTTTTCTTTTTCTGAAGAAGTATGTCTATTATTTCAACCCTACTTGTCCTAAAATTTCTCCCAAAATAATAGGTATACAGGACTTAAAGCAAGACAAATTCCTAATTTCAAATTCACAACCAAAAAGAGTCACTAAGTCTAAACAACATTCACCTTTACAGTACTTGTCCTAAAATTTCTCCCAAAATAATAGGTATACAGGACTTAAAGCAAGACAAATTCCTAATTTCAAATTCACAACCAAAAAAAGTCACCAAGTTTAAACAACATTCACCTTTATAGCCATAGGAGAGTCCTTTGTTTTACGTGCAAACATGTTTTCATATAGCTTAGCATCTTTTTTGTCACTATCAGCTTGAAGTTGCTTCAATTTTTTCTAGATTACCTTCACTTCCCTGGAAAATGAAAAATCATTGTTTCTTCAATGAGAAGCATTCATTTTAAACCAACAGTAATTTATTTTTGGATAATCAACCCTTTTAAGTACCTGTTTTGTGGGTCCACCACAAGAGCTTTCTTGATGTCTACATCTGCTAAAAGGTAATCTCCAGTTTCTATATATGCTTGTGCTCGTCTGTAAAAAGCTTTCACGTTGCAAAATTCAACATCAAGCACCTGAGAGAAGAGTAAGAAATTCATTATGATAGCTACTCTAATAACTAGGCATACATCTTAGAAGTTGAATGATGAGTTGATATTAATCCATCCATTTCCTTGTTTGCACACAAGCATGCTTCAGCATACATGAAGCTTCCAATATATGTGGAAAATTTTCCATTTAAGTATTTTACAAATTTACCAGTATCTGTATATGCCAACATAATAATTTTCTATACCCATACTATGGTAGTTACATTTAGGCATTGCCATTATTCATCTAGAAGTTGAGAAGACATAGTGTCAATCTTTTCATAATTTTAACATATAAGTGCCTTTAGCATACAACAATACTAAAATTTCAGTTAAATATTAAATATGCGAAGAACAATCTCAGCACAACCAGTGTTGAAACCCCTATTGACCATTACAGCCATTTATGCACCATCATCTGATGAAACAACTTGGCAGAATATATAATTGATAGATAAAGATACTCTTCTATTACTAGAGTCTGTGTGTGAAGACATAACGGTTAATGTGGTGTCTTATTGACCCACGTGAGCAAGAGAGATAAGGAAAATGGGACCCAAAGAGGGATTCTCTTGTAACTGTCCAGACATCTGACAGTAGTGGAAAGGAAGAGTGAGAAAAGGGTGAAGCCTGTTAAAGTGTTAATTGTTAAAAGCAAAGAGAAGAAGCAAGGAGATGAAAGCAAGAATTCAGTGGAAAGGGAGGAACTTGAGAGGAAGCTAGCCCCTCAAAAACCTAGCTTTGTTGTAAGAACACAATTATCACTCTCTGAATATTTGAAACACTATATTTCTGTTTCTGTAATTTCAGTTAATTCCCAGTATTTGCACTATTTGAAAGAATTTCTATCAGACTATTGCATACAAGTTAGTTACCTCAAGAAACTCATAATTCATAAATAGCAGTCTGGGACTCTCGTGAGAATTATTTTGATTTCCTTAAGCCACCAATTTGTTATACCTAAAGCATACAACTTGTTATCACTTCTCCCACCCATGGTTATTCTCTCCAATTAGCCAATCTGCTCACAGAATTCGTTGCTTCAAATCTTATGCATGACTTGATTGGCTGTTACCTGTGAACATAGCTTGATTGCTCCAGGAAAGTCATTAAGTTTAAGGCTACAAGCTGCACCGTTCAACCAGCATGACACTCTCAGTGTCTGAGCTTGCTTTTGCTCATCATCCCCAAAGGATCCATCTTCTTCAACAAAATCAGCAGCCTGAGAGAGACCAAGGTATCACGGAAACTTAATAACCCAAAGCCAGCACAAGTCAAGGATTTACCTTTTCATATTTCTTCCCTGCTCGCTGATAATTGCCACCTTAAATAATACATTTCCTTCTTCTTTCATCCTCCTAGCCACCTCAATTTTCTCCTTACTATTCAATTCCCATGGTGCTTTCTCCTTTAAATCATATAAAAGTTAGAATTATCGAAAGCAATGCTGCATGAGAAACTATACATATATGTATCTAACAGACAAACTATAGACTAAAAGAGAAACTAAAGCATACTGCAAGTCATTTTGGTTTTCTCCACTCTTTTGGTAAATGATACAAGTTTCCATCAGTCTATAGGAAAACCCGTGATCTTTAATTTCTCAATGGACATGGCAAAAGATTTTTTTTCCCCTCTTACCTTAATAAAATCCATCATCTCAATGTCATAGACTAGAGTCACACCTGGTGGCACAATAGCAAGATCTCGTCTCACTTCAACATTTCCAAATGCATAATCAGGATGTATGCAAACTATCGCTCTCTCACCCTTCTTCATTGTTGCAATGGCTCGGTCTAGACCAGTAATTACTTGTTCTACAGACAACAAATTTAAAAACACTATTATCATCCCTTCTTAGATGTCACAAATACTCAATAATCCTCAGTTCATTACCAAGCAAGGGGGAAAATGTGTATGTTGAAATTATGAAGTTTTAGGTATAGGGAGGAAGAGAGATAAAATAGAATGAAACACTGAATCAATATTAACTGAGATTTATTACAATGTCTTGATGAGTATATGTTCATAAAACATAGCACTAACCCTAATTTATACTAATCATAATATTAGCTAAATAGGGAAACAAATCATGATTAGATTAGGAAATATAGTAACTGAGACTAACAAATGATGAGGAAATAGAGAAATTAATCCTAGAGCATAATCTAAGACATTCCAAGTTATGATAAGATATTTTCATGTATTAAAACTAAAAAACATTCAAAAGGGCATAATAAAAGAAGGATAAGAATAAGCTCACCCTCATCAGTTATGAATTCCAAGGGTTGTGTTTCACCAATTCCTCCTTTCTCAAATACAGTGCCATCTTCTAGCATAGCTGTGAAGCTCACTGCCATAGCAATTACATCAAAAGCAATTAGTAAACTGAGGATCTTTCTTCCTTGTCTTCTTGGATTTTAATTTTCACAATAAATAAAATTATAGCTGCAGTACCTTCTTACTTTAAAGAAACAACAAACTTTTTACAATAGGAATATTTACCCAGAAAACCATTCTAGAAAGAAGCTACATACAAGTTACGCGGTGAAATTTGCATTGTCTGTCCCTGGTGACTACAACAATAGTCATTGTATCATTATTATTTCTGTGATTGTACTATTGTGGCCTGTTTAGATGATTATTTTAACATTAAAGGAAATGAAAGAAATCAAATATAGAAAAATTAGAGTCACACAAAGATTCTGCTAATATAGATTATAATGAAACATCTGACCATGGCCATAGATTTGAAATTTCCTCTTGCATCTTATGACATTAATCCTTACAATTCTAGATCCATTATGATTCATATCAACTACATTAATAACCCATCAACCCAAGTGGTTAAAGCTGTTGAGCTTAAATGAGTATTGTTTTCTTACCAGTAACATTTGCACCCTCATTGGCTGTGAAAACACCCGCTCCATCTTTCAAAATCTTTTTAATCAACTTGGAGTCACCAGTAACATTTATGACAGGCTTGAAAGATACCAGTTCAATATTAACATGCAGCACTGAATTCAGAGGAATTGAACAGAGCCCACTGCCAGCTTCTCTCCCCTTCTCCCCAAAGGCATATGGAGCAACCATATAAATAAATTCCAAATTAGTTACAAGAGATAGTGGACTGCAATATCCATCAAGCTAATGAATAAAAGTGTAATTCTAAGCTGACATCCAAATATGGAATAACTTGTAGCCAAAAAGAATTTGAAAGAAGCAGCAAAATCTAATAAGAATAAATGGAATAACCCCAATTTATAGAAAAGAATTATGCCAAAAGCTAGCTTAATTTTCAATTGGCTTTCACAATTGATGCACATATGTTGATGTTGCAGTTCCCTAGACTAATCAATTTATCAACGGCAATTATGGTAAAGTAACCAAAGTGCTAGCAAACAGAAACTTACTAGACAAAGCCAGAATCATTTCAATGGACTGCAAAGATGGTTACACCGTTTTCATGTCAATCAGAGTCATATTTTGAGACCAAATTTTCATGCATCTCAACAAAATGAGGAAATATATGCCCACATAATAAACCTTTCATCTGATTGCCAAAAACAACAAAAATACAGATATTGTAGGCAGATTAGAACAATAAAAGACTTACACTGTGGTTCGACAATTAATTCAGCCTTCTCTCCCCTTGTCATAATCATGATTACTTTCAGCAATATAGGAAAAAGATGACCTACAACCGGCACCATAATTGGTCAAACAAACTGTGAGATGAAAAATGAATTTATATTCCATAAAAAAAGAGCACAACTCAACATTATTACCATCCTTCACGTGAAACTCAACTCCTCCTTCCAGAGTCTCGACAACAACAGTGCCATCATCTAGCACCACCCGATACTTGACTGCAGCAGCAAAATATCCAACAAGAACTAATAAGCCAGCACAATCTTTATTCATAAAACATGGCAAAAGCAATACAGCAACAAAAAAAAAATCAAATTAAAATGACCTAACAGTGTAAAGGCTTTTTACACTGACATCTAATCATGGATCACCATGAGTGATAAGATTATTGCCTTTAATAATAATTACTTTAAAAATCATATCTAATTTCTACTTGATTGATAGTATGAAAATCAGTGCATTAACAACATCAACATCAACAACACCTTTAACTCAAGTTAATTGGAGTCGGTGATAGATGAATCCAATGATAGATACGAAGAAGTTAAAAAAAAGGAGCAAAAAGTCAAAAGAAAAGAAAAAAAAAAGATAAAAGAAAAGAAGGGTGAAAGGAGGGAAAAAATGAAGAGGAAAGAAACTAAAAAGAGACTAACTAGAACATAGATATACTAACAGGTCTAACTCTCCACCAAGCTTAGTATTTTGCATTTTGTCCTAAGACACACATTCCTTCAATCTATATCTCACTCCATTAAATCTTGTTTAATTACCTTTTTCCAAATAAGTTTCGGCCTACCTCTACCTTTCTTTGTCATGAGTTTTGGGTAACAAACTCTTGTTCTTACATGAGCATCCAGGGAGAGACTGTCTTATTACGTGCCCAAACCACCTCAATCTATGCTTCCTCATCTTTTTACTACCGATACTACTGTTACCTTTCGTCGAATATCTTCATTTCTTATCTTATCCATCTTCATATAACTACATATCCACCTTAACATTCTCATTTCTGCCACCCCTATTTTATGCTTATGTTGCCTATGTGCTGACCAACACTCAACTTCATATAACATTGCAAGTCTTACAATTGTTTTATAGAATTTTCCTTTAAGCTTAAGGGGAATTTTGTAGTCACACAAAAACCTAAATGCACTCTGTCATTTCATCCACCCTGCTCTGATTTTATGATTTACATCAACATCAAACTCTTCACTTTTTTGCAAAATTGGTCTCAAGTATCTAAAAACTTCTTTCTTGGGTACCTCTTGACCAAGTAAATGCACAAGGTTTTGATCACCATCTCTTCCCACCCAGCGAAAAATCTGTACATTAACAAGATATAGAAATCAATTTGTTTTTTTTTGTGTGTGGGGGAAATCACATGCATCCTTCACAAGAAACAATTATGTATATCTATTCAACTTAGACAAGACCGTTATGGACAACAAAGCGCTCTCTCACTCGAGACCACAGATTAAACTAAAACAACCTGGTGTTGATCCATGCACTCAATGGTTATGAAAATCAAATTCTATATATAACACTTAACTTGGTGATATTTTCAATCAATGGGAAGGCAAAAAATATGCATTATACATAATCAATCACAATCAACTATATTAGACTACCGAGCACTTCATCAAGATCACCAGGGCGCTCGTTCCCACTCATATTCTCCATAATCTTCTTGACAACTCCACCATCTTTGCAAACATCCACCCCCGTGATCCACGAAATGAGCTCCACCTCAAACCGCACAACCGAGCCGTTGGAATCATGCATAAAATCACCATCACCACCATCTCTGGGTAACGTGAACAATGCCACCTCCTCTTTCTTCATAGTGAAAATCCCACGGTCCAACCCAGTAGCAATGTCATCTTTGCCCAAAGCAAACATCCTAGGTCGATCCCTCTCCCTAGTGGTATCAAACATTGTTCCATCGAGCAATGTTCTAATTCCAACACAGCGAACTGCAACGAATAATGTAACAAAATGTTATATGTAGTGGTAAGTGGTAATTTTTTTTTATCGGCAAATGTTAGTTTGTTAGTTTTTGTTAGAAATGTGGGTTGGGAGAATTCGAAACTGCGACATCTCCCCCTCCTTTCTCCCTTCACACTTCCCCCAACCACTGCGCCAACCTTATATCTCCGTAGGTGGTAAATTGTTGGAGTACAAGTGTGAGTTAAAGTTCCACATTGGATAGAAATAGAAAAGTTGAACACCATATAAGTGAGGAGAAGACCCATAAACCTGAGCCTTAAGGTTTTGGGTTAAGGTGTGGTGTCTAGTTCACTTATATGGTTACTCAGGTGTAAATCTCCCCGATATTTACCCCCATCGATTTCCCAACAATAAGATGTCTGGTTGTATTTGATTTACCGCATTGAAGTTGTAAGGGTAGAATTGTTGGACTTTACTCCTTTAATGCTGGCTCAAGCCCATTTAAGGGGTTTAATATCCCAGACCTAATTTACCATTATAAATACATTAGTCGAGGGTGTAATTAAGTTAGACTCAGATTTGAGAATTGAGAGAGCATGAGATACTCCGCCGTTTTGACATTTGAGTGCGTGAGAGATTTCGCACATTGGAGCAAGCCTGCGTGTCTACATATTTGAGTGATCAGAGTGAAACACTTTAAGAGTTGATTATCACCATTGTTGGAGAGGTTGAGTGTACCATCACCTTGGTGCATTTTGATTCATTGTAACTGTTCTCAGTTATAGTGGATATTTGATTCTGGACAGTGTCCCATGAGTTTTTCCTTTCCAGATTCAGGGAAGGTTTTCTCACGTAAAATAGATTGTTATGTGATTGTCTCTCTCGCTCCCTTTGTTTTTGATTACGTTTCTGTATTTTGATTTAGGGTTGACGATAACCCACCTTTGAGTTTATTTGAGGGTAAGATTGTTGCGCCGATTTTACCCAACAGTGGTATCAGGGCCCGTTTCGACGGGTTCTGAAGGAGACGAGATAGAGACCAGCGGTATCACCCATAACATAGATATGTTCAGGTTAAACGCAGACAACTTTACGTATTGGAGACCGATGATGGAAGATTACCTCTACTACAAAGATCTATTTGAGCCCATTACCCTTGCTGTGAAATCGACTGGCAAAAGCGACAAGGAATGAGAGATCCTGAGTCAAAAGATGGTTGCCACGATCAGGAAATATATTGATAAAAGCCTATTTGAGCACGTGTCTGAGTTCACGAACGTGTACGAATTGTGGAACAAGCTAGAATCCATGATTCAGAAGAAGACTCCTAGGAACAAAGTACACCTGGTTCGCCGACTTGTGAAGATAGAATACAAGGATGGGATGAGCATGATTGAACACCTCAGCACCTACAAAGGGATTGTGAATCAGTTGACCAAAGCCGAGATGAAGATTGATGACGAGTTGCAGGCTTTGCTGTTATTGAGTTCGTTGCCGGAAAGCTGGGATACTCTGGTTCTGACATTGAGTAACTCAGCTCCTGATGGAAAATTGAAGATGGATGTTGTGACAGACAGCCTCCTGAATGAAAAAGCCAGGAGAAGAGAACAGGGTGTAACCAGCACGTCTGAGGCTAACGTTACTGAGAATAGAAGAAATTCTGATTCCCGGGGTCATAATAAGAGTCGGGATCGAGGTGGACGAAATAGGTCCAAAGGCCGGTCAAGGCCAAAGCATGACTTGAAGTGCTTCTATTGTGGGAAGGTAGGACACAAGAGACCGAACTGTTGAGCTCTGCAGAGTGATGAACAAAACGGTTGTGTGAAGCCGGATCAGATTGTTCCCAAGAAGAGAAATGAAAGAAGCACCACGGCTGTGGCTACTAACCCGAATGCCGAGATATTCCTCCTTAGTGAGGAAATGTTGAACATAGCCCATGATGATTGCACTTGGATTGTTGATTCCAGTGCCTCGTTCCACGTCACCTCACATGAGGAATTCTTTTATGCTTACAGGAATGGAGATTTTGGTGTCGTGAAGATGGAAAATCAGGTGACTAGCCGGATTGTTGGTGTTGGTGATGTAACCCTGACCACAGATACATGGTGTCAGGTTACGCTGAAAGAAGTGAGGCATGTACCTGACATGCGCTTGAATTTGATCTCGGTTGGAAATTTAGATGATACCGGGTTAGTGAACTACTTTGGAGAAAGTAGATGGAAACTGACCAAGGGAAGCTTGGTTGTGGTCCGAGGTAAGAAAGAAGGCTCCTTGTATGTGATGCAAGGAAGGACGATTGGTGGAGAAACCAATGCCATCCGGGATGAACAGAACCTGGAGCTATGTCACAAGCGCTTCGGCCACATGAGTGAGAAAGGACTCCAGATTTTGGAGAAGAAAGAACTATTGACGGGGTTGAAGGGCCAAGTGTTAGAGAGCTGCACACATTGCCTAGCTGAAAAGCAGCATCGGGTTTCATTTATGAGACCAGATCAACCCAGGCGACGAAGGCAGATCCTAGACCTTGTTCATACTGACGTTTGCTCCATGTCAGAGAGATCACTTGGAGGAGCTCAGTACTTTGTTTCTTTCATTGATGATCATTCCCGCAAGGTGTGGGTTTATTTGATGAAGACTAAAGACCAGGTACTCCAATGTTTTAAATAATTCCATGCTATGGTGGAAAGAGAGACTGGCAAGAAGTTGAAAGTAGTTCGATTTGATAATGGTGGTGAGTACCGGGGTCCCTTTGAAGCTTACTATAGAGCAGCCAAGATCCGACTTGAGAAGACTCCTCCCAAGACTCCGCAGTTGAATGGACTTGCTGAGAGGATGAACCAGACTATTGAAGAGAAGGTCCGGAATATGCTATCCAATGCCAAATTGTCGAAAGCATACTGGGGAGAGTCCGTCAGGACAGCTGTTGACTTGATTAACCTGTCACCATCAAGACCACTTGAAGGAGACATTCCTGAAGAAGTCTGGACAAGTCGGAAAGTGACCTATGACCACCTGAAGGTGTTTGGATGTCAAGCTTTCATGCATGTCCCTAAAGATGAGAGGGCAAAGCTCGATGCAAAGACTAAGGAATGTATTTACCTCGGTTCGCCGAAAATCGAGTTCGGGTTCAGACTTTGGGATCCAATCAATAAGAAGATAGTGAGAAGCCAAGATGTAGTATTTCATGAAGACGAGATAATTCATGACATCTTGAAGCCCGAAGTCTGGGTTCCTGTTCGACGTGAAGAACCCGTCCCTCCTGTCCGAGTTGAAGCAGGGGGAGAGCCCAATGAAAGAAATGTTGACCAGTAACCTGCTGATGAGGACCGAGATACCGAAGTTCGAGTTGATGTAGAGCACTGAGATACTGAAGTCCGAGTTGATGTGGAGAATTGGGATGCACCGGGTTCTCAAGCGGCTGAAGAAGAATAGCCGAGATACCCTACTAGAGACAGAAGACCTTCTACAAGGTACTCTTCTGATGAATACGTCATCATTGCTGAATATGGTGAGCCTTAGAGTTATGATGAAGCCATGACGAGCTCGGATAAAGAAGAATAGTTGAAGGCAATGCAGGACGAGATGAAGTCCTTGCACGAGAACATGACTTATGAGTTGACTGAGTTGCCTAAAGGAAGACGAGCTCTGAAGAACAAGTGGGTGTACAAGATCAAACCTGAAGAGAACGGGCAGAAGCCGAGATACAAAGCCTGAATTGTAGTGAAAGTCTGCAATTAGAAGAAAGGTGTTGATTTTGAAGAGATCTTCTCTCCTGTTGTGAAGATGACCTCGGTCCAGACCGTGTTAGCCATGGCGGCTTCGATGGACCTCGAGGTAGAACAGATGGACGTGAAGACCGCATTCCTTCACGGTGAGCTGGAGGAGGAGATATATATGGAGCAACCTGAAGGGTTCCGAGCTCCGGGTTGTGACGGCATGGTATGCCGGCTGAAGAAGAGTGTATATGGCTTGAAACAAGCACCTCAGCAGTGGTACAAGAAATTTGAATCCTTCATGAACGAGCACAAGTTTGTGAAGACTGAAGCCGACCATTGCATATTTGTGAAGAGGTATGAGACCGGAGATTCCCTG
The DNA here is from genome assembly GCA_013407115.1 of Glycine latifolia. Lineage (NCBI taxonomy): Eukaryota > Viridiplantae > Streptophyta > Magnoliopsida > Fabales > Fabaceae > Glycine > Glycine latifolia. Next base: position 9,148,275 of record CM023954.1, read on the forward strand.
ACTCTGCTACTTTATGTTGATGATATGTTGATTGTAAGGCAAGACAAGATGAAGATTGTCAGATTGAAGAAGGCATTAAGCTCGTCCTTCGCAATGAAGGACCTCGGCCCTGCAAAGCAGATTCTTGGAATCAAGATCATCCAGTATAGAAAGAAAAAACTATTGTGGCTAAGTCAAGAGAAATATGTTGAGAAGATTCTGAAGAGATTCAACATGGACTAGGCCAAAACAGTAAGCATCCCCTTAGCCGGGCACTTGAAGTTGAATAAGAAGCAGTGTCCGAGATCTGATGAAGATAGAGAAGAGATGCTGAAGATCCCGTACCAATTCGCCGTCGGAAGTTTGATGTATGCAATGGTTTGCACTAGACCTGACTTAGCGTTTGCAGTTGGAATGGTGAGTCGGTTTCTTTCGGGCCTCGGCAGAGAGCACTGGGAAGCAGTGAAGTGGATCTTCAGGTACTTGAAAGGTACATCCGATTTATGCCTCCGTTTTAGAGATGGTGAAGTCGAGCTGCAAGGCTACTCGGATGCTGATTTAGGGGGAGATTCCGACTCGAGGAAGTTGACGACCGGATATCTAATGAGATTTGCTGGATGAGCAATCTCGTGGCAATCAAAATTGTAGAAGTGTGTGACACTTTCGACGACCGAGGCCGAGTACATTGCCGTGGCCGAGGCAAGCAAGGAGATGTTATGGATGAAGAAGTTCCTCATGAAACTCGGCCATGAACAGGACAAGTACGAGTTGAAGTGTGACAACCAGAGCACCATTCATCTAGCGAAGAACTCAACCTATCACTCCTGCACTAAACATATTGATGTGCGATATCACTGGATTCGGGATATGGTGGAAGATGGACAACTCGCACTTGCCAAAGTGCACACTGACCAGAATTGGTCTGACATGATGACCAAGCCGATATCAGCAATGAAGTTTGAAGATTGTTGTGAAGGTGCCAGATTGGTGAACCCGTCTCATTGAAGAGGTCGGGTTGATTATACACTCGTCACATTGATGGGTTGTGTCAAACCCGCGCGATAGAGAAGCCGGGTTGTTTTGAAGAGTTGAAGATGCTGGCTGAGTTGAACCTGTTGCATTGAAGATGCCGGGTTGTATTTGATTTACCGCATTGAAGTTGTAGGGGGAGAATTGTTGGACTTTACTCCTTCAATACTGGCCCAAGCTTATTTAAGGGGTTTAATATCCCAGACCTAATTTACCATTATAAATACATTAGTTGATGGTGTAATTAGGTTAGACTCAGATTTGAGAATTGAGAGAGCATGAGATACTTCGCCATTTTGACATTTGAGAGCATGAGAGATTCCGCACATTGGAGCAAGTCTACGTGCCTGCATATTTGAGTGATAAGAGTGAAACACTTTGAGAATTGATTATCACCATTGTTGGAGAGGTTGAGTGTACCACCACCTTGGTGCGTTTTGATTCATTGTAACAATTCTCAGTTATAGTGGATATTTGATTTTGGACAGTGTCCCATGAGTTTTTCCTTTCCAGATTCAGAGAATGTTTTCTCACGTAAAACAGATTGTTGTGTGATTGTCTTTCTTGCTCCCTTTGTTTTTGATTACGTTTCCATATTTTGATTGAGAGTTGACGATAATCCACCTTTAAGTTTATCTGAGGATAAGACTGTTGTGCCGATTTTACTCAACATAAATAACTAAAATTTGTATCAATAGATTGAACATTGAACATTTCTTTTTGGTGACTAAGACCAACCAGTTACGACGTCGTCAAAGTTGAGGAATTCCCAACCGTGTCCGCGTTTGATAAGCTTCTTCTTGAAACTGCTGAATTGTCTCTCTTCGCCTACCTTCTGCGGCGGCGTCAAATCGACAACCTCGCCGGGCTCCTCGTCGAATTCATAGTGTTTAATTTCAATGCTAAGGTTTTTAAATTTTGAACTGAATGAAATATATAGTGTTTAATTTTAATGCCGAGGTTTTTAAATTTTGACTCGGGAAATCAATTACAAATCTAATTAGGTATGGATTTTAAATAATTTCTATAAAAAATTATTTCTATAAAAATCAATAAACTTATTTATACATGCTGAATTTTGACTGGGCATCAATATTACACAATTTTACACTATTTTTTACTGAATTAATAGTGTACAAGACTATTTTTTTCATGAACAAACATTTATTCAAAGAAAATTGTTTATGTACTGAATGTTAATAATATAAAATATTATCAACTCATAATCAATATGTAGAATAAAAAAATGTACGCAGAATAAAAAATCATAATAAATATTATTTATCCCAAAAAATATTACATAAGATAAGTTTATTAACTATATACTAATTATTTTAAATTTATATTAATTATTTTTTATTAATTGATAATATAAAATCATTTATATTAATAATGTACAAAATTTAAACTCTTTTTTTTAATATAATTATAATAAAGTATTTAAATTGGATCTAAAGTCATTTTTAAATGAAATACACGTGTCCTTAAGAAATTTTTTCTTATAAATGATAAAGATCAAGGTAAAAGAAAAGTTACTTGACATTATTGATAGAATTTTTTAAAAATTACTGGTAGAGTTAACGTGTCAATTGTACTTTCCAAATAAATAAAAAAAGAGAAGAAAGCGTTGAGAAATTTTATTTGTAAACATAAGAAGAGGAAGATTGTTAAGTTAAAAATTCTAATCAAATATGATATGATATAATTGATAAATAATATTATTTCGTATGTAATTATGAATTAATCATTATATTTTGAAAATTCTAAATCTGTTAAATGGATCTTGAAGAATTGATCATTGATTTCCGTATGAAAGATACTCTGGATCATACCAAAGTTAAAGATTTTAATATATAGATAGAAGTGGATTTGAAAAAAAAAATATTTTGTTTAACTATTTATTTTTGGAGTGTAAAAGTTTTTTTAAAGTGAAACATGATTTTAAAAGGTTAAAGTTTAATTTTATTAATCTTAATAAGGAGACTAGTTTGCAGGAAGTATAAATTGTTGTAATTTTTTTATACTTATCTTTAATCTTTACCAATAAAAAAATCTTAATGCATTGTAACAATTTCTCACGCAAATTAGGAACATTGTGGATATATATTTGCAGATAAATAAATTATAAAAAATATTATTATTCAATTAGTTTTCTAGTAAAAGAAATTCATTATTATTTTGAATTATGAAATAATGTTTTTGAATATACATAGAAATAAGTGAGTATTTTATTTTCTTTCCATTTTTTTGTAAATTCTATATTTATTGATTGTCTGACTATTAAAGAAGTTTGTTTAACTGTTTCAAATGGAAATAAAAAAATTCCATATTTTGTATTTACTCTATATTTTATATTTATTTTATTTTAAAACTAGATTTATTCTTTATCTTAATATATATATATTCTCTGTCTCTATATATATATCGTTATAAATCTGACATGCAAAGTTTGTTGGCTCTGTGTATGCCACATGTTAACATTTACTAACTACCCTACAAACTTTTTATTATTTACAGTGGCCATGAAATTGTATTTGCCATCAGAAACAATTTGGGGAATAGGTTAAATTTCCAATCACTCTGCCCGAATAACGTGGTGGATCCCGAGGTTTGAAGGTTTATGGTATGAGTATGCTAGTATGAAGTTTTTCCACTCACTGTCGCCCAATAGAGACAATATGTATGTATTAAGACTTTTGTACATGCATGCGTGCCAGATTATTTTGTTCACAACATTGAACGTCACCAAGAATCGGATGAAGAAACATGAGAAAAGTGTGTGGTGCCTCCCTCCGGCCTTTGGGGTAAAAATATGATAGTTATCCATTCATTTTTCATTTAAATAATGTCACACACCAAATTCTATTGACTTTTTCTTTTCTTTTGGTTGTAATTATAAGGTTGATGTCATTGATGGGAAGACTATGGATGAAATCTACACATACTATAGTCGGGACTTTCTCATCCCATTCGAATAATTGAATTTGGTAAATTTAATTTAAACTTAATGATTATTGAAAGTGATGTAATTAAGCATGGTTGATATTTGATAAATAATATTTTTTATATTGCTCTTGCAAACTTAATAAATTTTATATTGCTCTTGCAAACTTAATATTATTGTATATATTGTTCTTGCAAATGTTATTGTCACATAGATATGTAATCCAATTCACGAGAACAACGAGCATTGGCACTTCATTGTCTTAAGCACGGATGACAATAGGGTCTATAACCTCGACTCGTTTCTGACCCTAGATAATGCTGACCATAAAAGAAAGACCATATATATATAAAATGGTAGTAATATAATTCACAAACACTTTTACATTAATTAGCAATACATTAACTATTTAAACCTTCAGATTGGTGCTTTGGCCAAATATTTTTCCTTACAGACTGTAGCATTGGCAAGCTTAATGCCTAAGGGTTTCGAAAACAAAATAATGTTTACGCCCCTATGTGATTTTAGTGAATGGCAAATTGCTCAAGCAAGGGGCATTCGAAAGTGTGGTAAGGTAACACACTTTTATAGAATATGACTTCAAAATTACGAATTGAAATATATAGATTTAATACATCCAGTCAAATATTACCTAACTTTTAACAATGACAAAGCGAAAACTCTATTGTTTGGGTCTTGTCATGGTTGCAAATGGAACATGTGTTTCTCAACAACTTGTATGCGGTGGTAATATTTTGTCTGAACTTCTATTTCTTTGTATATTAACGTTGTCAACTTATGATGGAATGCTGATTAATTTTAATTTAACTTTTGCTTTGAAGCTTGATGACAATCTACTTCGGATGAAGATGGCGTTAAAATTGTTATTGGGATCAAATAATGATTAAAAGCACGACCGATCAAGGCCCGAAACAAATGGGAAGAGCAACTCCTACCCTAGATGAATTTTATTATAGCATAAATGTCTGACAAGACTACGGGCATTTTATGGGGATTTTTTTGCTTTTTTTTTTTTTTTTGTAGATTTCGTAGATTTGACCATCAGTGGATGGGGTTGTATTTAAGATTCAGACATAAACTCTGTTGCTTAAGGTCATTTTGTTTTAGGTTTTTTGTTGCGGATCACATGGTAATGATTGACTATTAGATTTCACTGATGCTACTTAATAATATTATGAAATATTCAATAGTGAAAACGACCACAAGGAAATGAAAATGAAGTGGGCCTAGACAATGATTCGTGTATTGTGACTCACGTATGTCCATTTGCTTACTTAGTACCAAAGTCGGGTCAAATTTTATAGCAACTGACTAGGTTGCTTAAACTATATGAAAATGTTGTAATTTAGACACAAATGTGTGGTCAGCAAAATTACTTCTGGACTAAAAACAGAGCAAGCCATTGAGTACAAATAAATAACTAAGAACTAACAACATCAATTAGAATAACAACTTGAATACCAAATTAATAATGAACAACATTAACAATCAACTGCATTGTCTTCCAATTGAAAATACTTCACAAAACAATGATCATATTCCAAAGACTACAACCTATTGCCTTTGATATATCAACTGATTTTCATTGCACCTAAGCCTCCAAGTCAAACAACAACATCTAAGCTCATCAAAATCAGGACAATATGACACAAGCCACATTCGACCACTACACTGATACTTAACAACAGTGAAAATTGAATACATTGTCGTCTAATGCTGTTACCCTAAACAATGAAGCTCTTTTAAACATAGGGAGGAAAATGTAGAACAACTCTTTGGTAAAAAAAACCTTGATGTTCACATCTCGATGGCTTTGTAACTCATCTGCACTGTTTCATCACCATAGTCAGAACGTAAATTAGCCTAAACTTTCCTGAACTGCAAATATGTCAAGCAACGCTAGAACTGTTGTACGAAATTAGTCAAATTGACCCTCGAGTCAACATACCTCGCAACATGGCTATGGAATGATTCACATTGTGAGGTGGTTCTTATACCAGCAAAGAAATTCCCACGAATGTAGGCAGGGGACCACATCTTCTTTTCATACAACTCTTAATCCATTTGATACATTCCAAACCAAACTTCATAGCCATTTCATTCCATTTATTTTCAAACCGAACAACCTTTAGGTCACCAAGCATTAACCTTTTCAGATCGGACAAAAAATCATGAGGACGAATATTGCTAACAACATTACATAGAAGGCATGAAGCATATAACCTATGGAAGGCACTGAGGTATATTTTTTGAATCGCATTCTTCATAGCAACATCAACATTTGTTGTTATAGAGCATGACACTTTACCTTTCATTGCATCATTGAATTGCTCTAACAACCAGATGTATGTTTCTTCAGTTTCACTAGTCACAAGAGCAACAACAAAAACAAATGTTTGATTATGGTTATTCATACAAAAGAAAATCACCAAAGGATAGAGGTACTTGTTCTTTTTGTATGTCGTGTCAAATGCTAAAACATCTCCAAATACCGAGTAATTCATTTCGTTTTCACTATCTGGCCAAAATAAGTTCTGCAAATGCATAGTATCATCAATTGTGTACGACACCAAAAACAATGGATCTTTGGCGCCCAAACCATTAAAATCTGATGAGTGGATCCTCCTCTGCCTAGCTATTTCATTATAGATGTCTTTTGAAACAAATTCGACCTTCTCATAACCACCAACACTGTTGCCAAACAAACCATACATATGAGGGGGTCTTACACCTACTGTGCAAAAATTTTCAAATTGCAATACATCAGCATCACTATTTTTGTATGTACTGGTAGCATCCCAGTATAACATTCATTTAATAAATCATGATTGTGCTCAAAATTATGATTCGAAACATACTAGCGCTCAATGTATATGTTGATATGGGAAGTCAAGAAAGCCTTACATCAACACCGTGTTTGTTTTTTGGATACCCACTTCCAATTATTTTCATTCACACGTCCTTGTTGTCTCTCACCGGCACGTGAACAAGGAAATGTTTGTTGCAATATTTATCCCCTCCTATTTTTTATCACATGACTTTTACGAATTGCAAATCCCATAAATCTTGCATACCAACGGAAGAATTCATACGCGGGTTCAAGATCAACAACATCCAACAATTCCTCATCAACATGACTTAGATTTAACACATCGAGCTTATACATATCAACCTTGCTATCAATTAATATGCGGCTTTGTAACAGATTCACAACATTGTCATCGTCAAAACCTTTTTCCTCAAACATAACGTCATCGTCAAATCTCATTTCCTTCATTGTTTTCATCTTCATCCTCAATTTCAACTTCTTGATCATTTTCAATAAAACCTTCGTTCTCACCCCCATATTTACTTTTGGAATTCATTTTCCCTTTCACAATTTGTCACTTATACATCAGATCAACATTCACACTTACACAATTTTGCACACACTAAACAAAATTACAATAACCCAAATAAAGATTCACAATTTACAACAAAAACCATACCCTTATCATATTTTACTCTTTCCACAAATAGGTAAGAGGCAATAGAAATTGGAAACGAAATTACTAATAATGCAGCAACACTCACCAGGAATAGTAGTGGGATGGAGTGTTTTAGATAGACACTCATGCATATAAGCTATTTGACCACGATAACTTCTGATGTCGATGCCACACTCAGCCGATGCATCCGTGGTGGGTGATGCCTTTTTCATTCAAAAGCACCAACCCATAGATCCCCTTGCAATTGCAACCACCCACAACAGAAATGATTGAAACACCAAGAGATCCCACTATTTCACTTTGTATAACCCTCAATCGCACGCTGCACTATATAGGACCTCTCTTACCATGACCAACACAGAAATCGGAAAGAAGACACATACCCTCCCATGTTGGTCTCTCACTCTTGCTTACCCTAATTCGCAAACCAAATTCGACCTCAAATTACCATGGCACCTAGATTACTGACCTTCCACATGTAAAATCATTGAAAATTATTTACTTTGAAAACATCATCATTAAGGGCTGATCCGCATGTTTAGTCAATCCATATTTGACCGTGAGATTATAAAGCCAATCATCCAACTACTACTACCACTACTAAAGTGTTCAAACCACTTCTACCATGGACAACTTCTTTTGGTCTCTCATATTATTGTTATTATTATTTTTGTTCATTAACTTTAATTTCTTGTTATATTTTTAAAATTATTAAACTGTACTTTTTTCGACAACAAAATTTCTTATTTATAATTGAACCGCAACCATCTCCATTATCATTGTCATTATTCCACTGTCATTACTGTTTTTGCTGTAACCACCACTATTCTACCGCAACGATGGTCACCACCATCATTCCAGCACCACTATTACCACCATCATTGTCGTCGCCACCACTTCTTCTGCCACCATTATTTCATAATTGAGTGAAATAAGATAAAAACATATGTTTTATTTTATCTATTTTAAATTTGTAACATCTTTTAAAAATTCCCTATTCTCTCCTAAAAAAATGATGTGAAAAGAAAAAATGAAAGATATTGTAATTATTTTTTTTGCACGTTACAAAAACTACTTTCCATAATGTATTTAACAATATTGAGCCATACTTTTTAAAAAATATGTTTTGAAAATTATTTTTTAACATGTTTTTTTTAATGATTAAACTAGTCTTTTAATACAATACTTCAGTCACAAAAAAACTAATAAGGGTGTGAATAACATTTCCTTTTATTTAGATTTGAGGAGTAAAATAGAGTAAGCATGACAACTTCACCTGCACCCGCCTCAATTTCGATAGGGGAAAATCAAGTTGATTGGATTTGGGTTCAATTTCGGTTTTTCTCCGCATGTTAAATTCGGGGACGAGGACGGTTTTGGTAATGCTGGTATCTGCTGCACCCCACCCCTAAAACATCTAAAACCTTGAAACAGAAAACAAAGAGAGATTGAAATAGAGAGGGAGGGAGGGAGGGAGGGAAAACCTTGTGAGAGGAAATGACTAACAACTTCGTTAGGGTCCATGTTATAGTCTTTGAGCATGGCGTAGATCTCATAATTGGGGAAATTGGAGACAATCTCCTTCAAGCTATGAACCATCTTTCTCGACGACGCCGGAATCGTTGCCGACAGCGCCTTGCTGCCTCCATTGTTGTGGCTGCCATCGCCCTTCCCACTCATCGTCTTTCTCTCTTTCTCTCTCACACACTCTTTCTCATACCACCGGACTAGCTAGGGTTCCGACGTGACAACAATCGGAAAGAATAAAACCTCTCTCGCTTTACAGTTTGCAACCAAAAAGCGAAAACCCCTTCTTGCTCTCCCTCCCATATTGGTTGTGAACATTGAATCTGGAGTTGTTAATGACAATGTTGCAACTTGTAGGAATGTTGGCTCCGACGGGGAGACAAATGAGAGAGAGAAAAAAAGACAATAGGGGCGGGGCAGGGCGGGGCGGGAAAAATTGACCCCCGTCGAGGGCGAAGGCGAGGGCGAGGGCGAGGGCGAGGGCGAGGGCGGGGGTAGTATAAACAAAACCGTCCCTGAAACAGAGGAACAACACCACTAGACCAATCCAAAAACAAGCCCACTCTAGCATTAAAGTGGTGTTAGAAAAAGGCATTTACTTTTTGTACTTCACCACCTACTTCCTGCACTTTCTATTTTCATTATGTGGACAAAATTATTCTTAATGAGTCTCAACACTCCTTTCTCCTAAATGTATTTCTAGAACATCTATTTTGGAAGGGAAAAAAATCCAAAGACACTACTATGGAATAGGTATTACGAAATACCTTTTGAGATTTTCAAGCCTATTATGGAATGCCTATTTCATAATACACTTGTAAATCTGGAATGTGTTTCGAAATACCTATTCCATAAGTCAAAAAATAAAAAGTTATGTATTATAGAATAGGTGTTCCGTAACACCTTTTTGGATTTACAAGTATATTACAAAAATGAGTATTCCATAATAAACTGGAAAGTCTCCAACTGTGTTTCGACTGGAATGTGTTCTGGAATACCTATTCCCTAAGCAAAAAAAAATTGTATTACGAAATAAGTGTTCCATAGAACATTTTTGTATTTGCAAGTGTATCATGGAATGTGTATTCCATAATAGACTTGAAAATCTTCAAATGTGTTGCAGTTGGAACGTGTTCCAGATACATATTTCATAAGCCAAAAATCAAAAGTTTTGTATTATGGAATGGGTGTTCCACAACACTTTTCTGGATTTACAAGTGTATTACGGAATGAGTATTCTACAATACACCTAAAAATCTCCAAATATGTTCCGATTAGCATCGCGCCTACTCCACAAAAGCCAAACACCCATACCACAAATGACTAAGAGGCAAACACTCATTTACCTTCGTTGGCATCGCGTCTAAAGGGTGACAAAGGAAAGTGTGTTGCGTGACTGAGGAAGCAACAACATCACGTGAGATTGCCAACTTAAGGAATAGGGTCATCAGAAAGGGGGTCACGTGGGGTTGTAGGGACTGATGAAGTTCCAAGGGAGTGTTGAGACTCATTAAGGGTAATTTTGCCCACACGATGAAAATGAAAAGTACAGGAAATCAGTGGTAAAATGCAAAAAGTAAATGTTGTAATGACCCGCCACATTGCTACTGTATTACTAACTCATGATCATGATATAAATTCATTTTTAATAAAAGGAACACCCCTTTAGTCGATTGTGAAAATGATGATAAAATTTTCCTGAGCATATAACAACCATTCTCATAGAAAATAACCGTAAACATAATTAAAGGTACTCATAAGACGTTTTGAAAATATGTATGCACATACCATACGTAATTTAAATACAAGTACAAAAGATTATGTCTCAAAATATACATCAAGTGTTTTACAAATAGAAGAGAATAGAAGTCAGGGGTGTAATTAGCAAAACAAGGAGTGTATCCATAAAAAAAACTAGGGGTGCATCTAGCAAAGTACAACTCTTGCCCGGGATCATGTCCATTGACATCCCGGCTAAACACGACGGCTCCAAACAACCTGGTCCTCTCCTACTGCTGCTCATCTGCTCACATGAACTCGGTTCGTGATCATCACAGGTACCAAGCTACAAGGTACAACAAAGCAAACATGAGTTCATCATATTAAATGACAACAATAAATACAACAGAAAAGGGAACAACCCGGTCAAGCAGTAACACGGTCATTAACATATCAATGCAAACATTCCAAGCGTCCATCAAACACTAACATACACGGACATCCACAAACGTCTCATAAATCAACTTATAATATCTAACATGATGCATGCTCTTGACTCAATTCTCATCATGCAATGTGGTACCATCCCGAAAATAGGCCAAAGTCTATGGTACGAATAATTACTGCAATACGTCAGGGTCACTCTGTTGTGTACAGGACTCACCCCCATGGTGATCAACCAAAATGGGTGTCATAAAGATCTCCCTACAGATGTGGCCCCCCAGTACTTATCGTACTATGCAGTCAATCATCCTACTTCCATCATGCAAATGTCGTATGTTACGTAGGCACAATCAATGTATGACCTGGCTAGGAACACAATCCTTCCTCACAAGGGTAACCCGTCATACACCCCCTATGTAACATACCGCCCACACAAGGGTCCAACGATGCACTGACCGTGGTCCTCGTAAGGTTTACCACTACCCAGTCCCGGCATCTCACAGCTATACATAGAATATCACCACGACACCATCAATGTATTACCCGAAACCAGGCTCACTCGACCTGGCTAGGATGATGGCATACACCCCCGTGGGTATTTATGTATATCCAAACGCATTCCTCATCTCAAGCCATCACATAGGCCGAGTTCAAATGCCACCAACGTAATCATATGCGTCATCCACAAACACGTACAAACAAGTGAACCAGTGTGAAGTACGAGGTGTCTGGGTTGGCACTTAGACATACTATCTCAAGGTAAGAATTCGAACAAAGTCGAACAGGATCGATCAATGCCAATAGAACTCGGACAAGGTCAGTAAGGGTCGGTCAAAGAGGTAAAGTTTGGTCAAGTGAAGACAAGGGTAGTAAAAACGGGTGAGGTCGGAGGAACTTGGTCGAGGTCGGTTGGGTTTGATAAGGATTTGCCAAAAGCGGTCAAGAGGTTCTTAAGTTCCTTATAAAGTTCTAAGGACGGGTTCTGCACTATGTAATCGATTGCCTAAGCGCTATAATCGATTACAACAGATAGTGCTTGTAAGACCCCGGGTTTATATTTCACCAACCCACACAAGGGTGTAAGGGAACCCGGTAGCTCATTTCCCAAGAGCATACAAGCTCTGCCGAGTAAGGAACCCGGCAATTCTCAAGAAAAAGGATTTGGACTTGGTAATTCTAAGGAAACAACCCACCCCAAGTAAGGAACCCGGTCTCTCTAAGGAAAGGGAAGGATGAGCTTCTAGAGAAGACACGTGTATGGAACCCGATCGTCCTAGAAGAAGGAACACAAGCTCAACCGAGTTAGTCACTCTAAGGCTATTTTCCAGAGAAGACACGAGCTCATCCGAATTGGCAACCCGGTAGCTCTCTCTTTGGCGAGGTAACTTGAGCTCAACAACTCTAACGTATTACCCGAGTAAGGAACCTGGTGTACCTTATAGAAAGGGAAGCAAATCTTATCGACTCTGAGGGAATGACCTCGGGTAGGGAACCCGGTCTACTGAAGTCCGCCAACAAGGACCAAGTGACGTCCTGCTTGCATGCATGCATGCCACGTAAACCGCTCAACTCGGCCTATCCATCCCGGTACCCGACATCAAAACACAAAGGTTGATACCTATGTGCAACACGACCAACCCATCCCGGTACTCATAACCTTCATGAACACTTCTGCAAGTGTTTTAGAAACCTTTCAGCATCAAAATGCCAACTTCACACACACATGCACGGGGAGTCCTTAAAACATCTACTCCCCCCTCAAGAACACTAAACATCAACACAAAACAACATTCAACAGATTCAAGGCATACCACATCCCATTCAAAAAAGACGTAGTTTTTCTGGGAAGAACATCACATACACCAGGGACAGGCGATTATCGTCACGGCTGGACTCCCTGGCCCCCAAACCGTGGTACCTAAAGCTGTTAAGAAACACGATAAACTCCCCTTACCTAACCAGAAGTTCGTTCATAAGCTTCATGGTGTGTTCGTCCTAAGCTAGCTCCGACCACGAAGTTCCTCTCAGCGTCAGAATTGTCGTAGCAACTATAGTGGCTGTCGTAGGTTGGAGATAACAAAGAAGGGGTCGAAAACGAGAGATTTTCTAGGTGAATTTTAGAGAGAAAACAGAGGAAACGCAAAGGTAGAAGAAGGAAAAGTAAGCTTGTTGTTGTGCCAACCTGCTACTTATAAACACGACTGACACAACACGTCTTCTTAACGTGCACAACTAGCAACCATAGTACAGCAGAGTTGACTTACGTCCAATACCCATCAAGCACGGATACCAAGACAAAAGCATTCAAATAACAAGTTATAAATAAAACAATTAATCAATCAACATAACACATGTAATTTAATTAATATAATACACACATCAAGCATCCAGATTAGCAGCTTATAATCTGGATCGTTACAAATGTCACACATTTCACTAAAATTATTTGATAACCCTCTAAAGTTTAAAGTCTAAATTAAAGTATAAAAAAAACAAGTATGTAATAATAATAAAAAATTTCATTTCTTTATTTTATTAAAATTATTAATTAATTCTATTTAGAAAAGAAGAAAAATCTTCATCTTATTCTTATTAGAAAATTGGACATTTCATTAATGATCACTTTCATAAACTATCTCATTGAAATACTATATTTTGATTCGATGAAAAATATAACATTTAAGAGTCAACACAACAAAGATATACTTGTTTGCGTATCAGCGAAAAAAAATGTTATGACTCACGGCGAACTAGATGTAGTAATAAACTTATATCCAAAAAGATGTAGTAATAAACGATTTGTTTTTTGAGAAATGGATAAAAGTTTGAATCTTAGAAAAATGTCATTTTAGAAGAAAGTATAATAATACCACTTCCTATATTTGAAGGAGTTTTTTTTTAAAGGATATTTGAAAGAGTCTAAGAAGTGTAACAATAGTTGAAAAAAACAAAACAAAAAGGAGTTTTGTGTAGTGTATTAATATTACGTATGAGAGTAATACTTTTTTTCAAAGGAATATATTAAGGTGGAATCTCATCATGTTTCTGTCATATCACCAAAATCCGTTATGATGATACCTTGTGTAACATTTAAATTTTTTTATACTTTATAATAAATTATTTTGACCAACTATATGTTGAATTTGACCAAAAATATGTTTTCACAGATACTACCGGATTCTTGGGTTTTAAATTATAATTATAATTCGCCAATGATAAAAAAAAACCATAATTCGCCTAAAAAAGTTATAACTATAAATTAGAATTATTATATTGTAAAAAAAATGAGACATGTTTTAAAGGTATGCAAGAAACAAAAAATATAAAAAAAATTAAAATATATGTGAAGATTTTATTTTAACAGGAAATCAGCAGATTTGTATAAGGCACGATTAGACAAATTTTCACGGGTCCTAATACTTAATTTGTGCATTGTTACGAGTGAGAGGAGAGGAGACGAGGACAGAGTGAGAATGAGGTAAATTTGTCCGGGTGAGAAATGGTATATATTGATGGACTCTGTTACTATTATTTTTTCCACAAATTTTTTAATGGGTGAAATTGACGTGTTTCTTTAAAGACAAGGTGAAGCTTCAGGCTACGTTTCACATCATATTTTAATTAGTTTTCAATTTTTTTAAAATTAAAAATATTATTTAATTGTTTAATAAATAATTTTTAACATTTTTTAAAACGTACTAGAATTTTTTAAAATATTAATTTTTAACTTTTATTTTTTTATATTTTCTTTTATTTATATCCTCGAAATATTTATTTAATTTTCTAATTATTATTTTTAAATAAATTATAATCTATTATTTTTCGATCATTTTACATTTTTTAATTATTTCAATAATTAGTTTTACAAAAAGACTTATAATTGCTTTCATCCAATTTTACCAAACATAACTCTCATCAATTATGTAAATTTTATTATTCATTTTATGCATTTTATTCATAAATTAGTGAGATTTACATATATTTTAATAAAAAAAAAATATGTTAAGAAAAGAAATATATATATATATATATATATATATATATATATATATATATATATATTAACACTCATTAAAGGATAAGATGCTAGAATGTGATTGGTTTGAAAATATAAAGATAATTAGGGGTGAAAAATGGAAAAACTTATTTTAAACCATCCTTAACTTACAAAAAATGATTTGAGTTGCATTGAATATATATGTTTTGAAAGGGAAGTTAAAATCTCAATCTAAGTTATATTAGATTGATCTGGAAAAAAAAGTTATAAAAATGTGACTTGGGCATTGATCCATTATATAAATAAAATTAAAAAAACATAAATCATCACAATGGATCAAAATAATAATGAAAGATTAAATATGATTTTATTGTTTTTAAGTTTTGATTTTATTCTTTATAAAAACAATTATTTGATTTTCAGTCTCAAAAAGATGAAATCATTGCTTTTTATCCTTATTATTATTATTACGTGATATTTGCTAATAGCTTATATGTTTAACCAATTTCTTTGGAGGAAGGGAGCTTGCGGGCCCATGTTTTGTGAAAAGTTAATTAGGTTGTAGATAGATTTGTTAATCATGTATTGTCTTTAAAGAAACAATTGAGAGAGTTTTGATGTTTTCTCATCTTTTATTTCATACGTTGTTTTGACCGATGTGATTTTTATCATATTTTTTTCACATTTTTTATTACTTTACTTGAGAGGGTCCCTCAATCCAACAAAAAAGAAAACAAAGCTTATATGTTTAATAGAATATGGCACATATTATTGTTTACAGTACAACGTTAGCATGTCATATTTCTAAAAAAATTCTAAAATGAATGTTATTTATCTGTCTTAAAATAAATATTAGGACCCAAAATAGTAAATTCAGATTTAAGATAGATTGAAATAATAAAAAATGTTTTACAGGATCAAAATCACAATCTTCTTATTTTATAAGGTCTACATAAAAACAATGGTTTCAAATTTTAGAAGGATAAAAAAATAAAAACAAAAAATCACAAGGATTAAAATTAAAGCTAACTTATTTTATGAGGGACTAAAAATACATCTTGAAAAATTAGTTTCATAGTTGACGGAGTGAATATTTCATTAATGAACATCACAATGAACTAATAATATAAAAGATAATTAAGAATGAATACATTATATGTTTCTTATAATTAGAAAAAAAATATTTCATTTGTTTTTTTATATAAAGGAACAATGTAGTAATTTTTAATAAATTTAAGCAATAATAGAATGTAAATAAAAAAAAGAATAAGTTACACTAATATCTTTTGAGATTTTGTCAAATTTATTTTAATACTCTCATTTTGTTTTCAATTTATACTAACCTCTTTAGTTGTTGTTTTTTTGACATAAATTATGTTATCTCTCTTCATTCATGATCAAATGGTAAATACAATTAGAAATTCGTTCAAAAACTTGCCCCATAGTTTGGATATTGGGAGAGCAAATATAGGATTGGTAAAATGGGTTTGACTCGGTGGATCAGCTCGTTTGGCCCATGAAAAAATGTGGGCTGGACTGAAATTTTGAACCCACATTGACTAAACAGGTCGGACTAATCCAGCCCACAAAAATGCAGGTCAAATGTGGGTTAGGACTGGGCCAACCCACTGGGCCAACAGCCCACCAATAAAAAAATAATAAAATATTTAATAAATAATTAAATGAGTGGCTAAGAGTGAGAAAGGCTGAGAAGAAGTGAGTGATTTTGGGCTATAACTCATCCTGCATTGACGATTTTGAATCCCTAACCCAAAAATCCCAGAGGCCAGAGCTTGACGAAATGATCATAGGAGCTTGTAACGAAGATTTCAGAATTTACATGAACCGGGAGCAGCTGGAGGAGCTGAGGGTGAAGCCGCTATCGACGTTGTCGGCGTCGAAGAGGACTCTTGTCCCGACGCTTAACATGAGGCTCTAGTACGCACTGCACCTAGAATTACCAACTGGGGTTGTGTTGAAGGGTGCCGCACTTATTGCTATTAGACCCAGTGAGCAATCCCCCAACACGGCCAAGAAGGAGGCGTCGGATTTGTCATGGGTTTTGACGGCGTTTGAGGAGCCGTATAGGACGGCCGCCACAATGCTTGTCAAGAGGAGGACTTATTGCCTTGAGATGAACTCATTCTGATGTGTTTCTGAGGTATATTCAAATTGAACCACCCTCATTGTTTGAATGTATGTCATTTTGTAGAGTTTGCTTGGTTTTAGGATCTATGGCTTGTTTGTTTTTACTGTTTTTCTTTTTTTCTTAAAAAAAATTATTTGTTTTCTAACCACATTTGATAGTGTTTGTTTTTTCCGAGGATGTTGTTGTTTTCTAAAAGGTTGTCTCCAAATAGCACTTTAAGAAAACAGGAGAAGATGAGAAAACATCTCCTAATTTTTTGGTTGGATAAAACTTACAAGCGTGTTTGAAAACTTGTTGAGAAGGAAGGAGTTACATTTGAGATGTGGAAGTTATAGCAATTAGCTTATGAAAATCACATCTGAAATGTGGAACCAAACACTCTCTTAGATGCATTTTCTTATGTGCATTTTGTGTTGTTTTCTTATCAGAATCAGAATTGGAGTTTCATTTTGGTAATCTATGTTAATATTTAATGTAAATCTTTATTATGCAGATTATCGAGGTAAAACTCATTTGCATCCAAAAATACTTACAAAACTGCATCTAACTCTTTTTTTAAAGCAATTCTCAAAACTTGATAGATTTTGGATGGGAAAGGAATCAAATGAGTCCTGATTTTGTTTTGGTCTTTTATGCAAGTTTTGAATTCAAGGTCTCTTCATTGTTCCACTTTAGTTTCATGTGGATTGTTTTTATAGTGCTGCCTAATTCTCTCTGTCTATGATATATTTGTCCTGCTTTGGATCCATTGGAATGAATGATGTATAGAATGCCTTTTCCTATGTACTTCTACCCAGCTAGCTTACCCTGGTTTGCCCTTGACTGGACAAGATCTCACTAGATCTAAAATTTAGTTTGAATGTTCTAATTGTTTCCTTGTTTATGTATTAAGATTCTTTTAATTTAGTGTTATATTATTGTTTACTTTTTGAAAGTTTAGAACTCTTTATATATTTGAAATGAAAATGTCAAGGAATGCAGAATCATTTTACAGGGGAGAAAATGTTAAGTTCTTCATAGAAGGGAATCGAGAAACTCAAATTTTCTTTGGGCGAACATGAATCGGGAAACTCTTATATATAGTTTTTATTTTTTTAATAAATTTTTGTTTTTTTAATTTTTTTAACTTATTTATTTTTTATTTTAAAATAGGGTGGACTAGTATTTTCAACCCACTTTACAAAAGTGAACAAACCTAACCCAATCCATTTTTTGGTGATCTAGGGCCAGCCCGGCCCATTTTTGATGGGTTAGCCCACTTTGTCAACTCTAAACAAGTATTTATATTAAAGAATAACATAACACAATTTAGATTTGTCTTTGTCAAAACTATTAATTTTATCTACAATCACCTTGCAATCCATTTAAAAAATGACCTGAGTATTTCCTTTTTCTGTCAACCAGTTGAGTGCTTTCAACAAGCCAAGTGGATTCATGGAATGCAACATCAATCTTGCATTTCATGAAGCTGATTGGGTTTGGCCGCTCAGTTATAGTTAGGCCCAGGAGTGTGGAGAACAAACCTCTTATCCACTGAAGAAGTTGTTTGTGCCCAGTCACAAAAGGAAGTGTTCACCTCTGAAAACAATCTGGTAAGGTGTGCTGTTTTTACCTTGCCACAAAGATTCGTTCCTATTTCTCCAAATGCTCCCAAGGATTATGGCAAAGTTAGCTTGTTGAGCCTGCTGCAAAGAACTAAGAACTGAGAACACAATGTCCTTCATCGAATCCCTGACAAGTGAAAGAAAAACCCACGTACAGTTATAACAGCTACAGAACCCCTGACAAGTGAAAGGGATCGAAGCCTCACTGACTCTGCTTTGTATTCAATTTAATTAGCACAAAACAAATCTGTAGCTTGCAAGGTGTAAACTTTATGTCATTATTAAACTAATTCTCTTACTATAGTCATGACAACTCAATTAATAACCATTCCAATAATAGCTCTCCGCTTTCGCCATCTCATTTATTAAATCCAAGAAAACATAAAACTCGTGGCTAATTACTCTTAATTGTAAGGATAGAGATTTATTGGTGGCAGCATGTTTATGAGTCTGGTTTACATGTTTTGCAATCTGATATAATTATATTAGATTGATTTTTAAAATGTTTGAATTGAATCCGATTTATTCTATGATGAATGGGTTGGGTTGAATAATGGATTCTAACTTTTTAAACCCAACTCAATTCATATTATATAATTTAATTTATTATATATTAATTAATTATTAAATACACAACATATTAATAATTTTTTATTTACATAATTTATTAAATTAAATTACTCATGATTTTTTCTTTTTAAAATTATTTTTATTTTTTTCTTATTTTGTTTATATTTTCACATGTTGATATTATATTTTATTTTATCTAAAATATCATATTAGTATTAAATAATTAATTCTATTAGTCAAATATTTTTATAATTTTATTTTTTTAGTGTATTTAGTCATTATACATTTACAAAGTGCAAAAATAAATTATTGTTCTAAAAAATTTACTTTTTTAAAAAAATATATTTTAAAAATATTCATATCTAATTAATTCAATCCATTTATGATATGGTTGGATTGAATATAAAAGAATTTACATAAACTCAACTCAAATGGTAAAATTTTGATAGAATTGAATAACGAATTTAGTCTAATCCAACCCTCTCATAAACACCCTTAATTGGTGGGTTAGAGAAACAATAATAATATACTCTTTTTAACACACTTTTTATTTCATTAATTAAAATTTATTAAAAATAATATAATTTTATAAATCTTACTGTATATTTAAGGAATTTCACTTATAATTTTTTAATTTTTTAATAAATTATCATCAAAAGTGAATGATCTATTAAAAAAATATATTATTAGCCATCCAAACCTTGCATAACACATCTTTGAGAAGAAAGAATGAGTTTATAATATGTCTTAACCTCAAATCGAAGATTAATTTAGTAAAGTAACCCGCTAAAAAAACTAAAGCTTGTAAAAAACTTTAGAACTAAAGATGATTATGGTAATTACCAAAATCAAGAAACCCTCATAGTTCCACCAAGAAGCCTAAAATCTTATTTACAAGAAACTAAATCTCTATCCAAAAACAAATGAAATCACAAAAGCAATCAAATCAATACAGCTTATCACTACAAGAAACGTAAACAGAACGCATAATGCGATTAATTTTATGCAAAACACCAAGAAACAGATTCAGAAAGAAACGAGAAGGATTCATTCTTACAAATTCAAGTAAAATCTCTTTCTCCCTCACAGTTATATCTAAGTACTCCTATTTCCTAGCTTCAACCGACACAGGTCTGGAACTATGAATCTCAAAAGCAGGTTCTCTCTTTGCCACAGCGTAGCTTCTACTCCTCGGATACGGATCCGTCACAAAAGCAACACCTCCTTCAGAGTCATAGGGTTTATCCTCGTCAATCCTCGCCATCCCAACACTGCTGGACTTGGGCAAATTGTTACCTTTCAAAGAGTTCGCATGCTGTTGTTGCTTGAGGACCAAATCCATGTCGATTCGATTCGCCAAGGTTCTCGCGGACGCAGCTCTGAGAAGCTCCGCGTAGTCCTCGCTGACAACCTCGTACCTCGTTGTTGTCGAGGTAGCCACGCTGTGGCTCCTCGAGAACCTTCCGGCGCCTTCCGTGGGGTCGCCGCCGCCGTAGTAGCTCACGTGCTGGCCGCAGTTCGTTATGCTCCGCACGTACATGTCACGTGCTTTTCCCAGTGCTCTGATTGGCGATGCCATGATTCGAACCAACTTGTTCTGGCTCTGCTTCTTGCTCCTCATGATCGATGGTGGTTAGTTAACACTTGACACTTGATAATTCACTGATGAAATGAAGGAAGGATTCAGGATTGGAATATGAATGATTGAATATTGAAGTGAATGCCAATCCCCTATGTGGGTTGATATATATATATATATATGTGGGATCTGTAAGATGTGAAGGAAACTATGAGCAGCAGAGCCAGGTGGACTTTTTCATAGCACACCGGATTTGGGAAGACTATATGGTTATGATTATTATTAAAGATAAGAATGAAACCGTGGAACCAACGCGTTACCTTATTACTGATGCATGTGTACTGTGTGGTATTATTAATTTATTAGTTTAATCCATTTGTTGAAAATTGAATAAATGTAATAAATAAATAAAAAGAATTAGAGATAAGTTAGATTAGAAGGGCATTTCAGTTCAAACATGATTTTTTTTTTGGCACTATGTAATGATAGGGAAAAACACAAAACAGGCTTGCTCTCTCCTAGCTAGGATTGATAACAAATTACTCCCTCTCCGAGCTATGAAATAAGGTCAAGTTGGTAGAGGATTGAGTTTTTTTTTTATCATGTTGATAGAAGTTTGATTTCTGGTAATGTATGAAAATATTTTATTAGAAAAGACAAAATTTATTTTGATCGTTTTTATGTTTTAAGGGTTACTCTCATGATTTTTTACTTTGAGATACTTATTTCTAGCAATAGAAAAAAGTTATTTTTTTAATTATGAAAAACATTACTTTCTGATATATTTATTGTTAATTCTCTTTTATACTCTTAATTTATTACAAAACTTATTGATTAGATGTTCACTTATTCTCTGTACAAGTTAAAATGAGATTTTTTTGGTCAAATTATACTAAAATTGGTAAGTTAAGTGTATATAAGAAATAAATACCTTTTTTTGTGTAACTAGAAGGTATTTAAGACTTTTATTTGGAACCCAATTAATTTCTCTCACTAGAGCGGCTCATTTTCAAGTAAAATGATACCTCTAATGATCATTTCATGCCCAAGTCAATAGACTAAACTAGACTTAGTATCAATAAAAATAATTAAATTAGTTAATTTAATTAATAATTTCATAATTAAATTGTATTTTAGGAAATTAAGAATCTCTCCCACAATATTTTTATAATTTAGTATATTCTAAATTTTAAACAATAATTTTAAAAAATAAAATAAAATATTAATTATATAATATCTATTAATATAAAATAAATAAGTACACTTAAATAAAAAATCTTATATAAAGTATTAGGGATATCTTATATTAATTATATAGAATACTAATTATATATAAATAGTATTAGTTATAGAATATATTAATTGTATTTTCAATATATAAACTAAATTTTTTTTAAAAATAAATAAAGTCAACCCTTAATATATTTTTAATTATATAATGTATTTTGAATTATAAAAAGTAATTATATAAAATATTATTAAGGCTAAAATACAGTTTTAATATTTTTATGTTTTAAAGTGATTCAAAATGACAGCTTCCGAAATAATGATCATGTCTCACAAGGAATTGAAAAAGAATATAATAATAAAATTTTTAAACTTTTTAGTTGCTCGTGAATTAACTTTTCATGCGATTTTTAACATGTATATCATCCCTTTTTTGTTCAAACATCAATTGTGTTATATAATTTTCATATACGTAAATAGACAAGTTTCGCTTTTTGAATTAGACAAAAGTTTATTCAAATTGTGTTCCAAAATGATCTTTGTTTCAGCAGAATCATTTTGACTCACTCTAAAAATATAAAAAAAGTTAATTAAACTTTTAAAACTGAATATAGTAACAAAATATAAAGGACAAAAACTGAATATATATAATTGAAAATAGTTAATGGATTATTTTAGGATTCAATGACTAATTAATTCCTTGAGATACTGAGATTTAGTGTATAATTACTATTTTATATAATTAATATAATACATAGTTAATATTTTATTTAAATTTATTTTTCATAAGTTTTTAATTAATTTTTAAGATTGTTTATTCATTTGAATTTTAGATTTTTATTTTATTTTTTCAATTTTCAAAAAAGTATTCATGTAGAGTGTAGCTAACAGGAAAAAATCACCACATGACTTAATAATTTTATTATAACGTAGTAAAAAACAGTTTTACTTTGTCTGTAAAAAAAACAGTTTTACTTCGATAAAAATATTTTAGAATAGTTATTTTAATAATTTATTTCTAATTTTGCAGCTATTTGATGAAAGAATCCTCTCCCACCCCGGGTAAAATGAAGAATAATTCTCCTGAGCTTTGATATATATTTTTGTAATTTTTCTCCCATAACTTTAAAAAGTAAATGAAGTCCACAACATATGTTTTCGCATTAACTTAACATCAATTATATACAACGTTTTCTTTGGTTATACAAAATAAATCTATATATAGCTAAAGACATGGACAAATGCTGAAATGCAAGTCATAAATGTGTTCGTAATTGTATGGCCGTGGTCGTGAAGCTTTCGAGCTTAGCTCTGCTTCGGTGCTACGTGTAGGGCTTGACTTAAATACATATAGTTTAAATTTTTTAAGTATCTTATATTTTTCTTTGCAAAATGATACCAAACGAACGGTGAGGACAAACAGAAATACGTTGATTTATTTAAATTAAACTATTTGTATTTAAGGGCAAAAGAACTCAAATAATACATTTTTAATATAAATTTATCGATTTGGGGCTGTTTTGAAACATATTACAAATTTGGGGCTATTGGTCACGTTCAAAATGGACAGGGGTGGTCACGCCCAATCTAGGCGTGAGTGGTCATGCCCAATCTGGGCGTGTTCCACCCCAGGGTGACACGTGGCAGCCAGTGAATGCGCGGTGTTTCCGTAAACTTCGGAAGGTCATAACTTTTGACTGGGAGGTCCGATTGAGGCGAAACTGGTGGCCACGTGATCGTTGTTCCGAGGAGAAGCCCCTGGCAAGTTTTTGAAGGAGACTTGGTCCAAAATTTTTCCCAAAAAAGACCTCTACGTGCCTCAAAATTGCGATTTAACATTCGAACCTCCAAAAATTTGCTCGTTTTTTTATTTTTGATTCAATCAATCAGTGAATTGCATGGTATTTTTTATTTTTTAGATTACTTCTCTTAATTTCAAGCGTTTTGACATAAAATACGCCTCCATTGGGCATTCCTATCACAATTTAGGGTTTACAAAATGTAAGGTTTATGGTTGACATAAATGAGGGTTAGGTTTAGGGTTCACAAAATTTAGGGTTTAGGGTTGATGTAAGTTTAGGGTTTAGGGTTCACAAATTTTAGGGTTTAGGGTTTAAGGTTTAGGGTTGGGGGTTTAGGGTTTAGGGGTGATATAAGTGTGGGTTTAGGGTTTAAGGTTGACATAAATGGGGGTTTAGGGTTCACAAAATTTAGTGTTTAGGGTTGATATAAGTTTAGGGTTTAGGATTCACAAATTTTAGGGTTGACATAATTATTGGTTTAGGATTCACAAAATTTAGTGTTTAGGGTTGATATAAGTTTAGGGTTTAGGGTTCAACCCTAAAATTTGTCAACCCTAAACCAACACTTATATCAACCCTAAACACTAAATTTTGTGAACCCTAATCCCCCATTTATGTCAACCTTAAACCCTAAACCCACACTTATATCACCCCTAAACCCAAAACCCCCAACCCTAAACCTTAAACCCTAAGCCCACAATTCTGTGAACCCTAAACCCTAAACTTATATCAACCCTAAACACTAAATTTTGTGAACCCTAAACCCCCATTTATGTCAACCTTAAACCCTAAACCCACACTTATATTACCCCTAAACCCTAAACCCCCAACCCTAAACCTTAAACCCACAATTCTGTCAACCCTAAACCCTAAAATTTGTGAACCCTAAACCCTAAACTTACATCAACCCTAAACCCTAAATTTTGTGAACCCTAAACCTAACCCTCATTTATGTCAACCCTAAACCCTACATTTTGTAAACCCTAAATTGTGATAGGAATGTCCGATGGAGGCGTATTTTATGTCAAAACGCTTGAAATTAAGAGAAGTAATCTAAAAAATAAAAAATAGCATGCAATTCACTGATTGATTGAATCAAAAATAAAAAAAATGAGCAAATTTTTGGAGGTTCGAATGTTGAATCGCAATTTTGAGGCACTTAGAGGCCTTGTTTGGGAAAATTTTTGGAACAAGTCCCCTTCGGAAATTTGTTAGGGGCTTCTCCTCGGAACAACGATCGCGTGACCACCAGTTTCGCCTCAATCAGACCTCCCAGTCAAAAATTATGACATTCCGATGTTTACGGAAACACCGCGCATTCACTGGGCTGCCACGTGTCACCCTGGGGTGGAACACGCCCAGATTGGGCGTGACCACCCCTGCCCAGTTTGGACGTGACCAACAGCCCCAGATTTGTAATATGTTTCAAAACAGCCCCAAATCGATAAATTTATATTAAAAATGTATTATTTGGGTTCTTTTGTCTGTATTTAAATCACGCGACTCACGCCCAGTTGTCACCATTTTAGAAAATAAGAAGTAAGAAAAGGAAAAACTAAAGGAAAAGCATATAAGCCAAAATCCTAATTAATCATAAAAATATTCCGCCTGTTTCGGGATGGCAATCGCCAGTTGGATTCGGATGAAAACATTTACATTATTTGCCAAAAATATTCATCACATTTACGAAAAATAAAATGTTCATTTTCCAAAATAAATATTTCAATTTTCGTAAATGTGATTAATATTTGTCATATTAGTAAATTTAGCCCTTTTTTTTAAAACATAAAATAAACACTACTACGAAGAAGAGTACCCAAGTGTTATAATATGCTACATACTCAATAGGATTGTCATCCTTAAGGAAAAAAGTGTCTCTGCAGTGATTAATCAAGAGACACTAATTACTCTAAATATATTTAAAATTTTATAGATGAAAAACAAGTTACTACTAATTAATTATCTTGATATGGTGTATTTCTATAATAAATAAAAACAGATTTTAATCTTATAATATATATTTTTATTTTTTCATTTTAATCCTTTTAATTTTTTTAAACAGTTTCTACAATATTTAATTCTTTAGTATCATAATTCTGTCAGTTACGCAATTCAGTACTGAAGTGATTAGAGTGATGGATTCAAAATAAGAATGGTCAATTAAGTATATATTTGTTTTTAAGAAAGATAACTTATATTATATCAAGAAGAATAATAGAATCAATAGAAGAAGGACTACGATCGAAAACTTATTGACAAACATAGAAAGTAAATGTTCTTGGCAGAATGAAAAACTTGATTAAATTGCCTGGTTACAAATTGAAGTGAAATTTTTTGGAAGAATGAAATTTTAGAAACACATTTCTTCGGGATGTCTCCAACTTCATTATTCTGGAATTGACATTTATTGGTTTCTCAACATTTTTCCAAACCTTTTCTTTCCTACTCTTCCAAAGGGACAAGAGGACAACTACAAAAATAGCAACTTAATTGTTCACTTGTAAGGGCTTTGATTGTTGTGAAAATAAAAGCTTTCATGTCCTTCACCTGTGCAACAAGTAGCAACTTCGTGAATTTTATTCCAGAGGTGAACTTCTTGCCAAGCTCGTTTTGTGCTCACATCACACACGAATATATGCCAATCGTTTTCAATAAACTGTGGGCAGTAAGGGCAAGCAATTGGACACTCAACACCCTTTGTCTGGAGCTTGTCTATTGAAGGGATGCACGAGCAATTCTCCACACCCGTAGCTTCATTTTTTGCGGAATTTTCATGTTCCATATATCCATGCATCCAGTTTCCTTCCACTTGTATATTAGAATTATCTATTATATATTTAATGTTGTATCAGATCATATTTCTATTTTATTATTGTCTAAAACATCATACCCATATTTTCTAAAACATTGTCTGATAACATAAAACATAATTTTTTACTTTTGTATTTATTTATATTTAATTAAAATAATTAAAAATATCAATTAGTCTTAAATCACAAATATCTTTTAACTTAATAAATTTCTAATTACTTCCTCTAGAGAACCCTTACTACTCACCAAGTATAGGGGTAGCCCTAAAGAGGAATATCAACAAGGTTGGCATAAGAACAACATCTCTTAATCCTCTCATCAATCAGTGGGATGATCAACAGTTATTGATATTATAGGATAATGACATGAGCTAATGTAAAAAAATTGAACTATACAGAAACTATTTCAAAAAATTTACAAAGAAAAAAAAACAAGTGCAATACAAACACTAAAAATACACTTAAGTACAAAAATTAACATTTTCCATAACAAAAGTTAGTTATATGCTAAAAAAATTCAGCTATTTTACAGCATTGTTTAATTTTTCAACAATATCGATATGTATTTTACAAAATTCTCATTTGATTACATAATATCATGCATGAAGCTAGCTAGCTGTGAGTGCAACGTGGCCAAAATGCATAGTTAGGGTTGTAAAGTCATTATCACAACGGGTAAATATATATTAATTCTATATTGACCCATGAATCTGGAGGTGCCCCTTGTATAATGAGGAGGATGCAAGTAGAAAATTACACGATATTTGAAACAACTAGGAAACAAAAGGAATAAGAAGAAAATAACAACTAAATTGGAAATTACGTACTCTTCTAGTAGCATATATACGACTAAGAAGAAACAACACGACTCTAGCTATGCGAAATAAAAGCTAAACGACGATATTAGGGTGCTGTCTAGAGGCTTCATGTTTCCAGAAGATCGAAAATAAAAGCTTCCCCACATGGGCATATATAAATGAAGCAGGTTGAACTGGGATTGACCTATTTGTCACACTTTCCTACTAACAACTGAAATCATCACCGACAAATGATGCTAAATAATAATTGTACTACTCTAGAAGAACTTAATATCATTTTTATAGTATAATATTATTTTTTTGTTTCTTATGATTGATTACTATGTTGTTTTAATTCTATTAAGAAGATTGTCACAGGATATTTGAAAGATTTATTTTAATTTATCTGTACATTTATATTATGATAATTACTAGTATAAAATATTTATGATTGCTTTGGTTTTAATAAAATCATCTTTGAAATTCATATATAATGATTTTTTTCATAATCTTAAAAAGAATAGAAATAAGCTTTTAAAGTAATTAAACATTTATTTTAATCAATGACTTTGTTCTTTAATATTTTTAACTATATTAACCTTAATTTAATTATTTACGAATTGATAAATTTTCATATTTTTCATAAATATTTTTTAAATGTCTATTTAAATAAGTTTGGGTTTCTAGGATGACCTATTTCTAACACTTCTCCAACTGACAACTGAAATTGATCACCGACAAATAATGCCTAAGAATTGTACTGCTCAACCTACAAGAACCTGATATGATTTTAATAAATATACTATATAATTTTTCTTTTTTTACAAATAAATTATGATTACAAAGTTGTTTTAATTCTATTCAGAAGATTGGGAAAGATATTAATTTGGAAAGACTTATTTTATTTTATCTTTACTTTTATATTATAATAATTACATAAAACATTTAATAAGAATTAATTTTCTATATATATATATATATATATATATATATATAATATTCTCAATACAAAAAACTTCATACTATCCACCAATAAAAAATTATATATTGTGAGTACAAATTTAAAATAATTATTATAAAAATCAACAAAAATAAAATTATATTTTTATAGGATGACAGTGAAACTCTTTATATATATATATATATATACTATTTACTCAAATATTTATGATTTTTTTTATCGAAAGCATCATTGAAATTTATTTAAAGATTGTTTTCATAAATTAAAAATGAAAAATAATAGAGGCAAGCTCTTAAAAAATTAAACATTTATTTTAATTCATGGCTGCGCTCTTTAATATTTTTAACTGTAATTTATTATCAAAACGATAAATGCTCATATTTTGTGCATAAATATTTTTAAAATATCTATTTAAATCTAATGTAGTTTGTCGACATAATAAAACTTTAAGAATAAACCTATTCGAATGTCAAATATCTTTTCATTTGGGTAGAAGAGTTGCTATTTAACACCCTAAATAATATGTGAAACTTGGAAATTAATAATAAAAACCACTTAGCAACACGCCAATTTGGCTCATCTCACCTATTATATTATGTGGATCAAACAAAACTCACAGCTAAATAATGCTGTGCTTGTTAGTTTCACGTAAATCTCGTCACCATCACTCTTGCTGGTTTTGATTTTCCGACACGTGAAAGTCGAAACGAAAGTTCAAAATTCTTCCGAGGCAAAATAATTATAAGCAAAAGACAAGACACATTAGTCAGAGTCAAGCACTGCGTGATTTCAATTTAATTAATATTCTTTTTTAAGTATACGATACTACCCAATAAGCCAAAAATTGGGTGACAAGTCATGAGAAATACAATTCAACAACGATCTCGTTATCTTCTCAAGAAGATGGAGAAGCCATGATATTCTGGTCAGCTAACGCCACATGCATATATTATTGACCATTATATTGTGTATTTAGTGGACGATCAAAATGGATGTAATTTTTTTTCTTCTAAATTATCAAAATTGAGATAAAATTTAAATTAATATTCATAAAAGAATAAGTTTTACAGTATCTCATAATTTTTTTAGAAAGTCATAAACTATATTTTATGATTTTTTTCTTTTTTAATTGAAGTGATAAAAAAATTTATGACTTTCATTTTTTAATACGACTTTGAAGTTATAAGTATTTTATTTTTTATATTTCTATTAAAGGTTGTAAATAATTTTGTGTAATTTAATTGTTAACAAATTTATGTTTGTTTTCATTTTTAGTTTTATTTAATATTTTCTATATTTTTTTCCAAACGTTAAGGATTCTTTTTTAAATTATAAAAATAATGTAAAAGGTTTAAATTTAAATAAAAATATTAAAATTCACTAAACATATTTTTTAAGAAAAATATTAAAATATTTTGTTACTTATATTAACAAATAATATTAACTTAAAATATATCAAATAATATTTAATTTTTTTAAATAATTTTATAGTTATCATTAAGTAAATTAATAATTTTGTATAGTATTGTTAATTAATTTTATTTGATAAATTAATTTAAAATTAACAATAAAAAATAATTTAGTAATAAAAATAGTTGTTAAAATAAATAAAAAACATAATATATTAATATAAAATAAACAATACAAATTAAACACAAACATAAAATTATAAAGTAGAAACAATATTATTCGTTAACTTGTTTGTATGGTCATTAACTACGATTATGTCATTTAGTCCTACACAATAAGTATTTCTAAGTCTATTTAGAATTGATTCGTTCATTTCATTATGTATACGACTAGTAACTAACATTCTCATTGTGTTTTGTCATTTCGAAGGACCAGACATAAAATATGGACCAAAATATTGAGGTAATTTATCTTCGCTTCTAAGGGAATAAAACTAATGTTGATAAACTTTGTAAATGTTTTCCAACTTGTATCCAGGATCAACAAAGTCATGATATTCTAAACTGCAAAAAACACATGTTGCAATTGCATGTAAGCAAAGAATTTGAAGTGCATGAAATTCTCCACAATTATACCAACATTTGTTCAATTTGACAATGCATGCCATTGCGCATTGCCCAAGTCAGGTGTTTTCAATTTCTTGAACCTTAAACTCCCTTGTCTCCCGAACGTATATTTGAACATAATGCGAGGTAGCAAAATCGACTTTCTTGCATCGTGACATATACCTCTTTAGAGTACTCATGCCTTGTCTTCATCATATTCATAATTTTCATTGTATTTGTAACAAATGAGTTATTTATTTTATTAAATGTTTCCTTGACTAAAGCAATAAGCAATGCTTAGGCTCCTTTCAAAACATAATTCATACACTCGACAAGGTTGGTAGATGCCCATACTGTTTTCCTTTATTATAGGCTTGAGTCCATTTACTCTTGAAAATTTGATCCAACCAATCTGCTATTTGTGGAAACTCTAATCGCATTGCGAGCAACTTTGCCTCAAATTGCTATTCGCTCATCTCATATCCTATGACAAAAGAGGAAACATAATGAATAATAAATATGCTGAACACATAATAAAGAAATTATTTGATGCATGAAGTGCTTAGAAGTTTACTCATATTGATGACTTATTTTTTACGTTAACATTTTTAAACTCTTTATTAAAATTTGATGCAATATGGAAAATGCAATACACAAAAGTTACATCCGACCTAGTCCACCCAACTCATTCTGATTGCAAAGCTGCTAGCAAACTGATTCCTCTGTCTGATATTAAACATAGATTTGGTTGAGGTGTGACACATCTCCTCAAATAATGCAAGAACCACATTCAAACTTCTTTGCTCTCGCTCTCTACAATTGCAAAAGCAAGTGGAAAAATGTTTCAATTACCATCTTGTCCAATGACAGTCAACAAAGTACCACAATATTTTCTAGTTAAAAATGTATCATCTACTTGCACAATCAGCTTGTAATATTGAAAACCTTCAATTCATGGTTTAAAGGCCCAAAACACACAATTAAGAATCAATTTAGAAGAATAATCCTCACCATCTTCCATTGAATTAGATGTTTTGTATCTAACAATTGTACTTAATATAAAGTGTTGAGCAACTGTCATATAGCCAGATAACTGTATTATTCTTCCCAACTTCCAAATGCAATTTTGAGTGCTTTCTGTTTAGTTGTCCATGCCTTTTTATATGTCACAGTATAACCAAAGCGTTGTAGCATGCCTGCAATCAAGGTTTTCATTTAGAAGATGTGGCCTTGCAGCTGGAACTCAAGATTGACGGACTGCCATTAATTAGTGTCATTAGTGGTGATGTACGTGTTGCTTGTCAGGCCTTATTAGGGGACATTTCACTTGATAAGTATATGAAGGGAAAAATGATTTATCTAACCTGGTTGCAGCAAAATTTTCAAGAACTTCCTATTGATATTGATGATGTTGTGATTGCATAACATGCTAGAGCTCATACCATGATGCTCATAGGCGGATGTTTGATGCCAAATACATCAGGGGCAAGAGTTCTTTTTATACAGTTCCTTTCATTATCAAATTTTACAGAGGCAAGTCATTATAGTCGAGGTGCAGTAGTATTAGCTTACCTTTTTTGAACTTTAGATCGGGTTGTAAAGCCTTTAAAAATTGATATCAAAGGATAATGATGATGATGATGGTCATGATGGTGATAATGTTCCTCAACAACAACAAACAGTTACACGTCATCATCCTTGAACAAGAGGAGGAAGAGGTAGTAGAACAACATGACAACAACCACCAACAAATCAAGTACAACAAGATGAAAGACTTCGACGCATATTCAGAAGAACTCATTGTGGGAATCATCTCACTATTAATATTTTTGTTGAACAAATATGTGTGTAGTACATTTTAATATTTCTATTTAAATTTAAGTCATTTAATTATTTTTTAATTTACAAAATAAATAATAATTCTTAACATTAGTGAAAAATATAAAAAATATATTAAATAAAATAATATAAAAAGTATAGAAAATATTAAATAAAATAATATACAAAAATATTAAATATTAAATAAAATTAAAAACTAAAATAAATATAAATTCGTTAATAATTAATTTAAATAAAATTATTTACGATTTTGAAGTCATAAATAATTTCCTACTTCTAATAAAATAAAATAAAAAATATTCACGACTTCAAAATTATATTTTTTAAAAATTCATAAACTTTTTTATGAGTAGAAAAGAAAAAAAAATAAAAGTTGTAAAATAATTTATGATTTTTTATTCATAAATCTTGAGATATTCTATCACTTATCATTTTCTAATATTAATTTAAATTTTATTCTATTTGGTAATTTTAAAAAAAAATTGCACCCATTTGATCGTTTAGCCTCAATAGTGTGGTTGAATGCTTACTATACATAACTAATTCAGTCGACCTTAATTTCTAGAAACTAGAAAGAGAAACTATTTTTGCATAATAGAATTATACGAACACTTTTTTTTATAAAGATACAAATTTTTACAATTATAAGAAAAAGACAAATATGTATAAAATAACATAAGTGTGATGGTATAACAAAAGGGCACATGAAAAGACAATTTTATAAAATCAAATGTTGAATTCTTTTAAAATTAGGAAGGTGTTGTTTGTATAGAAATATAGCAGTGGTTTGAAATCGCCACTATTAGTAATTGATAACCGTTGGAATTCATCATCTAACATATTCCTAATTTGACGGAAATAATCCAATTGGGTAAAATTAAAAAACAAAGAAACCCAATTGCATATTTAAAAAACTAAGAAACACTTTAAATTAAATAAGGATCTAAATTGGATACTAATCCTTTTAAAAAATTAGGAAAATAAACCCCAATCACCTCAATAAATAGGAAAGGGATTGAGTTGCGTTAGAGTGACACCACCCAAAATCTTACTCATGTTTATAGATTTTATCATCAATTATATGATATTTAACATTTTTATTTATATTCGATATAAAATTTTATCTTACATTTAAAATTGTCACACTCCCGCTGATGGGTAACTTATAGTTTCAATGATAACTCAGACATATAAATTGACTGTCATATATCTATGAATCGAGTAAAGCAACTAACTTAATACATGTTTGAATATCTGTTGCAAATAAATATTGGTGGCAAAATAAAATTTGCAAAAACATCTTCATCCTTCCTTTTACGTTAAGTGTGTGGTGGATCATTTGGTCTTAGAATTAGTGCACAAAAAATTGCTTGAAAATCAAACATACACTTACTCTCTCATTTAGAAGTCTTAGCCTCTTAGGGCTTGAAGAGCTCAAATGTAGTTAGATTCTAGACCCTTTCTACATGCAACTAAAACTCTGTAAGCAACATCCCCCCCCCCCCCCCCCCC
>CM023954.1:9183289-9210468 GCA_013407115.1 Glycine latifolia
TATATATATATATATATATATATATATTATTTAGAGAAAAAAATATAGCTGTAGAATGTACAAGAACTTGCTAGTTACGTATATATATTAAACTCGAAAAGTCTTATTCATCAATAAATAAATTCCAATAAATAACCAATAACCTATGCATGATATATATCGAAAGAACTAAACTAATAATACTAAAAATTGTAATTCGTGACAAACTTCTTTAAGTGATAATATATTTTATCACTTGTTTTTACAATGTAAATATATTTATAAATTTTTATTTACTTATATATATATTGCCAAGAATCGTCAAGTTCAATGCTATGAGAATAATCAAGAGGTCGGAGAGGTGATTGGGTAAAATAATTCCATGCATGACATGTTAGGATTCAAAATTTCTAATATTACAGATAAAGTTTGTCGAATTTCACAATTCACTTTATTATGATCAATACAACTAGAATGAATAGAAATAAGTAAGAGAATTATTCTCTGCTTATTTGGATAAATTAAACATTTATACATTAATTAAAAATATAACTTTTTAGTAAATTATATTTTTCTTAATATGAAAATATTTATATTATTATTTTAAAAATTATATAATTATAATTTTCTTTACAAAAATTAAACAAAAAAATAAAAAAAAATAGAGATATTATTTCTTTCTAATTTCATTACAAATGTTGACTTAGACATCAAAGTAGCCCTTACAAATACACTACGAGCGTTTGCTTGTGCGGACCAACAAAAACGATTCTACTTAAATATTCCTCACCCTTATTAAACATTTCTCTCCTCTCTGACTTTTTCTCCACATTCCAAACACACCATGAAGAGTAAATATTTTTTTAGTTTCCTACTCTAGGTTTCCTCACTTTAAAGATGCTTAATTTAATAAAAAAAAACAAAAACAGACATGATTAGCATCTGTTCAAACTGGACTGAGTCCAAGAAACTCTAGTTAGTTTTATTAGTTTGTTTAATCGCCATGTTTGATCATAATAAAAATCCATGGCTACATTGGAATTCAAATATAGATTTTGTTTCAATTCAAACCGTTAAAAATTGAGAATTGACAAGTCCTACTCTGTGGACCAGAAGGACCATTTCAAGTTCAACTATGATGAGAAGCTGTTCACTCTTTGTCTGTTAATTACTTCATCTCAATGGCATTTTGAACTTTGAATGATTATTATTTTTGGTTAAATAAATACCACTCAAGCTAAGAAAATAGCCAAGGACGACTTCATAAGCAATAACACAAAGTCAGAATAAGGCAAAACAACCATAAGAGTGTAATTTTTTTAATAAATTATTAAATGGGATAAAATTTAAATTAATATTCAGAAAGAGATTAATGGTAGGCAACTTTTGAGTACAAAGTCATCAATAATTTTATGATTTTTATTATTTTTTATTGAAATCGTAAAAAAATTTATCACTTCAATTTTTTTTAAACGATGTTGAAGTCATAAGCATTGTTTTATTTTTTATTAGAAGTCGTAAATAATTTTTTAAAATTAATTATTAACAAATTTATATTTGTTTTCATTTTTAGCTTTAATTAATACTTTTATATTTTCTATATTGTTTTATTTAAATAGATTTTCTATATTATTTTATTTAATATTTTCAATATTTTTTCTAATTTTAAGGTTTTTTTTTCTAATTATAATGCATTCCAACGAGTTACACTTTAAAGTTGTACATATAGTCACAACCTTAACTTCATTTTATTAGTGCTTGATTTATAGAAAAATATTAAATAAAAAATATAGAAAATATTAAATAAAATAATATATAAAATATAAAAAATATTAAATAAAACTAAAAATGACAACAAACATAAATTCATCAATAATTAATTTTAATTTTTTTTTACAATTTTGAATTTATAAATAATTTACTACTTCAAATAAAAAAATAAAAATGCTTACGACTTCAAAATCGTATTAAAAAATTTGAAGTCATAAATTTGTTTATGACTTTAATGAAAAAAATTGTAAATTATTTACCACTATATACTAAAAAAATCATATGATATTTTAAGATTTACTTTTTTTAAGTATTAATTTAAATTTTATGCTATTGGGTAATTTAGAAAAAAAAATTATACTCTTATGATCGTTTAGCCTACGGATTAAATTGCAATTTTAGGGGATGAGCATATCTTTTACTTATTATTATTATTATTATTATAGACTTGAAAAAACTAAAGTGTTTTCGCACCCGTTTACTTTAGAAACACTTACGTGTTTTTTGTTTTTGGTGTATACGTAATACACTTGCATTTTTTTAAAGTAACCACTTAGAATGGATAAAAACATTAACTATTGAGCCAACATGAATAGTTCATTTGATTTGAACTAATTTTGCTTTTTCAATGAGGCCCCAGCTCAATTGGTTATTAAGGTTACATAAGTTATTTTAAACTCTTTAATATTATCTTTAATTTTTATAGATAAAAAATTAGTTTTACCTTTAAGTATATATTATAAATTATAACTTTCATGTTAACATAAAAATTATACTGAAAGTAAATTTTACTACGAAATATTTTTTAAGATAAAAAAATTCTAAACATAATTGACATGAATTTAATTTTCTTTAAAGCAATTCAATTTTACACAATCAAATTCATTAACAAGTCTATGCATGCTTACTTAAAATATTTCTTTAACTGATGACCAGTGTTAATCGATCAAGTTTAATGTTATGTACTAAAAATGTAAAATAACCAAGTTTAATTATAAATTATTATTTGAATTATTTAAAGATAATTATTTTAAAAGTTAATCATATCATATCATATGAGTTTTCAAAATATAACCATTTTTCTCTAATTGATATTTGATTTGGTTTTATCTTCAAGTTTTTTAAAAGGTGCCTGGACGCAAAGTTGGACTTGGACCACCAAAGAATTTAGTGTGAACCAGGTTAATTATTAAGTGATAACCATCATAATTCTTATTATTTTCTGCACAACATATAATTAAGTATTACTATTAATTATTATTATTTAAAATTAAAAAACTTGTATATGAATTATGTAGAAATTAATTAGAATTGTAGACACATATTGACTGCAAACAATCAAATAAATTTTCATAACATCAAAGGAAAACTAAAGTGATCGTGTGCGCAAAAGCAGCTTGCTGTCCTGTCCAGTTCTGGTGTTTACTAGGAATGGAGGGTAATTCACATAACTTAGTCTAGGTTAATGCTTAATAATACTTTTAATATGTTTATAGCTAAACTTTTTTTTATGCATTTAAGTTTTACTATATGAAAACAAAGATAAGTTTTACGGCAAAAAAATATAAATAATGCGATTTAAAAAAAAAAAACGAAAATATTGCATTTTAAAAGTTATTTACGGATCTACTGCGCTCATTCACGTCGGCCCAGGACGTGACTAATCATGTCGGCCCAGAACGCGACCCAGGCCCAGTCACGCCCACCCAATACATGATTCACCAGGTGCTGACACATGTCATTTTGAAACACGTGTCATTTTGCGGCGCGATGCGTAGAAACTTCGGAAGGCCATAACTTTTGATTGGGATGTCCGATTGAGGCGTATGATATGTCAAAACGATCGTAATTGAGAGGAGAAGCCTCTAACAAGTCCCCAAAGGGGACTTAGTCAAAAAATTTTCCCAAAAGAGGCCTCTAAGTGCCTCAAAATCGCAATTTAATTGTTGAACACCTAAAAAATTTCTTGTTTTCTAATTTTTTATTTATTCAATTAGTGAATTGCAAACTATTTTTTATTTATCTAATTATTTCTCTTAATTTCGAGCATTTTGACATAAAACACGTCTCCATCGGATATTTCTATCAAAATTTATGACTGTTCAAAATTATACGCATCATCTAATTTAAAACCTAACAATTGCTAAATGCATCCCAATTTTTGATAAATTTATCCATAAAATTGAAAATGACTAATTACACCCCATTTTTTATTAAGTATAATTCAATCTTTTCTTTTAAATCTTAAAAAATTATGAATGTTTTTTTGGCTACGAATAGCCTTTAGGGGTCTCTTCGGGTGAATAGCATTTTTTATTGCTGTGGCCTTACCATTCTTACCGAGTTTGGCACTGCTCTACCAATAACCTTAGCACAAACTGGTACTTGAACTGGGCACTAGGCGTTGTTGGGATGATTCTAAGTGTACTAGTTGTCATAGGAACCATTTTTATAGGAACAAAAATAAAAAAATTATACTGAATTGATGATGCGTATAACTTTGAACAGTCATAAATTTTGATAGAAATATCTGATGGAAGCGTATTTTATGTCAAAACGCTCAAAATTAAGAGAAGTAATTAGATAAATAAAAAATAGTTTACAATTCACTAATTGAATAAATAAAAAATTAGAAAACAAGAAATTTTTTAGGTGTTTGACGATTAAATCGCAATTTTGAGGCACTTAGAGGCCTCTTTTGGGAAAATTTTTTGACCAAGTCCCCTTTGGGTACTTGCTAGCGGCTTCTCCTCTTAATTACGATCATTTTGAAATATCATACGCCTCAATCGGATATCTCAGTCAAAAGTTATGGCCTTCCGAAGTTTCTACGCATCGCACCGCAAAATGACACGTGTCTCAAAATGACACGTGTCAGCACCTGGTGAATCATGTCCTGGGTGGACGTGACTGGGCCTGGGTCACGTCCTGGGCCGACGTGAATGAGCGCAGTAGATCCGTAAATAACTTTTAAAATGCAATATTTTCGTTTTTTTTTTTAAAATCGCATTATTTATATTTTTTTGCCGAAGTTTTACTCCTTATATAATTTTTCGTAGTGGTTTATCATTCAAGTTTACTTCTTATATGAAAATATATTGTTGGAAAGTTTTCTCTGATATTGTTAACAAGGATGAAAATTAAAATTTTATATATGTATAAGACAAACTTATAATTTTTCTCGTATATGAACCAAAACTTAAAATGTAGAGAATTATAGAGGTTAAATGAATAATTTAACCTGTGCTTATTTATGTAAGTTCCGGACCTAACAATGGACTAAAACGGTCCGGAGGCCGAAAGAGAAATCGGCCCAATTATGAGATAGGGCCAATAATGTATCACAGCGATGATGCACATTTAGATTAACAATTTTGTGTTCAAAATAGGTAGCTACTATAACGGAATTCTCTCTATTTGTCAATGAATATTACTCTACTTTTTCGGATTATATCATCAACATTTATTCATAGTTAATTACATGTCAAGGTATATATACCAGAGTAAAAGTCACAAGACACAAGGGTATATTTTAATTGATTTTTTTTTTAGTTATTTTAATTGATTTAAGCATCTTACTCCTTGCAAGTGATGCCCTCAACACATTTTCTTTTTCTGTTCACGAAGAACAAATGTATTTTAATTGAAAAGGTATTATAATAAAATAAATATTGTAAACAATATGATAAAAAAATAAATGATGTAATATAAAATATCTAAAAAATAAAAATAAAATAAAATAATATTATTATCTATCAATTCCTCATCATGAAACCAAACACAAGTCTATATTTAGATAATCAAATATTAATGATGAAGTAGGTTACTAATAACAACTCTCTTATAATTTAACCCTAAAAAAATCTATTTTATATCTTCTGTATTGAACATAATTTTAGAGATAGTATAAAGGATTTTCAGACATGTACTAAATCTTTGTACCAAATTGAGGAATGGGAAAAAAGAAAAAAGAAAAAGAAAAAGAAAAAAAAGGAAGAACAAGAAGCATGATTCTCTTCTTTCCACCATTTAGCATGTGTTTAAAATGAATGGATAAAATTAGAGATGTTCAAAAAATCTAACTAAATTATTTGTAAGTCACTAGAGTAATTCAAAAGAATCGAAAACTATAAAATTAAAAAAAAATCAAAAAAATCACATAATTTTTTGGTTTGATTTGACTTTGGAATCATTTTAAAAAAATTTATAAATCGCATATTATAATTATATTAATTTTTATTATAATAATACATAATAAGTACTAAATAATTTATTATTTTTCGTTTGTTTTATAATATATATTTATTTTCATATATTAAAATAAGATGTACTAATATTATTAAAAAATAGTATGAAATATCAAGTGATGTATGAATTACTATTATATTATAAAAAAATTGATAATAACATTTTATATTAATGTTAAATAAAGGTGAAAATAATAAATTTTAACTAAAATATGTTAAATAAAATTTAATAAAAATATTGTTTAAAAAATAATATAACATATAATTGTATAAGTTTAGTTGATAAATTTAAATTGTGATAATAAATTAAAAAATAGAAAATGAAAAATTATGAAATTGAATTAAATTAAATCTATTAGTTTGATTTGATTTAGTGTTATATTTAAAATAAATTAAATTAAATCATATCTTTATTTTATATTTAATTTAAATAGTTTTTTATTTAAATACCGTAACAAACCAGCAAACACCCCTTGATAAAACAAATAAATGTACAACGCGTAGCTATATATGATCCGTTCAGTAAAGAGGGAAAGCTACTTCATGCAGTAAAAAGAAGAAATTACACTTATTTTTTTCGTGTGTATCTATCTATTTATTTATCTATTTATATATATAAATATAAAAAGCAGAGAAAAATTAATTTTATCTACTAAATAATTTACTTTTTATTTCCTTGATTTTTTAACTTTTTTTTATATTTTTAATAGTAATAGCGATGACTTGACCATAGTTAGCAAATTAAGAGAAGACAATCTTTTAAATTTTCTTACCTTTTATATATTATTCAAAATGCCGGAAGCATCTCGATCTTCGACCTCCAATTGAATTTAAATAATATTATTTATTTTTATCACATTACTTATTTTATGTTATAAATACTGTTATAAAAATAAATTTAATTAAAATTTACTGATAACGTAAAAGAGAGATCTTAAAATAAACAACACTCAAATTTTAATCTTCAACCGAACAAAATCACATTATGATCATTATAGCCAATCTCATTTGGAATAAAATTTAGTTGTTGTATATAGTTTTTTATACTATTATTTAATTATGTAACACTACATACATAAAATTATTTTTTTAATAATCTACTATATATATCTAATATACATATATGAAAGCAATAGACATGTAAAATTACATTTTTAACCTTTTAGTTGATTGACACTTGTCAAAAAATAGGGACAAAATGGCTAGTAGAAAAAAAATTTAAAATCACTAATTACACCCTTTTTAATAAGTACATTCCATTATTCCTAAATTAAAACTTACTAATTCCACACCCTTTTTATAAGTCTACTCCAATATTGCTAAATTAAAATTTGTTAATTATACCCATTTTTTATAAGTAAATTAATATTTTCTTTTAAATCTTAAATACTTATTATATCATTTCTTTCATCCCTCTCACATGTTATCTCTAACGCATAGACAGTGGTATTACCTATGTATGCAAGATATCATACTAGTCAGTTACAAAAATACAAAATTCCAATATTATTTTAATTTTTTCTTTCAAAAAGATTCTAAACCACTGGTGATATAATAATTTCTCTCTTATTTACTTAACAATTGTATAGAAAAGTGCAATGATTTCCTTTCATTTTATGCTATGATTTTCACAATCTCCTACTTTAGGTCATTTATATTTCTCAATATTGTTGGTTCTCATTTCAATTTACTTAGTCTAATTATTAACAGGTTTGTACAGGTGTAACAAGAAATGGAGTATTAGGTTGATCCATTGTTTAAGGTCTGATTTCAACAGAGATATATTATCACAAGAAGAAGAAATTATTATTGAACTCCACTTTTTTCTTTCTCTTATTAATTTACTTGACAATTGTCTAGAGTGTAGTGATCTCCTTTCATTTTATGTTATGATTTCCACAATTTTCTCCTTTGGGCCCTTCATATTTTTCAATGTTGTTGGTTCTCACCTCAATTGGTTGAGTCTAATTATTGGCAGGTTTGCACAGGCGTGCCAAAAGATAAAACCTTAAATAGATCAATTGCTTATGGCTTGATTTCAACAAAGGTATATTATCATAAGAAGAAAAAATTATTATTGAACTTTACTTCTTTCTTTCTCTTATTTTTGCTTCACATCCATTTTGTCATTAATAAACTATGCTAGATCTTGCAGTTTTTTAAATATCTTTCCAATCTAGATGATATGTTGTCTTAACTACCTTTTTAATAGATATGTGTGTTTAAATATCTTCCTTATCATCTTCCCTATTTTCTCAACTCTGGAACGTTTTTCTTCTCTAATGTTCTCTGTCTTCTCATAATTTTTCTCTCTTCTCTTACCTTCTTCATTCACTCAATTTATTTTCTCTCTTTTCTAAAAATAAACCAGTAAAATATCTTTTTATTTCTCTGTTAACCATTCAACATCGCAATCATCGCTGAAGATGCCTTTGCCAACCACTGTGACTACAACTTCTTCATAATTTTTTCATGATTTATAGTGATCTGTAGCAATAAAGGTGAACAATTTTATTAGTTTCTATTTTCTTGGTTGATTTTGTTTTGGCCTAATTATTTTCTTTGTTTTTTTCTCCTTCATCAAATTTTCTCTAATATTGTGAATATGGACTAAATTTGTTAAAGAAGTTTATTTGATATGGCCTATCAGTTAAAGTATTTTATGGAAAAAGATACTAAACGGGTCTTTATAAGAATAGATGATAATCAGAGATTTTTTATTTATTTATTTGATTTTGTTCTAGACTAATTTATTGGTTGCAAAAATTATGTGTTTGATCAAA
Organism: Glycine latifolia; assembly: GCA_013407115.1. Classification (NCBI taxonomy): domain Eukaryota; kingdom Viridiplantae; phylum Streptophyta; class Magnoliopsida; order Fabales; family Fabaceae; genus Glycine; species Glycine latifolia. The sequence continues at coordinate 9,192,069 of CM023954.1, forward strand.
TACCAAAATGACATGTTTAGGTATGTTTCTCTATTTCACATTTTACTTTTAAATTTATAACACTTTTGATACGACTTTTCATATGGAAACTTTTCAGTTGATTTCGTCGATTTAGTATTATCTTATAGGATAGGATTTTTTCGCACACAATCTTTGGTTGTTGTTGCTTATCTTTTGTTAACATTACTCCTATTTATAATCAATAGTTCAATTATATTTGTTTAAAAAAAATTAGTAAATGGAAATTGATGTTTATTGTAGAAATTTAGGTGAATGAGTAAATGATCAATGAAATGTTCAATTGTGAAATTTTATACAGGACCTTTATAAAAGTGAGTGTTGACACAAACAGAAGTAAATAAAAGATGTAGGACAAAATAGAGAGAAAGGAAGATATTATTTGGGTAAATTGAAAGAGAAGAGCTAAACAAGTGAGAAGTTTACTAATAGAGCATTAATTTTGCAAAAAAATTTTCAGTTGTTCTCTTTAATTTAAGTTCATAACTGAAAATATTCTGTCTAGCAACAAATGATGTCATTTTGAAGTCCTACCTTTTTTTGGTCAAAGTTATGCTACCAACAAATTCAATCACCTACGCAAGTTGTATATACATACCAAATTCATTTTCAACTAATTATGACGTACATGACAGGTTTATTGACTTCATTGTACACAAATTCTCTTATATTATGACTGCTACATAATTTTTCTTGCTTTTGGGATCACTTCATCTATATACTATCTACTATATTAACAAAAATAATATCATTTATCATGTTCTCTGAGTTTAAGTTTCACAAGCTTATTTTGTTCTTTATATTTCACTATCATTCGTCAGGACCAGGCAGAATAGAGCTGCCATGAGAACAAAAGTGTTAATGTATAAGAAAATTTAATGAAAAAACCTACCTTAGTATCAAGCATGATGACATAGAGTATATGGTTATAGGTGCCATGAGAGAAATTGAAATGAACAACATTCATGCCTGCCTAAAGAAGCTTCCCAATCATTTTCACATTTGCCTATTACAAATTCATCTACTTAGGTTTATCAACTTTATGTTATGACCATACTAAAATACTTATAAAAATAACTTTATATTATCATTCTAATATATATTTTTTTTACCAACGACTTCCTTTACTTTTGTAATTCATCATAATTTTAACAACATGTCCAATCATCACAGCACATTCTTTAGATCTCTACTATCCTTTAATTATTTACAATTCTAAAATAATAGCTTCACATACAAATATGTTGAATTTAACATATTTATATGTATCAATTTGTAACAATATAATTAACATATAATATAAGACACTGGAAAATTTTTTTACTAACATTTTCAATCATTGTTCACATAAATCTACATTATTTAATAGACTTTATGATTAAACTCAAACAACACACACTCTCCACCCGTGCATATGCACAAGTACCATACTAGTACATATATAAACCAAACTACCACCAAAATTACAAAACTAGACATTCTATATTAATGCCACTTGGCAAAAAATGGGGCAAAACGGTAATTGGACATCATTTCAGGAAAATGAAATTTGCTAAATACACCCTCTTTTTAATAAATGCATTCCAATATTTCCAAATTAAAACTTGCTAATTGCACTCCCTTTTGATAAATTCATTCCAATATTTCCAAATTAAAACTTGCTAATTGCACTTCCTTTTTTATAAACAAATTAATATTTCCTTTTAAATATTAAAATACTCATTATATCATTTCTTTCATCTCTCACACACGTTATCTCTTTAACGCGCAAGCAGTGGTATTATCTATGTACGCAGGGTATCGTACTAACTACTTACAAAATATCAATATTATTTTAATTTTTACTTCCAAAAAGACTCTAAACCATGAGTGATATAGTAATTACTCTCTTATTTACTTGACAATTGTCTAAAAACTTGCTAAGTGCAATGATTTCCATTCATTTTATATTATGATTTCCACAATCTCCTACTTTGGGTCCTTCATATTTTTCAATATTATTGGTTCTCGTCTCAATTGACTAAGTCTAATTATTGACAAGTTTGCACAGGCGTAACAAGAGATGGAGACTTAAGTGGATAAGTTGTTTAAGGCCTAATTTCAACAGAGGTGTATTATTACAAGAAGAAAAAATTATTATTGAACTTCACTTCTTTCTTTCTCTTATTAATTTACTTGACAACTATGTAGAGTGCAATGATCTCATTTCATTTTATGTTATGATTTCCACAATTTTCTCCTTTTGGTCCTTCATATTTCTCAATATTGTTTATTCTCACCTCAATTGGATGAGTTTATTATTGGTAGGTTTGCACATGCGTGACAAAAGATGGTACCTTAAATGAGTCAATTGCTTATGGTCTGATTTCAACATAGGTATATTATCACAAAAAAAAAATTATCATCGAACTTCACTTCTTTCTTTCTCTTATTTTTGCTACACATCGATTTTGTCATTAATAAACTATGCTAGATCTTGCAGTTTTTAAAATATTTTTTCAGTCTAGATGATATGTTGTCTTAACTACTTTTTTAAGTATTATGTATGTTCAAATATCTTCCTTATCATTTTTTCTCTTTTTTTGTTCCTGTTGTTGACTAAAATTGATAGTTTGCAGGCATATCAATGGGGAGACCTTGGTTATTTATATAAAAGTTATTAAAGTTTCAAATAGCAAGCAATATGATTCTGCACGTTATATATTATTTATATGATTTTATCTATTAATAAAAAATTCAGGAAACACCCGTTTGGCTTAGTCCCCATATCTATAAAGTGTGGGATCGAACATTTCCATTTAAGCATGATAGATTTTTTTGTTACATTAAAATTTTCATCATTTTATTATGTTTGGTCCTATAACCACCATCTCATGAAAGTGACAAAATTTGATCATGATAAACTATGATCTATAATTTGTGTAAATATGTTCCTAATTCTTATAATCTTATTGACATATCAGATTTAGAAGAAGATGTTTCACCTCTACACAAATATGTTTATTTAAGGAATTTTTTTATTCTCACTTTGAAAGAAGGTTTCAGACCTATTGATGTTGATCCACAATGTCTAGTACCTGGTAACAGTTATTTGAAAATCTCAAATGTCTTTGTATAATTTTCAACTGATACATAACATATTTGACCATATTTATTTTCTGTAGGTTAATCCTGTGGACGGTACAATTTTAAGATTTGGGGAGTTTAAGGGAGTTGGAACAATGATTGAACAAATTAAATGGTTTTCATATTCAATTTTTCCTTTTCTTGGTGCAAGTCATTTCCTTCCAGCAACAGATGTGCAAGAGGAGCATAGTTAATCAATAATAACTACTGAGAAAAGCAACAAGTCATGGTGGAGAGTTTCCTTGGCTTCTCCAAAAGTTTGGAACACAACATCATCACGGTAATGTGATGATGTATTTCTATTGTCTCATGCTTACTAGATTTGATTGTAAACATTTGTATTTAAGAATGATCTTATTAATGAAGAAAATCACATATTGATATATTTATATGCTAATCCTCATAAATTAACACCTAAATCTTCATTATGCATCTACTATTATTTTTTTTTTCATGATGAATTTTATCATGGATATTTGTAATCATCATTTGAGTACTTCAGGTGGTATTTCAATTTCAAACTTGATACATCACATTGATACTAGCAAGTAAATATATAGATAATAAGTCTTAAGAAATATGTGAGACATCGTAGATTAACATATTGTACAAAGATCACACTTTTATATTTCATAGTAATCAATTACTATATATTGGTTGGAATATATATTATATTCTCTATCATAGTAATCTCGCTTTCAATCTTTTTGAAATTGATGTGATCCATCAGTTACATTTATAGACAATATTCTATTTCTAAGCTAGAATTTTGTAAGATATTAACAAAATTGTTAAGGAGTACTACATTACAAATTGATCATCAGTTGCCTACAAGTATATTTCACTACATCTATATACCTATTATTATTAAATAATATTTCTTTATTACACGTGTAAAAAAAATATTAACAGACGCAATCGACAACAAAAGTTACACACAAATAAGTGTTAGCATTTTCATTCCTGCGTTTTACTTATAATTATCATATTTCTATATTACACATAACAAACATAATTTTTATTCCTATTATAAATTCATCATTTTCTTCATTTATAAAATATTTATATGTTTACTTATTATAAAAATAATTGTTCAATTTAAAACGGAACAAAACACAACAAATTGATACATTTTGTGTGAACGCATGAGTTACCGATTAGTTATTATAAAAACTATATCTATTTTTTTATAATAATATATTAAATCAAACTCTATAAACAAAATTCTTAAAAATATAATTTCTGGTTGAATGTTTGGGTGATGGCATCTATTCACCTTTTTGACTATCTGTTCCAGGCTGCGTCTTCAAATTCAAGATTGTCCCTTGTGGCCCCGCAGCGCAACTCATAGTCATAGATATTAGATAGAGGGGAATCAAACTTTTATTATTATTATTATCAGATAAAAATTAAAGAACTACCACACACCACACAGTGTCACTGACTCAAAACTCTATGTCAGCACGTGTGTTACAGGGTCGCCTAGTGGGAGGGAGAAAGTGCTATAATGCTCATCAGTGTCACTGTGAACATCAATAGTATAAAACTGCAAGACTAGATATTTGTTTTTAAAAACACTTTTTATATATTCTCTAATACAATTTTTATAACACAAGTTTTACTATTAAATAGAATTCCACTTTTAATAGAAATTTCAAAGTTTATAAAAAAAAATCACTCTTCAAGTCATTTCTTTCAATACAATCTCTAACCAAGAGTATATTGAAAAGGAGTGATGCTAGTTTATTTTTTTTAAAACAAAGACAAAAGTTCTATGAATATTTTTATTATTGTTTTTCAATTAAAAGTAGATTTTATTTTAATATTTTTATTGACATTTAATACAAGTTTTTATTTTATGGATTTGATGTAACTATCTAATTATCATTAACAACACAAAAGATGCATAAAAAATTGGATGTCAATTTTCTCCTTTTAAAAAACCAGATAATTCTACCCCAGATGAGCACAAATGCACAATGCAAGCTTTTTTTTTTTTTTTTCTAGGAGTCATTTTGTTTTTCATATGAACCCCTTTTGGTTCCATTCTTTTGTCGATCTGTGGTTGATGATATCTTACTTTCGGGGGAGCTTGATGAGGAAGGGAGCATTGGTGTTGGGGAATAAAATAATTAAAACCCAATCAAGTGGTTGATGATGAATAAGCAAAGCCAATACTTTTTGACCATAGAAAAAACCCCATTTAAAGAAAGAGTAGAAAAAAATGAAAAAAAAAAAAAAGCAAAGCGTGGATAGAACTTAAAGCTTGTCCCTTTGACTACTATTTCTTTCTTTTCTCTCATTGCTTCCTTCTTTCCTTTCCATCATTCCCACACGCTTCTTATCTCATTGGGTCCCTTCTTCCTTGGCATTCTTTCCTCAACCCAAATTTTTGTGCATTTTCAGCTTATGATACTAGAAGAAGGGTGTGCAAAAATGCATTTTTTTCAGCCATCTAAGGAGAGAAAAGATGAGAATGCGAAGATTGAAGAAGCTGGTGTGGATCTGAAGGTGATGATTGAGGAAATGGAGTCCATTGATGTGCCTTCAGTGTTCATCTGCCCAATCTCCCTTGAACCAATGCAAGACCCTGTGACCCTTTGCACTGGTCAAACCTACGACAGATCCAACATCCTCAAATGGTTCTCACTTGGCCACAAAACATGTCCCACAACAATGCAAGAGCTATGGGACGATGTTATCACTCCCAACAGCACCCTCTCCCATTTGATCCTCACTTGGTTCTCTCAAAAGTACTTGGCCTTGAAGAAGAAGCTCGAGGATGTTCAAGGAATAACCTTGGAAATCTTGAACATGCTCAAGAAGGTAAAGGGTCAAGCTAGAGTTCGAGCACTTCAAGATCTAAGGCAACTTGTGGCTTCTCATGTCAATGCAAGGAAGGCACTTGAAGAAAATGGTGGGGTTGCTTTGGTTTTCAATTTTTTGGGTCCTTTCACTTCCCATGCTGTTGGGTCAGAAGCTATTGGGATCATAGTGTGTTTGGATTTGAGTTCTGAAGTGAAGAGAAGTCTCATGCATCCTGCTAAGGTGTCATTGTTGGTGGATATCATGAATGAGGGAACCATTGAGACCAAAATGAACTGTGCCAAGTTGATTGAGGTGTTGTTGGTGGAAGGGAACAATGAGATTGTTTCAAGTTTGAGTCTTTTATTTGGGTTGTTGAGGCTAGTGAGGGATAAGAAACACCCAAATGGGGTGGTCTCAATTGGTCTCATACTACTCAAGAAGGCTATAATATGTTCCCATGAATCAGTTAGTAGCTCTTTGATAAGCCTAGGAGCAATTCCTCTATTGATTGAGCTTTTGCCTAGTTTGAACAATGAGTGTTTGGAGAAAGCACTCTACATACTTGAGGTGTTGTCAACACTTCCAGAGGGGAGAATGGCTTTGAAGGAGTATCCAAATATCATTCCCAATGTGGTGAAGTTGCTGATGAGAGTCTCAGAGAGGTGCACACAATTTGCATTATCAATATTGTGGGCTATTTACAAGCTTGCCCCTGAAGAGTGTGCCTCACAGGCTGTGGAGGCTGGATTGGCAGCAAAGCTTCTGTTGGTGATTCAGAGTGGCTGCAACCCTGTGTTGAAGCAAATGTCTTCTGAGTTTTTGAAAATGTGCAGTCTGAATTACTCAACTAGCATCTTGGTTTCCAAGTGTATGCTCACCACAACAATACAATGAAAGACTAGAGAAATTTTGTTTATAGCTTCATCATATTCTGTCAAATTGTATTCATATGTTTATGAATTTTAGATTTTTCCCTCTTTTTTTTATAAATTTTGAGAAACTGTAAATAAATCCAAGACTTCTGATATATATATATATATATATATCTAGTTGGTGATTTGAAATCTGCATCCTTGCTGTCTTTGATGCCAATCTTGCAGCTAATAGAAATTGTTGGAAGATGAGTTGTGAGATTATAGAAATTGATAATTTAGTGGTCCAGCAGCCACTACTCATCCATGCTGTTTTTTTCATACAAAATAATTGGAGTTATTGAAATTTGTTTAGTATGTAACAACAAACTATGGTGAAGAAAATTGCATCTCTATGTTTTGAAGAATCCTTGGTAACTGTTTTCCATTTATCCATGAACATAATTTTCTGTGGTGACTTGGAAGAAGCAAATAAAATTTTGACACTACAAAATTGAATGGATAAGAATGAGACATATTGAGACTAATAAATGCCTGCTTAGTCAAGTGCCAATGTGCTATGCTTATTTTGCTTAAGAAAATAATATAAAATATTGGACAATTGCAGTATTAAACTATGAAAAAATGATGATTAAATGTTTATTTATTCGAAAAAGGTAATCAGTCAATAAGAAAGGATCTGAATCAGGTGCCTTTAGGCTTGGTCAAGATCTAAGACCGTACATCCCTATTTAAGTGAACAGAAAGAGGACATAATTTATGACTGTCCATTTTCAAATTTGAAACCAATTTTGTCTTTATCTTCTTGGTGTGGCTGGGCCACTTAACCATTTCAAAAATTTCACAACTAGAAAACCACTCGCGCTCAATTCTCCAGTAATAACACTAGGACGGAGTCAAACGTGTGTGATCTCCTTGGGTCCCGTACGGTGCATTGGTTCTTAGCAGTCATTGGATGCAATAATAAAATATTAATGGTAGAGATACTGAAGGTGCAACTTATTCACAAAGTATCAAATAACTTTTTTATTTTAAGTAAACATAGTGTTGGAAAATTACACGTGCTATGAGTTTTGTATTCTCTCTCTCATTCCAGTCTGAACCATGTTGCAGTTGGTGATGGTGGTGCCACCACTCGCTCGTCATCTTTGCGCCGTTGTTCTCCTGTTCTTCCAATCCCCTCTCTTTTCTTTTTCACAATGCCAACTGTTCTCCTATTCTCTCTCACAACCAGGGCCGGCTCTCTAGTTGGATCAGAGGTGCGAGGGTATTTGGCCAATAACCAAAAGGAATCCAATTTTTCTTTAAAAAATTATAGTTTTGTAATAATTTTTTTCTATATTATTTTCTATTGTTTTTTATAAATACATCAAAGTTACTATTTATTTTATATCTTTTTTATTTAAATTAAAATATGACATGTTATTAAAAGGTGTCACTCTTCTAATTAATTTTCCTAATGTATTACAATTATAGATTCATAATATTGATTGAATTTTTAACTCTAAGATATATCAACTTATTGAACAAACATAACAAAAATTACATTATAGAGAAAATAAAACTAAACTTAGTATTTTTATAAATAACAAAATATATGTAAGTTTTAATATGAAAAGTAAATTCCACTCGTATTTTTTGTGTATTTTTTCTAAATTGTACTCAATCCCTCTCCTTTTTTTATCCTACACAATTTTCATTAACTGTTTAGCTCATATTACACTTAGATTATCTCTCTCCTAAATACCGTTTAATAATTTAATAGAAAGTAGACACATGTTACGCTGATCACATGACTTTTAATGAAAAATCATGTCTAAAATACTTTCACTTCTTCCTCAATATCACAACTTAGGTTTTACAAACTTTCTTCTTCTTCAACCCTCCTCACTTACCACCACCCCTCCTTCTCCTCCTCCCTCTCCCACATCAACATCATCTCTTCCTCCTCATTGTAGCCATCGCCATATCCACCTCCACCACCTCCTCGTCCCCCACCGTAGCTTCAATCACCATCATTGCTACGTCTGGTTCTTTGGACATTGACGCCGTCGGGACCAGTGACATCAACAGCCTTGACTCGTCCATCAGAGTCAGATTCAAGGGAAGGGATATTGGGTGCAATTTGAAAAAAATAAAGGGGGTGCAAATATAATTTACTCTAACAAACAATTTCGTCTGCTTATATTAGTTTACGACGTTAATAAAATGGGGTAAAAGTAATATATAAAAATGGAGGAGTATCAAGTGCAATTTGAGAAAAAATAGGGAGTGTGAGTGTAATTTACTCTAATATGAAATGATATTTTGTTAATCATATATAATAATGATGGAGTTAGAGAATTTACTTTGTCCGACCAAATATAAAAACTAAATTAAATTATAAATATAATTATATTTTAAAAATATATATTCATGCGAGATTATCCAAACTTGATAAATTTTGATAGGAGTGTAAATTGATTTCAAAAATATAATATTGTCTCTTTTAAAACATTCTTATCTTTTGCATGATAAGAAACCACGAGAGTCAAACCCGCTTCTCGATCCCTTTATCATGCTTATTTTATATATAAATATTCATGTTGTGTAATTTTTTTAAAGATATAAATTAAATAATAGAAAATAACATGATAATAAAATAATTGAAAAATATGATATATTTTCTAGATTTATTAAAATTATGTTATTTGACTAATGAAAAAATTAGATATGTTTTTATGATATTACATATCTATTTTTAAATACTTAAATATAAAAAAAAATCTTAATTAATATTTCGTCACGATGGACACAATTTTAAAACCGGTGCCGCTTCGAACTGTTATTCAATATTTTATGATCACCCTATCCCTCCAAATCTCTATGGTTAATTTTTTTAATCCCGTATCCAATGACCGTTAAAAACTTACACACCGTACTAAACTTAAGGAGGTCACATATAATAGTAAAATAAAACGTTAGCTGCAATTTTTAACAATTCTCATTCATACGTATTAAAATGTTTTTTAAGCACACGAATTAAAAGGGCCATCCCTGAAAGGCTGAAACTGAAATCATGTCACTTTTGGGCCTTCTTTCCGACTTTCTTGTTGAAACGGTCAAAGAATTGGGAGGATTTCAACCTAATCAAATTCTGTAACGTGACCTGCATAGAAATCAATCACTTTTTTTAGTCCAAAAAACGAATAAAAAAGATATAATTTGAGCTAGTTCACTGATGATCTCCTAAGGTGGCCTGCATAGAATTGGGCTTTACTTACAAGTTACCTAATTGCTTCCTGCACCTAATCTCTGGAATGTAAAATTCAATTCCAAAAAAGTTTTTTGGGAATGTAATTTTACAAGTGTTTCAAAAGCTTGAAAAATTTGCAGAAAATAAATTTGGTAGTGCAGAAAGTAACTGCCCATTGTTTACTTGTACAATTGGCTAAATTGTCTAAGATGGGCCACATCTAGTAAATTCTGTTGTTGTCTTAATATATGACTTTGGTGGGTCAGTTGCTAAGAGTAATTTTAGTGATAGATCTCAAATGGAAATTTTAGTTCATTTTTTGGTAGACCTTATAGTGTCATGTAGGATTGAAGATCTCTTAAGATTAGTGACATTTTTTCTTTTAGTGGTAAATTACAAATTGAGATCTTAGATAACTTTTAATGGGTTCCACATGAACCCCTTTTAAATATTTAAATTTTGATTAAATTTAATTTAATTGATTAAATAATTAATTTTAATTAATAAAACATAGAAAAAAAATATGAATATTAAGAAATGATAAAATTTAAATAATTTTTATTTATAACTAAATGTTAAGTAAATGAAAAATACATAAATTGATAATAAAAAAAGTGCAAGACATTAATTATAACTAAAAGTAACTGCTTGAAGTTGTTATGAATTCCTCTTGTATACATAACGCATCTTGTTTGTAAGTATGTAGAAAAGTCAGGAGGAGCACCATAAAATACTTCAATATTTGAAATGTCATTATCTACATGATCATAATCAACATCGATATTACCACCAAATGTATTTCGTTCGTCTTCGACAATCATGTTATGCAATATAATGCATGCTAACATTATATACTTCATTGTATCCATGTTCCAGGCACGCAATGAACCGCATATAATTGCGAATCGAGATTTGAGCACATCAAATGCTCGTTCAACATCCTTTCTCACTGCTTCTTGACATTTTGAAAATAATTTCCTTTTCAGACTTTGTGGCATTAGTATGGTCTTCACAAATGTGGCACAGTTAGGATAAATACCATCTGCAAGATAGTACCCCATATTATATGGAGTTCCATTAATTGAAACTTGTACTGGATGAGCTTGACCTTACAAAATCTCATCAAACACAAACGATTGATTTAACACATTAATGTCATTGTTTGAACCCGCAACTCCACAAAATGCATGCCCAATTTGGGTAGAAAACTGTGGAAATTGTGAACTAATTTCATGATTTTCAACCATGGTAGGATTGTTTGGTGGCATTGAAGGAAATGTTTGAGAACTTTGAGAATTTTAGGTGGAAGAGATTTTAGTGCTTGACATAAAATAATTTGGTGGTAAAAAAAGAGGGGAAAAAAATGAAGGCGATTTTATGAATTTTGGGTTGAATGATACATGTGTTAATTTTGAAAAAAATTCATATAACTTTGTCAATCAAATTGATTTGGATCCATTTCACACAAGTAAAATTTAACTAAGAGATTGGAGAAAAAAGATTAATAAATGAAAAATGAATATGAAAGTTGTATGTACTAATGATTAGTTGTGAACCAATTTATAGAAAAAAAATTAAAAAAATCAGTTAATAACAGCTAGTTTTTGAATTTTAAATTTTTTCCCTCCCCTCTCTCTTTTATTTTTTTCTCCTTCCCCTTTCCCCTTTCCCCTTTCTTTTCTTTTTTTCTCTCTCCTCTTTCCCCTCCCCTCCGCTTCCCCCTGATATGTTCTGTTCCTATTTTTTTTTCTCGTTTTCTTCCCCGTCCATTTTGGTTATTTGTTGCAACGTTAATTTTTTTTTAAAAAAAACGTACAGATATTCAAGGTTCTTGGGAAAGAACCGGATCTCCACGTGAAAGTCTTTATCCCCCATTTAGTGGTAGATCTGGGAAAGGAGAGATCTGAAGATCCCTCCCCAAGACTCAACAATAAAGATACTCTAAGGAGTAATGGTGTCTAAACTTTTTTCATTTGTCTTATAAATTATTTTTTGTATTGACATGTTTTGAAGATGAGAAATGATGGAAATGGGGTAATTTTTTTTTCAAAATTAGTAAATAGGAGTAAAATTTAAATTAGTATTCAGAAATGATTAAGTTAGAGGGTAATCTATGACTTATGAATTGAAAATTGTAAATTATGTTACGATTTTTTTTTCTTTTTTCATTGAAGCTGTAAAAAATTTTAAAACTTTAATTTTTAATTTTTTTTACATGACTTTAAAGTCATAAGAGGGATTTTTTAAGTCATAAACTATTTACAGCTTCAAAGTGATAAATAGTTTTTTTATTTTAATTATTTAATTAATGTATGTTTACTTTTTTAGTTTTATTCAATATTTTTTATATTGTTTTATTCATATTTTATATAATTTTATTTAATATATTTTCTATATTTTTTATATATTTTTATATTTTTACTAATGTTAAGGATTATTTTTTTGTAAATTATAAAAATAATGAAAAATACTTAAATTTAAATAAAAATATTAAAATGATTACACATATTTATTTTAAAAAATATTTAAAAGTTTTTTATTAATATTAACTTATAATTTATCAAATAATATTAATTTTTTAAAAATTTTATAGTTATCATTAAGTAAATTTTTAATTTTGTACAATACTATTAATTAATTTTATTTTATAAATTATTTTAATATTAACTACAAAAATTATTTAGTAATTAAAGTAGTTGTTAAAGTAAAAATAACATAATACATTAATATAAAATGAACAATATAAATTAAATACAAGTATAAAATTAATGATGATGAGTCATGAGGATATTATTGTCTATCATTATCTAGTCAAATGTATGACATGAGTCATGAGGATGAGGATGAAGATGATGATAACAACAACAATGATGATGATGATAAAGGTGATGTGATTATGGTAGTGATGATGTTCCTCAACAACAACAAACAATTACACATCATCATACTAGAATAAGAGAGGGAAGAGGTTATAGAACAAGAGGATAACAACCACTAACAAATCAAGTGCAACAAGATGAAAAACTTTAATTTATATGCAGAAGAATTCATTGTAAGACATCATTCTACTATTAATATTTTGGTTTGACAAATATGTGTAGTAAATTTTAATATTTTTATTTAAATTTAAGTCTTTTGGGTTATTTTTTAATTTACCAAACAAATAATAATCCTTAACATTAGTAAAAAATATATAAAATAAAAAAATATACAAAAATATTAAATATAATAATATAATAATATTAAATAAAACTAAAAAAGAAAACATATATTAATTAAATAATTAAAATACAAAATATTTACCACTTTGAAGTCGTAAATAGTTTACGATTTTAAAAAAACTTCCTTACAACTATAAAGTCATGTGAAAAAAAAAATAGTTGTAAAATTTTTTACAATTTCAAATCAAAAAAGAAAAAAAAGTCATAGAATAAGAATAGTATTCAACTTTTAACTTATAAGACTTGAATTATCTTATAACTTATCTTTTTCTGGATATTAATTTAAATTTTATCCAATTTAATGATTTTAAAAAACAATTACCCTCTTTCCATCGTTTGCCGTTTTGAAAATGGTACTCTATACAACCAACTCACTGTACAACCAACTGACTTGTAACTTAGTTTACAATTATTGTAGCTTTTGCTTTTATACTACTAGTTAATTAGTACGTGACACCATATCTCAAATGGTTGCTCGTACTTACATCCTCAATCCATTTTCGATTTGATAGAATATACTAGTGAGTCTGACAGTGTATTTATGCAGTGAAAAAAGTGTTCGTTTACTATTCAATCATGCATGAACTTATAAAGGTTTTGTTCAAGCATCTTTTAGTAAAGAAATTAAAATAATGGATGAAGCCTGTGTGCTACTAGACATCTAAAATGATAAAAGATATATGAAAGAAAAATGTGGGTATGAATATATGATATACAGGTGATATAGAGAAAAGAGAAATAAATAATAATAAGTGATAATAGGATGTTTGTATTGAGAAATATTCATGTATGGATCGTTATTCTTTCGGTAAAATGGTGTTCATCAATTTGTACTAAATTTCCTGTATTGCCAAAAATCAAGAAATTAATGCCAATATTGTTATCTGTTGATAGCTCTCATGACAGACGTGATAATTTTGAAGACCAAGCCTTCTTCTCTCTAGTTTTTTACGAGAAAAGACTAAAAAATAAGAAGATTGAAGCATTTACATGGAAAAAAGAAAAGAAAAAACAAACATGTGCAATTTTTTTTATTTAAAAAGGGTGGATTTATAGTTTATTGCAAATATGCATGTGCCGTGGCCAGTGATTTTAGCTGGGATCTGCTGTATACCCTTCTTTTCTCATCTACATTCCAAACTCAATATTCAAAGTACTTTTTAAAGAAAAATGCTTCCTGTTTAGGATAACATTTTCTCGTATTTCGGTTAACTGACACAATCAGAGTTAATGTTAGACGAAAAAACAAAAAAGTTGATCTGAATAGTAAAAAGTTTGGAAAAGTTGCCACTGATATCTTAATTTTTCTGACTCGAATTAATTTTGATGCCCCGTATTCTTAATACTACTTGTCTACTTGCTATTAGTATTAAAATTCAAATGACAAGTGCATACAAAAATACACTCCCAACAAATTAGTTCTCAATAGCAGCCAGAGCAATATGCATGCAGGACTTGTAGAAACAAATAAAGCCCAAATTTGAATTGTTTGGAAGGAGCAATGTATATTCAAAACACATCCTCAGCAAGACAATTTTGCTCTCAGCTTACTAGATGATGTTTATTAATTATGACAACAAACCTCATGGGACACGGATATGATTATATGAAGCAATGAAAAAAAAAATATATGAATAATGATTGTGGAAAAAAGCCACTTAAATTATGGATATCCTTAAATAGATGATGCTTTTGAAGTCTCATACGTTAAAGTTCAATATTGATTAAAGATAATTTTGAGATAGATTATATAAATGTGAAATAATCATCACATTATAAATCAATTTTGTAGAGTTAAGTTAGATTTTTAATTAACTTTCTGACAATGATCGATGGTTGATTACAAGATTAAGAGTACAATATTAAAAACCATTTCTTTGTCAAGTCTTTTATTGAGAAAACCAATAAGGGAGAGAATCTAATTAAAAGTGGTTCAGTCTCTTAAATTATTCATTAGGACTATGAAGATATTGATATGATGATTGGATAGAGGAAGATCCTGATTTAGGTGTATGTTGTTAAACAAATATTTCTATGGTGAGTGAAAAAGACATACTCTGAATTTATATATTAGCACAAAAATGATCTTTTATGTTGGACTTAAATATAAATAAATTTAATTAATTTTGTTGTATTTACTGTTATTATTTTTAAAACATTCTTCATTTAATTCTAATTTTATTTTCAATGACTTTTTTATTTATAACAGCAAATTTTAATTTATTTTAGAAATAAATTTTTTTTCTTGAGATTAGTAAAATTAAATAATTAATTAATCTTCTTAATTAATATGAAATTAGTTATTTTTGTTTATATATGAATTGGGAGAGAGTATCTTTCAATGATCTTGAGGATGATGATTATGAGTTATGACATTGAACTTGTTAATTGCAATGCAAGTTCAAAGCTGGTGTAAAACACCAATTCAAACTATATAATTGTGGCAATTTAGTGCCATTAAATCCACACACTTATTAGGAAAGTTGCGAAAATACTGCGATTTGTTGTATACTGTTATTTGAGGCTGGGAATTGAATTTTGTACACTATTTTTTTTCTTTGTTGCTTCTGCTTCAAGGCTAGATTTCGTTTTCAAAGTGGATGTATTTGGACACGACTCAAAGGGAAAGAGTGGAGCCATTATAGTGATACATTGTTGACTTTGATCCTTCTTTAGAAGAAATTGATGTTGGATGAAACATATGCGTCGATTTGAGACACAACAAAGTGTTAGACGTACGATACATCATATATGTGCCACTGTATACAGATTATGTAATTTGTCATCAATCGTAGAATTTAAATTTTCATTATTTGGTGGTGGTACTCGTGAATGTAGAGTTATGGTCTGCTTGTAATAAATAAAAAGAGTTATTGTTTATTTCGATTAAAAATTAATAGAGAAGAAAAAAAAAAGAGAAAGGAAACTAGAAAGGACAGAAATAGATGAAAAATACAGCGGAAAAAATATGTTGTTTGGATTATGGACATAAATAGAAAGAAAAAAGTAGTAACAAAGTAATTGTAATATTGGAAGGTGTGATTGGATCAATACATACCTAAATATTTTGGTCTAATTTCTTAAATACAAACTCATCTAAAATAATTTTGGATCAGGCTGAGTTAGCTAGTGAGATGAGACCAATCATGAACATCCTTAGTTTTAACCGGTATCTTCCTTCTTAATTTAATTTATCTTCCTTCTTCTGATTGTTTTTTCTCATTCGAAACGAAACTTAGTTTTGTTTTCTCAATCTTTTTTCTAACCAGTAATTTGCTTTTTTCTAAACACGAGGACCAGTGTTTATTATAAGTTTGTAACTACTAATTACACTGCTGACTGCTGGTATATATTTGTTAATTTCTTTTAAAAATGTAATAATGTAGTTTGGTGTAGCTCCTCTTACCTCCTCATTGACTATATTGACCGCGGTTGTCAGGAGTTCATGATTGTTTTTATGCACGATAAATATATTTATGCTTACTCATCACGAAGTCTGAGTCACAATTAAGTTTATTAAATCTAACGAGCTAATTGTTCAAAGTCTATGTTGTTATCTTCTAGAACCAACTTTCTATTTATCTTCTAGAGTCTGTTGTTGTAGGAGGCTTTATCATGATGTATTCTATACATAATATTATCCATGTATAGTGACCATAAACAATGTGAATGAAACATACAAGGTGGGTTTTGCCAACAACTTCTGAAGCATCAAACTACACCTAGTGCTTCGAATCTTGATACATTCACTAGTATGAACACAGCACGCTTGCTTAACATTCTTTTCACACCATGGATGATATTATTTCGATTTTTGTATTATAATTTGTCTCAAAATATGCCATTTTAGAAAAATAAGAAAATATTAATAACTTTTTAATAATATCTCTATCTATTAGGTTTCATCTACATGTTAAAATGGATTCACAATTATATTTCTAACTCTTTTGATATGGATTTTTTTCTAACAAAAATCATTTTTATCCTAATAACTTATGTAATTAATGTTTTCTTAATTATAAGGTATACCCCTCCATATTCAAATACAATAAAAAAATTTATATACAATGGTCTAAAATATAAATAAATTTTTAACTAATTTTATCCTATTTAATGACATTATTTTCAAAATATCTTTTAGTTATATAATTGAGATTGTATTCTTTTTTTCTAATGATAATTTTTACTCTTCATATATTAAATTATAGTGAAAATCAATTTAGAAAATAAAATATTGTTTAAATGTTCTAATTTTCTTGATTAGAAAGACAAATAACATAAATGAGACAAAGATGATTCTTAGTTTCAATTTAAATTCAGGAGTATTTTTTGAACTATGGATAACCATATAAGTAAATTAAATATTACATTTTAACCCCAAAATCTTAAAGTTTAAGTTTATGGATCTCTTTCCACTTATATGATGTTCAACTTTTCTATTTTTATCCGATGTAAGACTTTACTTCATTTACTTCACACTTGTACTCAATCAGAAGGAGTTGTAATATGTTGTTGGTGCCTCTCTGCTGCGACTGATTTGTAATATTTTTTAAGTGCAATGATTAATTGCTTTGTTCAGTCACCATCTTTTCATTCTTTTTGTGACAATTCTGAACCAGTAACTTCACACACAAGTTAGTCTAGCAGACAGAGATTGGCCCCTGAAAAAAAGAATTGGATCATAGTCAGAAGTTGTAGAGAAATCCTTACTTGTGCTGGGGCTTACATGGGTCACTTAATTTTGAATTATGTGTGTGTGTGTGCTTTGCTTCGTCGCTGGGGCCTATGTTTGCTGACTTAAACTGAATTTCATTGGATTAACATCAACCGCGTTTTGATTGAAATATATGGTTAAATCCATCAATCATCACCATTTTTTTTTAGTGCTGTCCAATTTTTACAACTATGCTTATTCATTACTCCATCTCAAATAAGGAGAGCCTTTTAGCACAAAAAGAGGGAGCACTAAAAGAATTATTACACATTGAATAGCCCATATATAAATATATCACAACAATGATATTCATACAGTTGTTTAATATTTGTATCTTTGCACATCCTTCATTTCTTTGTTTTCTCTTCCTATGTACACCACCGTGTGAGTGAATTATAAGAATCAT